>JAWZSU010000043.1:0-120000 GCA_038380795.1 Pyrocephalus nanus
AGCATACATGGTGTAAAATTAAACCCATAAGCATTTAATAAACTACATAAAAGAGTTTGATTTTTAAGTGATTTATTTGGGTTTTTCTTGGATTATATCTGTCTGAGAGAAAAAAACAAACAGTAAAATTAAAATTGGTATTTATTGGTTCTGCAGCTTTTTAAGTTTAGTATGTTCCAGCAACATTTCAGCAGTTCATTTACTTGCTAGGTGAACATGGTCTTTTCCCTATGCAAAGCCATTTAAAGGCTTTCTTCCCCTTGATGCCAGGCTAAGAAGTACTTGGGGAGACGTGCTGCTGCTTGGGGAATATGCTGTGCCTGGCCTTGCTATTCTGATGAATAGCCTACAACGCCATTTCATTTACTAGTGTCTTCACTTAGTGCTTTTCTTTGAAATTATCACCACTGTTGTGCTATTATTTCCACTACAACAAATAATCATAACAGTTTTGTTTCAATACTACGGTCTTCCCTAGCACCGTTATTGTGACTAAAAACAATAGCAAACAGGCTTTATTTTAAAACATCTCCACTATTGGCCAAAATCTCCTGAGCTTAAGCTCAGTAAAAACTGCCCAAGACTTTTAGCACTATAATTTTATAGCTGTTGGAATCTCAACCACACTCTACTAAAGTATTGCTATTGTGTTCTGCAGCAAGTACCTTGCTTGACATAAAGATGAGGCAAATGGGTAGACA
This sequence comes from Pyrocephalus nanus, assembly GCA_038380795.1. Lineage (NCBI taxonomy): Eukaryota > Metazoa > Chordata > Aves > Passeriformes > Tyrannidae > Pyrocephalus > Pyrocephalus nanus. Next base: position 702 of record JAWZSU010000043.1, read on the forward strand.
TTAATTGTTATTACCACAATGTTAATAGTATCTCACAGCATTTTGTAAGTCAGTAAGAGAATCAGAGAAGACAAATGAAGTGACCTTACTAATGTCATTCAGAAAGCAGGAAACCAAGAATAACATTGAAATTTTTTTTTCTTGCTGTTATTGCCATACAGTCTTCTTTGTTAAAAGGAATTAATGCTCAATCCTGTGTTTCCTTATCCTTAACTTACACTAAGTTTCATGACTAGAGCAAAGGTATGAAGGGGAGAAAATTCTGGAGTGAATTGGTATTGGCAGTGAGCAAAACAAGTAAACCCTTGCTGTGACACATCCTGTTGAGCTTTCTCACATTTGAAGTGCTTCAGAGTTGGGGACCCTGTGCGGAAAAAACAACCCTCCAAACCCCCAACCCCCCCCAACCATCCCCAAATCCCCCCCGACCCCCCAAATTCCCCTCAAACCCCCCCTTCTAAGACCCCCCAACCCCCCCCCCAAACCCCCCAACCCCCCCAAACTTCCCCAAATCCCCCCCGACCCCCCAAATTCCCCTCCATCCTCCAAGCCCCCCAAACTTCCCCCAATTCTCCCCCCGAGCCCCCCCAAATTCCCCTCAACCCCCCAAACTCCCCCCAACCCCCCCCCTCCAAGCCCACCAACCCCCCCAAACCCCCCCAAACTTCCCCCAAATCCCCCCAAACCCCCTAACCCCCCCCAAACTTCCCCCAAATCCCCCCCGAGCCCCCCCAAACTCCCCCAACCCCCCCCCTTCTAAGCCCCCCAACCCCCCCGAACCCACCCCGAACCCCCCAACCCCTCCAACCATCCCCAAATCCCCCCCCGAGCCCCCCAACCCTCCCTCCAGACCCCCAACCCCCCCTAACCCCCCCCAAACTTCCCCAAATCCCCCCCGACCCCCCCAAACTCCCTCTTCTAAGCCCCCCAACCCCCCCTCCAAACCCCCAACCCCCCCCAACCCCCCCCCAAACTTCCCCAAATCCCCCCCGACCCCCCAAACTCCCCCTTCTAAGCCCCCCCAACCCCCCCCCAACCCCCCCCAAGCCCCCCCAAAACCCCCTCCAAACCCCAACCCCCCCCCAACCATCCCCCCCCAAACTTTCCCCCAATCCCCCCCAAATCCCCCCCAACCATCCCCAAAACCCCCCAAACCCCCCCAAAATCCCCCCCGAGCCCCCCAAAATCCCCTCCCCCCCCGTACCGGCCCCAGCAGTTCCTGCAGTGACCCCGGCCGAGCCCCCCGAGCCCGACGGGACCCCCGGACCTGGGGGGGGGAAAACGGGGGGGGTCATGGAGGGACCCGTTGGGACCCCCCCCAGTCCATAGAGACCCCCAACAGACCTATAGAGACTCCCCCTGACCCCATAGAGACCCCCCGAGGCCATAAAGACCCCCCGATCCCATAGAGACTCCCCAACCCTATAGAGACCCACCACGACCTATAGAGACCCCCCTGACCCCATAGAGACCCCCCGACCCCATAGAGACCCCCCGATCCCATAGAGACCCCCAACCCTATAGAGATCCCCCTGACCCCATAGAGACCCCCCTGACCCCATAGAGACCCCTCCTGACCCCATAGAGACCCCCCCCAACCCTATAGAGACCCCCCAACCCTATAGAGACCCCCCTGACCCCATAGAGACCCCCCGACCCCATAGAGACCCCCCGACCCCATAGAGACCCCCCGACCCCATAGAGACCCTTCAACCCTATAGAGACCCCCCCCTGACCCCATAGAGAACCCCAACCCTATAGAGACCCCCCCAACCCTATAGAGACCCCCCCGACCCCATAGAGACCCCCCGACCCCATAGAGACCCCCCGACCCCATAGAGACCCCCCGACCCCATAGAGACCCTTCAACCCTATAGAGACCCCCCCTGACCCCATAGAGAACCCCAACCCTATAGAGACCCCCCAACCCTATAGAGACCCCCCTGACCCCATAGAGACCCCCCAACCCTATAGAGACCCCCCAACCTATAGAGACCCCTCCTGACCCCATAGAGACCCCCCTGACCCCATAGAGACCCCCCCTCACCCCCCCGTACCTGATTTGGGGGGGGTCTCCCCTCATTCCCTCCCCCCGTACCTGATTTGGGGGGGGTCTCCCCCCGTACCTGATTTGGGGGGGGTCTCCCCTCTCCCCTTCCCCCCGTACCTGATTTGGGGGGGTCTCCCCCCGTACCTGATTTGGGGGGGGTCTCCCCCTCCCCCCGTACCTGATTTGGGGGGGGTCTCCCCTCCCCCCCGTACCTGATTTGGGGGGGGTCTCCCCCCGTACCTGATTTGGGGGGGGTCTCCCCTCCCCCCGTACCTGATTTGGGGGGGGGTCTCCCCTCCCCCCCCGTACCTGATTTGGGGGGGGTCTCCCCTCATTCCCTCCCCCCGTACCTGATTTGGGGGGGGTCTCCCCTCATTCCCTCCCCCCGTACCTGATTTGGGGGGGGTCTCCCCTCATTCCCTCCCCCCGTACCTGATTTGGGGGGGGTCTCCCCTCATTCCCTCCTCCCGTACCTGATTTGGGGGGGGTCTCTCCTCTCCCCTCCCCCCCGTACCTGATTTGGGGGGGGTCTCCCCTCGCCCCTCTCCCCGTACCTGATTTGGGGGGGGTCTCCCCTCATTCCCTCTCCCCGTACCTGATTTGGGGGGGGTCTCCCCTCATTCCCTCCCCCCGTACCTGATTTGGGGGGGGTCTCCCCTCATTCCCTCCCTCCATACCTGATTTGGGGGGGTCTCCCTCCATACCTGATTTGGGGGGGTCTCCCCTCATTCCCTCCCTCCATACCTGATTTGGGGGGGGGTCTCCCCCCGCCCCCCCGCAGGTCCCGCAGCCTCCGGCGCCGCCTCCGCAGCTCCAGCTCCGCCCCCCACAGGAGGGTCCGGGCGACCCCCGACTCAGCCTGGGGGGGGGAGACCCAGAGACCCTCAGAGACCCCTGAGAGACCCCCGACTCAGCCTGGGGGGGGGGGGGGGGCACTCAGGGACCCCCAGAGACCCCCTGAGACCCCCAGGGACCCCCAGAGACCCCCAGAGACCCCCGGGGACACCCAGAGACCCCCTGAGACCCCCAGAGACCCCCCCCCCCCAACCCCTGAGGGACCCCCGACTCAGCCTGGGGGGGGGGACCCTCAGGGACCCCCTGAGACCCCCAGAGACACCCAGGGACCCTCAGGGACCCCCAGAGACCCCCAGGGACACCCAGGGACCCTCAGGGACCCCCAGAGACCCCCAGGGACACCCAGAGACCCCCAGGGACCCCCCCCAACCCCTGAGAGACCCCAGACTCAGCCTGGGGGGGGAGGGGGCACTCAGGGACCCCCTGAGACCCCCAGGGACCCCCAGAGACACCCAGAGACACCCAGAGACCCCCCCCCCCCAACCCCTGAGAGACCCCCGACTCAGCCTGGGGGGGGAATACCCTGAGACCCCCAGAGACCCTTAGGGACCCCCAGAGACCCCCAGGGATCCCCCCCAACCCCTGAGAGACCCCCGACTCAGCCTGGGGGGTGGGGAGGGACACCCAGAGACCCCCCTGAGACCCCCGGGGACACCCAGGGACCCCCAGAGACCCCCCGGGGACCCCCCCAGCTCAGCCCCGGGTGTGTCCCAGAAGCCCCCCCATCCATGTGTGTCCCCCCCCAGGGCCCCAGAGACCCCCAGAACCCCCCCCACGACCCCCCCAGGTGTCATTTTTACCCCCCCAGGGATGATAATTTACCTGCAGGAGCCCCCCCAGGGTCCGAGAGACCCCCAGAACCCCCCCACGACCCCCCCAGGTGTGTTTTTTACCCCCCCAGGGTTATTAATTTACCTGCAGGAGCCCCCCCAGGACCTGATAGACCCCCAGAAGCCCCCCCAGGACCCCCCCCAGGTGTCATTTTTACCCCCCCAGGGTTATTAATTTACCTGCAGGAGCCCCCCCAGGGCCCCAGAGACCCCCAGAGCCCCCCCGGGCCTGACAGACCCCCAGAGCCCCCCCCCAGGACCCCCCCAGGGTTAATAATTTACCTTCAGGAGCCCCCCCCGAACCCCATAGACCCCCAGACCCCCCCCAGGACCCCCCCAGGGTTAATTATTTACCTGCAGGAGCCCCCCCAGGGCCCCGTAGACCCTCCAGAACCCCCCCCCCGGACCCCCCCCAGGTGTGTTTTTTACCTTCAGGAGCCCCCCCAGGGCCTGAAAGACCCCCCAGAAGCCCCCCCAGGACCCCCCCAGGTGTCATTTTTACCCCCCCAGGGGTGATAATTTACCTGCAGGAGCCCCCCCAGGGCCCCATAGACCCCCAGAAGCCCCCCAGGACCCCCCCAGGAGTGTTTTTTACCCCCCAGGACCCCCCCAGGGTTATTAATTTACCTTCAGGAGCCCCCCCAGGGCCCCAGAGACCCCCAGAACCCCCCCAGGACCCCCCCAGGTGTGTTTTTTACCCCCCAGGACCCCCCAGGACCCCCCCAGGGTTAATTTTTTACCTGCAGGAGCCCCCCCGGGGCCAGAAAGACCCCCAGAACCCCCCCCGGACCCCCCCAGGAACCCCCCACGGGTGTTTTTTACCTTCAGGAGCCCCCCCAGGTGTGTTTTTTACCCCCCCAGGACCCCCCCAGGGCCCCAGAGACCCCCAGGACCCCCCCAAGGTTAATTATTAATTTACCTTCAGGAGCCCCCCCCAGGGTCCCGTAGACCCCCAGAGACCCCCAGGACCCCCCAGAACCCCCCCAGGGTTAATTATTAATTTACCTGCAGGAACCCCCCGAGGGTTAATTATTTACCTGCAGGACCCTCCCAGTGTTAATTATTAATTTACCTGCAGGAGCCCCCCAGTGTTAATTATTAATTTACCTGCAGGACCCTCCCAAGGTTAATTATTAATTTACCTGCAGGAGCCCCCCAGTGTTAATTATTAATTTACCTGCAGGAGCCCCCCCAGGGCCCCGTAGACCCCCAGCACCCTCTGTGTCTCCTCCGCCCGGAGCTGCAACCGCAGCAGAGACCCCCGGAGACCCCCGAGCTGGGGGGGGGGGGGAAAATGGGGGGTCAGGGGGGTCAAAGGGACCCCAAATATCCTGGGGGGGTCACAGCAGAGACCCCCGGAGACCCCCGAGCTGGGGGGGGGGGGAAAATGGGGGGTCAGGGGGGTCAAAGGGACCCCAAATATCCTGGGGGGTCACAGCAGAGACCCCCGGAGACCCCCGAGCTGGGGGGGGGGGGAAAATGGGGGGTCAGGGGGGTCAAAGGGACCCCAAATATCCTGGGGGGTCACAGCAGAGACCCCCGGAGACCCCCGAGCTGGGGGGGGGGGAAAATGGGGGGTCAGGGGGGTCAAAGGGACCCCAAATATCCTGGGGGGTCACAGCAGAGACCCCCGGAGAACCCCCAGCTGGGGGGGGGGGGAAAATGGGGGGGTCAGGGGGGTCCAAGGGGGGTCACAGGGACCCCAAATCCCCCGGGGGGGAGGAGGAAGGGAGTTTGGGGGGGGTCAGGGGGGTCACAGGGGGGGTCAAAGGGACCCCAAATCCCCTGGGGAGGGGGGGGGGAATGAAGGGAGTTTGGGGGCGTCATAGGGGGGGTCAGGAGGGGTCAGGGGGGTCACAGGGACCCCAAATCCCCTGGGGGGGGGGGGATGAAGGGAGTTTGGGGGGGGTCAGGGGGGGTCACGGGGGGGTCACAGGGACCCCAAATCCCCCGGGGAGGGGGGGATGAAGGGAGTTTGGGGGATCAGGGGGGGTCAGGAGGGGTCAGGGGGTCAGAGGGACCCCAAATACCCCTGGGGGGGTCACAGGGGTGTCAGGGGGTCACAGGGACCCCAAATCCCCCCGGGGGGGATGAAGGGAGTTTGGGGGGGTCAGGGGGGTCACAGGGGGGGTCACAGGGGGGTCCCAGGGATTGAGGGGGGGGAGGGGTCAGGGGTTGGACCCACCTGGTCCTGTCGGGGGTCCCGGGGGGGTCTCGAGGTGTCCTGAGGGCGACGCTGGGGGGGGAGGGGGGGACACACACGGGGTCACACAGGGGTCACTCAGGGGTCATTCAGGGGTCACTCAGGGGTCATTCAGGGGTCACATGGGGGTCAAGGGGTCACTCAGGGGTCATTCAGGGGTCACATGGGGGTCAAGGGGTCACACAGGGGTCATGGGGTCACACAAGGGTCACACAGGGGTCATGAGGTCATATGGGAGTCATGGGGTCACACAGGGGTCACACGGGGTCATGAGGTCACATGGGAGTCATGGGGTCACACAGGGGTCAGGGGGGTCACAGAGGGATCACCAGGGGTCAGGGGGTCACACAGAGGTCATAGGGGTCAGGGGGTCACACAGGGATCGGGGGTCACTCAGGGGTCATTCAGGGGTTACAGAGGGGTCAAGGGGTCACTCAGGGGTCAGGGGGTCACTCAGGGGTCAGGGGGTCACTCAGGGGTCATGGGGGGTCACGGGGGTCAAAGGGGGATCAGGGGACACTTGGGGGGTCACAGGGTCATGGAGGGGTCACCAGTGGGTCATGGGGGGGTCAGGGGTCACACAGGGGTCAGGGGTCACACAAGGGTCACGGGGGGGCAGAGGACACTGGGGGGGTCTGAGGGATGGGGGTCATGGGGGGTGGGCAAAGGGGGTCATGGAGAGGTCATGGGGTCATAGGGGGACCAGGGGTCCCAGGGGGGTCCTAGGGGGGGGTTCAGGGGTCCCATGGGAGGCCCAGGGTCAAAGAGGGGTCCCAGGGGGGTCCCAGGGGGTCCCAGGGGGGTCCCAGGGGGGTCCCAGCCCCCCCCTCACCGTCAGGTCCCGCTGACGCCGCCGGGGCTGGGCCCGGCCTGGGGGGGGAGGGGGGAGAAAAAGGGGGGTCAGAGACCCCCCAAACAGCCCCCAAACCCCTCTGAGACCCCCAAATCACCCCCAAATCTGCCCCCCCAACCCCAAATCACCCCCAAATCTGCCCCCAGCCCCCCAATAACCCCCCCAGCCCCCAAATCCCCCCTATCCCCCCAATAACCCCCCCAGCCCCCCAAATCTGCCCCCTATCCCCCCAATAACCCCCCCAGCCCCCTCAAATCTGCCCCCCCAGCCCCCCAAATCCCCCCCAAATCTGCCCCATATCCCCCCAAAATCCCCCCCAGCCCCCCAAATCCCCCCCAAATCTGCCCCCTATCCCCCAATAACCCCCCAGCCCCCCAAATCCCCCTCAAATCTGCCCCCCAGCCCCCCAAATCCTCCCCAAATCTGCCCCCTATCCCCCAATAACCCCCCAGCCCCCCAAATCCCCCTCAAATCTGCCCCCCCAGCCCCCCAAATCCTCCCCAAATCTGCCCCCTATCCCCCAGTAACCCCCTCAGCCCCCCAGTTCCCCCCCCCCCAGTACCGGGGTCTCGGCTCTTGCCCCGGGCAGCCATTGGGGGGTCCCTGGGGGGGGCACAGGGGGCGTCAAGGGGGGGCTCTGAACCCTCCCCCCCGACCCCCGAGGGGTTTTGGGGACCCTCCAACTCCCGGGACCTTCCAAATCCCCCCCAGGACCCCCAAAATTCCCCCAGGGACCCCAAAATCCCCCCAGGACCCCCCAAATCCTCCTCTGGGACCCCCAAATCCTCCCAAAGGACCCCCAAATCCTCCTCTGGGACCCCCAAATCCTCCCAAAGGACCCCCCAAATCCTCCTCTGGGACCCCCAAATCCTCCCCAGGACCCCCCAAATCCTCCCAAAGGACCCCTGAATCCTTCCCAGGACCCCCCAAATCCTCCCCAGGACCCCCCAAATCCTTCCAAAGGACCCCCCAGATCCTCCCCAGGACCCCCCAAATCCTCCCAAAGGACCCTGAATCCTCCCAGGACCCCCCAAATCCTCCCAGGACCCCCCAAATCCTCCCCAGGCCCCCCTGGACCTCCCCCAACCCCCCCAAAATTCCACTTAGGACTCCCCAAATCCCCCTCGGGACCCCCCTCGCCCCCCTCCAAAACCCCCCAAAATCCCCCTCGGGACCCCCTGACTCCCTCAGGACCCCCTGGACTCCCCAAATTCCACTTAGGATCCCCCAAATCCCCCTCGGGAACCCCTGAACCTCCCCCAGCCCCCCAAAATCCCCCCAAATCTCCCTCAGGACCCCCAAAATCCCCCTCGGGACCCCCTCACTCCCCTCCAAAACCCCCCAAATCCCCTCCAAATTCCACTTAAGACCCCTCAAATCCTCCTCAGGACCCCCCAAATCCCCCTCGGACCCCCAAAATCCCCCCTCGGGACCCCCTCACTCCCCCTCCAAAACCCCCAAATCCCCTCTAAATTCCACTTAAGACCCCTCAAATCCTCTTCAGGACCCCCCAAATCCCCCTCGGGACCCCCTGACTCCCTCGGGACCCCCTGGACCCCCCCCAAGCCCCCCCAAAATCCCCCCAATTTCCCCCCCCCCAGCACGTGCCGCCCAGCTCCCGGCCGGCTTTGGCCCCGCCCCCTTGGTCGCCATGGCAACGGGGACGCGCGGCCGCTGATTGGCTGAGCGGCCGCACCCAAGATGGCGTCCCCAAAGCGTCACCACCTCACAAAATGGCGGCGCCCATGAGGAAGGACAGGAGGGCGCCATAACCAAGATGGCGGAACTATAAATAGAGACCGGAAGTTCCGTCTCTAACCATTTCCGGTTCCGGTGTGAGGGGTCCCGGACGCGCGCGAGGCCCGGGTCGGTACCGGGGGGGGAAATTGGGGGGATTTTGGGGATCTGGGGGGGATTTTGGGGGATCAAGAGGGAGTTTTGGGGAGGTCTGAAGGGTCTCGAGGGGATCTGGGGCGATCGGGGGGTCTAGAGGGGACCTGGGGGGGATTTGGGGGGTCCTGGGGAGGATTTGGGGGGGGGGTCTGGGGGGTTCTGAAAGGGGATGGGGGGGATTTGAGGGGTCTGTGGGGGATTTGGGGGAATCTGAGGGGGTCTCTGAGGGGATCTGGGGGGGATTTGAGGGGTCTGGGGGGGGATCTGGGGAGACCTGGGGTGGTCTCTGAGAGGTCTCGGGGGGGATTTGGGGGATCTGGGGGGGGTCTCTGAGGGGATCTGGGGGGGATTTGGGGGGATCTGGGGGGGGATCTGGGGGGGGTCTCTGAGGGGATCTGGGGGGGATTTGGGGGGATCTGGGGGGGGTCTCTGAGGGGATCTGGGGGGGAATTTGGGGGTGCCTGGGGGGGATTTGGGGGTGCCTGGGGGGGATTTGGGGGTGCCTGGGGGGTCTCTGAGGGGATCTGGGGGGGATTTGAGGAGTCTGGGGGAAATTTGGGGGGATCTGGGGGGTCTGGAAGGGGGTTGAGGGATCCGGGGGGGGATTTGAGGGGTCTTTGGGGTCTCTGAGTTTTGTGTGTCCCCCCCCCAGCCCCCGCCATGCTGCCCCTCCCCCCCCTCCTGGCGCTGCTGCTGCTGCCCCCTCCCCCAGCCCGGCCCTCCCCTCCGAGGGTGACGGTGACACGGCCACGGGGGGTGGCCCTGACCCGTGAGTGGCACCCCAAAAACACCCCTGAGACCCCAAAAACACCCCTGAGACTCCAAACCCTCCCTGAGCCCCCCCCAAAACCCCTGAGCCCCCCAAACCTCCCCAAATCCCCCCCCAACCCCCCCCAGGTGACGGTGACACGGCCACGGGGGGTGGCCCTGACCCGTGAGTGGCACCCCAAAAACACCCCCGAGACCCCCCTGAGACCCCAAATCCATCCTAGACCCCCCCCAAGCCCCCAAATCCCCCCCTGAACCCCCAAACCCACCCTGAGCCCCCTCAACCCCCCCTTAAACCCCCCCCGACCCTTTTTGCCCCCCTAAATCCCCCTCGGGACCCTTTTTGCCCCCCTAAATTCCCCCTAAGACCCTTTTTGCCCCCCTAAATCCCCCTCGGGACCCCTTTTGCCCCCCTAAATCTCCCCCTGACCCCTTTTTGGCCCCCTAAATCCCCCTCGACCCCCTTTTGCCCCTCTAGGACCCCCTTTTGCCCCTCTAGGACCCCCTTTTGCCCCCCTAAGACCCCTTTTGCCCCCTCAAATCCCCCCCAGGACCCCTTTTGCCCCCCTAAATCCCTCCTACGACCCCCTTTCCCCCCCCCTAAATCCCCCCCAGGACCCCCTTTTGCCCCCTAAATCCCCCACAGGACCCCCTTTTGCCCCCCTAAATCCCCCTCAGGACCCCTTTTGCCCCCCTAAATCCCTCCTACGACCCCCTTTCCCCCCCCCCTAAATCCCCCCCAGGACCCCCTTTTGCCCCCTAAATCCCCCCCAGGACCCCCTTTTGCCCCCTTAAATCCCCCCAGGACTCCTTTTGCCCCCCCAACCCCCCCCCGACCCTCCTTTGCCCCCCTAAATCCCCCCCTGACCCCTTTTTGCCCCCTCAAATCCCTCCCAGGACCCCCTTTTGCCCCCTAAATCCCCCACAGGACCCCCTTTTGCCCCCCTAAATCCCCCCCTGACCCCTTTTTGCCCCCTCAAATCCCTCCCAGGACCCCTTTTGCCCCCTCAAATCTCCCCCTGACCTCTCTTTGCCCCCCCAAATCCCCTCCTGACCCTCCTTTGCCCCCTCAAATCCCCCCCAGGACCCCCTTTTGCCCCCTCAAATATCCCCTAGGACCCCTTTTGCCCCCTCAAATCCCCCCCAGGACCCCCTTTTGCCCCCTCAAATATCCCCCTGACCCCCCCTTTGCCCCCCTAAATCCCCCTTGGGACCCCTTTTTGCCCCCCTAAATCCCCTTTGGGACCCCTTTTTGCCCCCCTAAATCCCCCCCGACCCCTTTTTGGCCCCCTAAATCCCCCCTAAGACCCCTTTTTGCCCCCCTAAATCCCCCTTGGGACCCCTTTTTGCCCCCCTAAATCCCCCCGACCCCTTTTTGGCCCCCTAAATCCCACCTACGACCCCTTTGCCCCCCTAAATCCCCCCTAAGACCCCTTTTTGCCCCCCTAAATCCCCCTCAGGACCCCTTTTGCCCCCCTAAATCCCCCCCGACCCCTTTTTGGCCCCCTAAATCCCCCTCAGGACCCCTTTTTGCCCCCCTAAATCCCCCTCAGGACCCCCTTTTGCCCCCTCAAATATCCCCTAGGACCCCTTTTGGCCACATAAATCCCACCTACGACCCCTTTGCCCCCCTAAATCCCCCCCTGACCCCTTTTTGCCCCCCTAAATCCCCCCTGACCCCTTTTTCCCCCCTAAATCCCCCCTGACCCCCCCAAATCCCCCCCTTTTCCCCCCCTGTGCCCCCAGAGGTTCCGTTCTATGACCCATCGGGGCCGTTCCGCTGCCTCGACGGCTCCAACACCATCGACTTCTCCTGGGTCAACGACGACTACTGCGACTGTGGGGACGGCTCTGATGAGCCTGGTGAGACCCCCGGACCCCCAGGGACCCCCCCAGACCCCCTGGGACCCCCAGAAACCCCCTGGGACCCCCCCAAATCCCCCTGAAAACCCCAAAACCCCCCCCAAAACCCCAAACCCCTTGGGATCCTCCAAAACCCTCCCCGACACCCCAAACCCACTGAGATCCTCAGAGACCCCAAAAGGGGCTGTGGGGACGGTTCTGATGAGCCTGGGGAGACCCCCGGACCCCCCTGGGACCCCCCCAGACCCCCTGGGACCCCCCCAAATCCCCCTGAAAACCCCAAACCCCCTGGGATCCCCCAAAACCCTCCCCGATACCCCAAACCCACTGAGATCCTCAGAGACCCCAAAAGGGGCTGTGGGGACGGTTCTGATGAGCCTGGGGAGACCCCCGGACCCCCAGGGACCCCCCCAGACCCCCTGGGACCCCCCCAAATCCCCCTGAAAACCCCAAACCCCCTGGGATCCCCCAAAACCCTCCCCGATACCCCAAACCCACTGAGATCCTCAGAGACCCCAAAAGGGGCTGTGGGGACGGTTCTGATGAGCCTGGGGAGACCCCCGGACCCCCTGGGACCCCCCCAGACCCCCTGGGACCCCCCCAAATCCCCCTGAAAACCCCAAAACCCCTGGGACCCCCAAAAACCCTGGGATCCCCCAAACCCACCCATCCCAACATCACAAACCCACTGAGATCCTCAGAGACCCCAAAAGGGGCTGTGGGGACGGCTCTGACGAGCCTGGGGAGACCCCCGGACCCTCAGAGATCCCCAGAAACCCCCCTGAAAACCCCAAACCCCCCCCCAAAACCCCAAACCCCCTGGGACCCCCCAAAACCCTGGGATCCCCCAAACCCACCCCTCAACATCCCAAACCCACTGAGATCCTCAGAGACCCCAAAAGGGGCTGGGGGGTGAAGGCTCTGACGAGCCTGGGGAGACCCCCGGACCCCCAGGGACCCCCCCAAACCCCCCTGGGACCCCCAGAAACAGCCCCCATCCATTGGGACCCCCAGAGACCCCCCCTCAAAAACCCCAAACCCACCGGGAACCCCAAAAGCTCCAAATTCCCCCATCAAGGACCCCAAAACCTCCAAAATTTCCCCCTCAGGGACCTTCCTGCCCCCCCAAATTTTGGGGGAGGGGTCCCCGAGCCCCCCCCGGGGTTGTGAGGGGGTTTCTGACCCCCCAAACCCCCCCAAACCCCCCCAGGGACCCCCAAAACCTTCCCAGGGACCCCCAAAACCTCCAAAATCCAACCCCTTAGGGACCCCAAAATCCCCCCCAGGGACCTTCCTGGCCCCCCAAATTTTGGGAGGGGTCCCCAATCTGTCTCCCAATGCCCCCCCAAGCCCCCCCCGGGGTTGTGAGGGGGTGTCTGACCCCCCAAATCCCCCCAGGGACCCCCCAAAACCTTTCCAGGGATCCCCCAAACCTCCAAATCCCCTCCGTGAGAGCCCAAAAACCTCCAAAATCCCCCATCAAGGACCCCAAAATCCCCCCCAGGGACCTTCCTGCCCCCCTAAATTTTGGGGGAGGGGTCCCCGAGCCCCCCCCGGGGTTGTGAGGGGGTGTCTGATCCCCCAACCCCCCCCCATGGACCCCCAAAACCTCCAAAATCCAACCCCTTAGGGACCCCAAAATCCCCCCCAGGGACCTTCCTGCCCCCCCAAATTTTGGGGGAGGGGTCCCCAGGCCCCCCCCGGGGTTGTGAGGGGGTGTCTGATCCCCCAACCCCCCCCCATGGACCCCCAAAACCTCCAAATTCCCCCCCCATGGACCCCCAAAACCTCCAAAATCCCTCATCAAGGACCCCAAAATCCCCCCCCAGGGACCCCAAATTCCCTCCCATGGACTTTCCTGCCCCCCTAAATTTTGGGGGAGGGGTCCCCGAGCCCCCCCCGGGGTTGTGAGGGGGTTTCTGACCCCCCAAACCCCCCCAAACCCCCCCAGGGACCCCCGCCTGCCCCAACGGGCGCTTCCACTGCCCCAACGCCGGGCACCGACCCCGCACCATCCCCGCTGCCCACGTCAACGACGGAGTCTGTGGTGGGTCTGGGGGATTTTGGGGGGTCTTGAGGGGGTCTGGGGGTCTTTGGGGGGGTCTGGGGGTCGTTGGGGGGGTCTGGGGGTCGTTGGGACCCCCCCAGATGGGACGGGAAGGTCCCCGGGGGGGCTTGGAGGGAGAAATTGGGGTGTCTGTGGGGGGCTTGAGGGGGTTCTGGGGGGGTCCTGGGGGATTCTGGAGGGATCTTGGGGGTCTTGAGGGGGTCTTGGGGGGGTTCTGGGGGTCGTTGGGGGGGTCAGGGGGTCGTTGGGGTGGTCAGGGGGTCGGGGGGGTCTGGGGGTCGTTGGGACCCCCCCAGAGGGGACAGGAAGGTCCCCAGGGGGAGGTTTGGGGAGTCCTGGGGGGGTCCTGGAGGGATCTTGGGGGGTCCTGGGGATTTTGGGGGGGTCCTGGGGGTCTTTGGGGGGGTCAGGGGGTCGTTGGGGGGGTCAGGGGGTCGTTGGGGGGGTCTGGGGGTCATTGGGGGGGTCAAGGAGTCGTTGGGACCCCCCCAAATGGGACGGGAAGGTCTCGGGGGGGGCTTGGAGGGAGAAATTGGGGTGTCTGGGGGGGGCTTGAGGGGGTTCTGGGGGGGTCCTGGGGGCCTTGGGGAGGTCCTGGGGGTCTTTGGGGGGGTCTGGGGGTCTTTGGGGGGGTCTGGGGGTCGTTGGGGGGGTTCTGGGGGTCATTGGGGGGGTCTGGGGGTCTTTGGGGGGGTCAGGGGGTCATTGGGGGGTTCTGGGGGTCTTGGAGGGGGTCTGGGGGTTTTTGGATGGCTCAGAGGGTCATTGGGACCCCCCCAGATGGGACGGGAAGGTCCCCGGGGGGGCTTGGAGGGAGAAATTGGGGTGTCTGGGGGGGGCTTGAGGGGGTTTGGGAGGGGTCCTGGGGGATTCTGGAGGGATCTTGGGGGTCTTGAGGGGGTCTTGGGGGGGTCCTGGGGGTGTTTGGGGGGGTCCTGGGGGTCTTTGGGGGGGTCTGGGGGTCATTGGGGTGGTCAGGGGGTCGTTGGGGGGGTCTGGGGGTCGTTGGGGGGGTCTGGGGGTCATTGGGACCCCCCCAGATGGGACGGGAAGGTCCCCGGGGGGGCTTGGAGGGAGAAATTGGGGTGTCTGTGGTGGGTCTGGGGGGATTTGGGGGGTCTTTGGGGGGGTCCTGGGGGTCTTTGGGGGGGTCTGGGGGTCGTTGGGGGGGTCTGGGGGTCATTGGGGGGGTCAGGGGGTCGTTGGGGGGGTCTGGGGGTCATTGGGGGGGTCAAGGAGTCGTTGGGACCCCCCCAGAGGGGACGGGAAGGTCTCGGGGGGGGCTTGGAGGGAGAAATTGGGGTGTCTGTGGGGGGCTTGAGGGGGTTCTGGGGGGGTCCTGGGGGTCTTGGGGAGGTCCTGGGGGTCTTTGGGGGGGTCTGGGGGTCTTTGGGGGGGTCAGGGGGTTGTTGGGACCCCCCCAGAGGGGACAGGAAGGTCCCCAGGGGGAGGTTTGGGGAGTCCTTGGGGGGGTCCTGGAGGGATCTTGGGGGGTCCTGGGGATTTTGGGGGGGTCCTGGGGGTCTTTGGGGGGGTCAGGGGGTCTTTGGGGGGGTCTGGGGGTCGTTGGGGGGGTCAGGGGGTCGTTGGGACCCCCCCAGAGGGGACAGGAAGGTCCCCATGGGGGCTTGGAAGGAGAAATTGGGGTGTCTGTGGTGGGTCTGGGGGGATTTGGGGGGTCTTTGGGGGGGTCTGGGGGTCGTTGGGGGGGTCTGGGGGTCGTTGGGGGGGTCAGGGGGTCGTTGGGGGGGTCTGGGGGTCGTTGGGGGGGTCTAGGGGTCGTTGGGACCCCCCCAGAGGGGACGGGAAGGTCCCCGGGGGGACTTGGAGGGAGAAATTGGGGTGACTGTGGGGGGCTTGAGGGGGTTTGGGAGGGGTCCTGGGGGATTCTGGAGGGATCTTGGGGGTCTTGAGGGGGTCTTGGGGGGGTTCTGGGGGTCGTTGGGGGGGTCTGGGGGTCTTTGGGGGGGTCTGGGGGTCGTTGGGGGGGTCTGGGGGTCGTTGGGGGGGTCCTGGGGGTCTTTGGGGGGGTCCCGGGGGTCGTTGGGGGGGTCAGGGGGTCTTGGGAAGGGGGTTGGGGGTCTGTGGGTGGGGTGGGGGTTCCTGGGTGGGCTTGGGGGTCCCTGAGAGGGTTTTGGGGTCACTATGGGGGTTTTAGGGTCTCGGGGGGGGGTTTGGGAATCCCTAGGGGGGGTTGGGGTTTTGGGGTCGCTGTGAGAGTTTTGAGGGTTTTTGGGGTCCCTGGGGGGTTTTGGGGTCCCTGGGGGAGTTTTGAGGGTTTTGGGGTCTCTGGGGGGGGTTTTTGGGTCCCTGGGGGGGTTTTGGGGTCTGGGAGGAGGGGGTGGGGGTTCCTGGGTGGGTTTTGGGGGTCCCTGGGGGAGTTTTGAGGCTTTTGGGGGTCTCTGGGGGGGTTTTGGGGTCCCTGGGGGGTTTTGGGGTCCCTGGGGGGGTTTTGGGGTCCCTGGGGGGGTTTGGGGGTCCCTGGGGGGGTTTTGGGGTCTCTGTGGGGGTTTTGGGGTCCCTGGGGGGTTTGGGGGGTCCCTGGGGGGGTTTTGGGGTCCCTGGGGGGGTTTTGGGGTCCCTGGGGGGTTTTGGGGTTCCCTGGGGGGGGTTGGGGGTCCCTGGGGGGTTTTGGGGTCTCTGGGGGGTTTTTGGGGTCTCTGGGTGGGTTTTGGGGGTCCCTGGGGGGTTTTGGGGTCCCTGGGTGGGTTTTGGGGGTCCCTGGGGGGTTTTGGGGTCTCTGAGTGGGTTTTTGGGGTCCCTGGGGGGTTTTTGGGGTCCCTGGGGGGGTTTTGGGGTCTCTCGGGGGTTTTGGGGTCCCTGTGGGGGTTTTTGGGGGTCCCTGGGGGGTTTTTGGGGTCTCTGGGTGGGTTTTTGGGGTCCCTGGGGGGGTTTTTGGGGTCCCTGGGGGGGTTTTGGGGGTCCCTGGGGGGTTTTTGGGGTCCCTGGGGGGTTTTGGGGTCCCTGGGGGGTTTTGGGGTCTCTGGGGGGTTTTTGGGGTCTCTGGGTGGGTTTTGGGGGTCCCTGGGGGGTTTTGGGGTCCCTGTGGGGGTTTTGGGGTCCCTGGGTGGGTTTTGGGGTCTCTGGGTGGGTTTTTGGGGTCTCTGGGGGGTTTTTGGGGTCTCTGGGTGGGTTTTGGGGGTCCCTGGGGGGTTTTGGGGGTCCCTGGGGGGTTTTGGGGTCCCTGGGTGGGTTTTGGGGTCTCTGGGGGGTTTTTGGGGTCTCTGGGTGGGTTTTGAGGGTCCCTGGGTGGGTTTTGGGGGTCCCTGGGGGGTTTTGGGGTCCCTGGGTGGGTTTTGGGGGTCCCTGGGCGGTTTTGGCGTCTCTGAGTGGGTTTTTGGGGTCCCTGGGGGGTTTTTGGGGTGCCTGGGGGGGTTTTGGGGTCTCTCGGGGGTTTTGGGGTCCCTGGGGGGTTTTGGGGTCCCTGGGGGGTTTTGGGGTCTCTGGGGGGGTTTTGGGGTCCCTGGGGGGTTTTGGGGTCCCTGGGGGGGTTTTGGGGTCTCTCGGGGGTTTTGGGGTCCCTGTGGGGGTTTTTGGGGGTCCCTGGGGGGTTTTTGGGGTCCCTGGGGGGGTTTTGGGGGTCCCTGGGGGGTTTTTGGGGTCCCTGTGGGGGTTTTTGGGGGTCCCTGGGGGGTTTTTGGGGTCCCTGGGGGGGTTTTGGGGGTCCCTGGGGGGTTTTTGGGGTCCCTGTGGGGGTTTTTGGGGGTCCCTGGGTGGGTTTTTGGGGTCCCTGGGGGGGTTTTTGGGGTCCCTGGGGGGGTTTTGGGGGTCCCTGGGGGGTTTTTGGGGTCCCTGGGGGGTTTTGGGGTTCCCTGGGGGGGGTTGGGGGTCCCTGGGGGGTTTTGGGGGTCCCTGGGGGGTTTTGGGGTCTCTGGGGGGGTTTTGGGGTCCCTGGGTGGGTTTTTGGGGTCCCTGGGTGGGTTTTTGGGGTCCCTGGGGGGTTTTTGGGGTCCCCAAGGGTGCTGATCCCCCCCCGTGCCCCCCCAGATTGCTGCGATGGCACCGACGAGTGGGACAGCGGGGCCGGCTGTGAGAACACCTGCAGGTGAACTGGGGGAACTGGGAGGAACTGGGAGGGACTGGGAGGGGATTGGGGGGCACTGGGAGGGGATTGGGGGGCACTGGGAGGGGATTGGGGGGC
Source organism: Pyrocephalus nanus (assembly GCA_038380795.1). Lineage (NCBI taxonomy): Eukaryota > Metazoa > Chordata > Aves > Passeriformes > Tyrannidae > Pyrocephalus > Pyrocephalus nanus. The sequence goes on from JAWZSU010000043.1 coordinate 18,226, forward strand.
ACTGGGAGGGACTGGGGGGCACTGGGAGGGACTGGGAGGGGATTGGGGAGCACTGGGAGGGAATTGGGGGGCACTGAGAGGGGATTGGGGGGCACTGGGAGGGGATTGGGGGGCACTGGGAGGGACTGGGAGGGACTGGGAGGGGATTGGGGGACACTGGGAGGGAATTGGGGGGCACTGAGAGGGGATTGGGGGGTACTGGGAGGGGATTGGGGGGCACTGGGAGGGATTTGGGACTGACTGGGAGTAACTGGTACAGACTGGGGGTAACTGGGACTGACTGGGGGTGACTGGTGGTAACTGGGAGTGACTGGGGGTAACTGGGACAGACTGGGAGTGACTGGTACAGCCTGGGACTGTCTCTGGGGGTGTCCCTGACATTTGGGGTGCCCCAGGGAGCGGGGCCAGCGGGAGCTGGGGAGGGACTGGGGGGCACTGGGGTAACTGGTATAGACTGGGGGTAACTGGGACAGACTGGGGGTAACTGGTACAGACTGGGGCTGTCTCTGGGGGTGTCCCTGACATTTGGGGTGTCCCCCCTGACATTTTGGGGTCCCCCCAGGGAGCGGGGCCGGCGGGAGCTGGGGAGGGACTGGGATTGATTGGGGGTGACTGGGACTGACTGGGGGTGACTGGGGGTAACTGGGACTGACTGGGGGTAACTGGTGCAGACTGGGGGTAACTGGTACAGACTGGGGCTGTCTCTGGGGGTGTCCCTGACATTTGGGGTGTCCCTGATTTATTTTTGGGGTCCCCCAGGGAGCGGGGCCGGCGGGAGCTGGGGAGGGGTGGAGGTAACTGGGACTGACTGGGGGTAACTGGGGGTAACTGGTACAGACTGGTTCTGTCTGAGGGGGGTGTCCCTGACATTTGGGGTGCCCCCCCTGACATTTTTGGGGTCCCCCCCAGGGAGCGGGGCTGGCGGGAGCTGGGGAGGGACTGGGACTGATTGGGGATGACTGGGACTGACTGGGGGTAACTGGGGGTAACTGGTACAGACTGGGATGGACTGGTACAGACTGGGGGTGACTGGGGCTGTCTCTGGGGGTGTCCCTGACATTTGGGGTGCCCCCCCTCATTTTTGGGGTCCCGCAGGGAGCGGGGCCGGCGGGAGCTGGGGAGGGACTGGGATTGATTGTGGGTAACTGGGACTGACTGGGGGTGACTGGGGGTAACTGGGACTGACTGGGGGTAACTGGGACAGACTGGGATTGACTGGTACAGCCTGGGACTGTCTCTGGGGGTGTCCCTGACATTTGGGGTGCCCCAGGGAGCGGGGCCAGCGGGAGCTGGGGAGGGACTGGGGGGCACTGGGGTAACTGGTATAGACTGGGGGTAACTGGGACAGACTGGGGGTAACTGGTACAGACTGGGGGTGTCTCTGGGGGTGTCCCTGAGTTTTTGGGGTCTCCCCCCTGATTTTGGGGTCCCCCAGGGAGCGGGGCCGGCAGGAGCTGGGGAGGGACTGGGGGGCACTGGGGTAACTGGGACTGACTGGGGGTGACTGAGGGTAACTGGTACGGACTGGGGGTGACTGGGGCTGTCTCTGGGGGTTGTCCCTGACATTTGGGGTGCCCCCATGACATTTTGGGGTGCCCCCAGGGAGCAGGGCTGTTGGGAGCTGGGGAGGGACTGGGATTGATTGGGGGTGACTGGTACAGACTGGGGGTAACTGGGACAGACTGGGGGTGACTGGGACAGACTGGGGGTAACTGGAGGTAACTGGTACAGACTGGGTCTGACTGGTACAGACTGGGGCTGTCTCTGGGGGTGTCCCTGACATTTGGGGTGTCCCTGATTTATTTTTGGGGTGCCCCCAGGGAGCGGGGCTGGCGGGAGCTGGGGAGGGACTGGGATTGATTGGGGGTGACTGGGACTGACTGGGGGTAACTGGTACAGACTGGGTCTGACTGGTACAGACTGGGGCTGTCTCTGGGGTTGTCCCTGACATTTGGGGTGTCCCTGATTTATTTTTGGGGTGCCCCCAGGGAGCGGGGCTGGCGGGAGCTGGGGAGGGACTGGGGGTGACTGGGACTGACTGGGGGTAACTGGTACAGACTGGGGGTAACTGGGACAGACTGGGGCTGTCTCTGGGGGTGTCCCTGACATTTGGGGTCCCCCCCTCATTTTTGGGGTGCCCCCAGGGAGCGGGGCCGGCAGGAGCTGGGGAGGGACTGGGATTGATTGTGGGTAACTGGGACTGGCTGGGGGTGACTGGGGGTAACTGGTACAGACTGGGATGGACTGGTACAGACTGGGGGTGACTGGGGCTGTCTCTGGGGGTGTCCCTGACATTTGGGGTGCCCCCCCTCATTTTTGGGGTCCCCCAGGGAGCGGGGCCGGCGGGAGCTGGGGAGGGACTGGGGGTGACTGGGATTGATTGGGGGTGACTGGTACAGACTGGGGGTAACTGGGACAGACTGGGGGTGACTGGTGCAGACTGGGGGTGACTGGGGCTGTCTCTGGGGGTGTCCCTGACATTTGGGGTGTCCCTGATTTATTTTTGGGGTGCCCCCAGGGAGCGGGGCTGGCGGGAGCTGGGGAGGGGTGGAGGTAACTGGGACTGACTGGGGGTAACTGGGGGTAACTGGTACAGACTGGTTCTGTCTGAGGGGGGTGTCCCTGACATTTGGGGTGCCCCCCCTGACATTTTTGGGGTCCCCCCCAGGGAGCGGGGCTGGCGGGAGCTGGGGAGGGACTGGGACTGATTGGGGATGACTGGGACTGACTGGGGGTAACTGGAGGTAACTGGTACAGACTGGTTCTGTCTGAGGGGGGTGTCCCTGACATTTGGGGTCCCCCTGATTTATTTTTGGGGTCCCCAGGGAGCGGGGCCGGCGGGAACGCGAGGCCAGACAACGTTTGGCCGCCCTGGCCCGCGAGGGCTTCGCCCTCCGGCAGAGACTGATCCAGGAGGCGGCCCAGGGGAAAAGGGACAAGCAGGTGGGAATTTGGGGGGTCTGGGGGGGTCACAGAGGGGTTTTGGGGGGTCTAGGGGGGTCCCTGAGTGATCCTGGAGGGGTTTTGGGGGTGTTTGGGGGCATTTTGGGGGTCCCCTGGGGGGATGTTGAGGGTTCCAGGGGGTCCATCCAGGAGGCGGCCCAGGGGAAGAGGGACAAACAGGTGGGGAATTTGGGGGGTCCCTGGGGGGTTTGGGGGTCCCTGAGGGGTCTGGGGGGTCTAGGGGGGTCCCTGAGTGATCCTGGAGGGGTTTTGGGGGTGTTTGGGGGCATTTTGGGGGTCCCCTGGGGGGATGTTGAGGGTTCCAGGGGGTCCATCCAGGAGGCGGCCCAGGGGAAGAGGGACAAACAGGTGGGGAATTTGGGGGGTCCCTGGGGGGTTTGGGGGTCCCTGAGGGGTCTGGGGGGTCTAGGGGGGTTACAGAGGGGATTTGGGGGTGTTTGGGGGAATTTTGGGGGTCCCCAGGGGGGATATTGGGGGTCCATCCAGGAGGCAGCCCAGGGGAAAAGGGACAAGCAGGTGGGGAATTTGGGGGTCTGGGGGGGGTCCCTGAGGGGTTTGGGGGGATCCCAGAGGGGTTTGGGGGTCCCTGAGGGGTTTGGGGGGTCCCTGAGTGATCCTGGAGGGGTTTTGGGGGGATTTTGGGGGTCTCCTGGGGGGATGTTGGGGGTCCATCCAGGAGGCGGCCCAGGGGAAGAAGGACAAGCAGGTGGGGAATTTGGGGGTTCCAGGGGGTCCCTGAGTGAATTGGGGGGGCTGTAGGTTAATTTTGGGGTCTGTAAATTAATTTTGGGGTCTGTAAATTAATTTTGGGGGTCTGTGCCCCCCAGGCCCGGCTGGGGGGGCTGCAGGAGTCCCAAAAGGAGCTGGAGCAGCACGTGGGGACCCTCCGGGCTGGGGGGGATTTGGGGGTGATTTGGGGGGTCCCTGGCTGATTTGGGGAGTCTGTAAATTAATTTTGGGGGTGTGTAAATTAATTTTGGGGGTGTGTGAATTAATTTTGGGGGTGTGTGCCCCCCAGGCCCGGCTGGGGGGGCTGCAGGAATCCCAAAAGGAGCTGGAGCAGCGTGGGGGGACCCTCCGGGCTGGGGGTGATTTGGGGGGTCCCTGGCTGATTTGGGGGGGCTGTAAATTAATTTTGGGGTCTGTAAATTAATTTTGGGGGTGTGTGCCCCCCAGGCCCGGCTGGGGGGGCTGCAGGAGTCCCAAAAGGAGCTGGAGCAGCGTGGGGGGACCCTCCGGGCTGGGGGGGCTCTGGGGGTGATTTGGGGGGTCCCTGGCTCATTTGGGGAGTCTGTAAATTAATTTTGGGGGTGTGTAAATTAATTTTGGGGGTCTGTGCCCCCCAGGCCCGGCTGGGGGGGCTGCAGGAATCCCAAAAGGAGCTGGAGCAGCACAGGGGGACCCTCCGGGCTGGGGGGGATTTGGGGCATCCCTGGCTGATTTGGGGTGTGTAGGTTAATTTTGGGGCTCCAGGGTGGTCTGTAAATAAATTTTGGGGGTTTTTTCCCCCCAGGCCCGGCTGGGGGGGCTGCAGGAATCCCAAAAGGAGCTGGAGCAGCGCGTGGGGACCCTCCGGGCTGGGGGGGATTTGGGGCATCCCTGGCTGATTTGGGGGGGCTGTAGGTTAATTTTGGGGCTCCAGGGGGGTCTGTAAATTAATTTTGGGGGTTTTTTCCCCCCAGGCCCGGCTGGGGGGGCTGCAGGAATCCCAAAAGGAGCTGGAGCAGCGCGTGGGGTCCCTCCGGGCTGGGGGTGATTTGGGGGGTCCCTGGCTGATTTGGGGGGGCTGTAGGTTAATTTTGGGGTCTGTAAATTAATTTTGGGGTCTGTAAATTAATTTTGGGGTGTGTGAATTAATTTTGGGGGTCTGTGCCCCCCAGGCCCAGCTGGGGGGGCTGCAGGAATCCCAAAAGGAGCTGGAGCAGCGTGGGGGGACCCTCCGGGCTGGGGGGGCTCTGGGGGTGATTTGGGGGGTCCCTGGCTGATTTGGGGGGGCTGTAAATTAATTTTGGGGGTGTGTAAATTAATTTTGGGGGTCTGTGCCCCCCAGGCCCAGCTGGGGGGGCTGCAGGAATCCCAAAAGGAGCTGGAGCAGCGTGGGGGGACCCTCCGGGCTGGGGGGGATTTGGGGCATCCCTGGCTGATTTGGGGGGGCTGTAGGTTAATTTTGGGGCTCCAGGGGGGTCTGTAAATTAATTTTGGGGGGTTTTTCCCCCCAGGCCCGGCTGGGGGGGCTGCAGGAATCCCAAAAGGAGCTGGAGCAGCGCGTGGGGTCCCTCCGGGCTGGGGGTGATTTGGGGGGTCCCTGGCTGATTTGGGGGGGCTGTAGGTTAATTTTGGGGTCTGTAAATTAATTTTGGGGTCTGTAAATTAATTTTGGGGTGTGTGAATTAATTTTGGGGGTCTGTGCCCCCCAGGCCCGGCTGGGGGGGCTGCAGGAATCCCAAAAGGAGCTGGAGCAGCGCGTGGGGTCCCTCCGGGCTGGGGGGGATTTGGGGCATCCCTGGCTGATTTGGGGGGGCTGTAGGTTAATTTTGGGGCTCCAGGGGGGTGTGTAAATTAATTTTGGGGTGTGTAAATTAATTTTGGGGGGTTTTTCCCCCCAGGCCCAGCTGGGGGGGCTGCAGGAATCCCAAAAGGAGCTGGAGCAGCGCGTGGGGTCCCTCCGGGCTGGGGGTGATTTGGGGGGTCCCTGGCTGATTTGGGGGGGCTGTAGGTTAATTTTGGGGTCTGTAAATTAATTTTGGGGTGTGTAAATTAATTTTGGGGGTCTGTGCCCCCCAGGCCCGGCTGGGGGGGCTGCAGGAATCCCAAAAGGAGCTGGAGCAGCGCGTGGGGACCCTCCGGGCTGGGGGGGCTCTGGGGGTGATTTGGGGGGTCCCTGGCTCATTTGGGGAGTCTGTAAATTAATTTTGGGGTGTGTGAATTAATTTTGGGGGTGTGTAAATGAATTTTGGGGGTCTGTGCCCCCCAGGCCCGGCTGGGGGGGCTGCAGGAATCCCAAAAGGAGCTGGAGCAGCGTGGGGGGACCCTCCGGGCTGGGGGTGATTTGGGGGGTCCCTGGCTGATTTGGGGGGGCTGTAAATTAATTTTGGGGTGTGTGAATTAATTTTGGGGGTGTGTGCCCCCCAGGCCCGGCTGGGGGGGCTGCAGGAGTCCCAAAAGGAGCTGGAGCAGCGTGGGGGGACCCTCCGGGCTGGGGGGGCTCTGGGGGTGATTTGGGGGGTCCCTGGCTCATTTGGGGAGTCTGTAAATTAATTTTGGGGGTGTGTAAATTAATTTTGGGGGTCTGTGCCCCCCAGGCCCGGCTGGGGGGGCTGCAGGAATCCCAAAAGGAGCTGGAGCAGCGCGTGGGGACCCTCCGGGCTGGGGGGGATTTGGGGCATCCCTGGCTGATTTGGGGGGGCTGTAGGTTAATTTTGGGGCTCCAGGGGGGTCTGTAAATTAATTTTGGGGGTTTTTTCCCCCCAGGCCCGGCTGGGGGGGCTGCAGGAATCCCAAAAGGAGCTGGAGCAGCGCGTGGGGTCCCTCCGGGCGGCCAAGGAGGCGGCGGAAGGGCCCGAACGGGCGGCCAAGGCCGAACATCGCAGGAAATGGGGGGGTAAGGGGGGATTTGGGGGGGTTTGGGGGGTCTGGGGGGCTTGGAGGGTCTGGGGGGCTTTGGGGGAACCTGGAGGGATTGGGGGAACCTGGAGGGATTTGGGGTCTGGGGGGTTTTGGGGTTTTAAGGGGGGGACCTGAATGGGTGGTGAGAGGGGAGCATCGCAGGAAATGGGGGGGTAAGGGGGGATTTGGGGGGGTTTGGGGACTTTGGGTGGTCTGGGGGACTTAAAGGGGTCTGGGGGGCTTGGGGGAACCTGGAGGTACAGGGAGGTTTTGGGGTCTGGGGGGTTTTGGGGTTTTTAGGGGGGAAACCCAAATGGGTGGTGAGGGGGGAGCACTGTGGGAAATGAGGGGGGTAAAGGGGGGGATTTTGGGGGGTCTGGAGGATTTTTTGGGGTCTGGAGGGGTCTGGGGGACTTAGGGGGGTCTGGGGGACTTAAAGGGGTCTGGGGGGCTTGGGGGAACCTGGAGGAATTTGGGGTCTGGGGGGTTTTTGGGGTCTGGGGGGTTTTTGGGGTCTGGGGGGTTTTTGGGGTTCCTGGGGGGGTTTGAAGGGCTTGGGGGTCCCCGTAGGTGCCAATGCTTGGGTTGGTTTTTTGGGGTCTGGGTGGTTTTTTTGGGGTCTGGATGGGATTTTTGGGGTCTGGGAGGGTTTTGGGGGTCCCCAGACAGCTGTGGGCGTACCAGGGGGTCCCCTGTGTTTTTGGGGTGTCCCTGAGCCCCCCAAAATTCAGAGTCGTCCCCCCCCCAGTTGATGGTTTTGGGGTCCCCGTAGGTGCCAATCCTTGGGTTGATTTTTTGAGGTCCGGGTCGATTTTTTGGGGTCTGGGGGATTTTTTGGGGTCTGGGGGATTTTTTGGGATCTGGGTGGGATTTTTTGGGTCTGGGTGGGTTTTTTGGGGTCTGGGTGGGATTTTTTGGGGTCTGGGTGGCATTTTTGGGGTCTGGGTTGATTTTTTGGGGTCTGGGTGGGATTTTTGGGGTCTGGGTGGATTTTTTGGGGTCTGGGTGGGATTTTTTGGGGTCTGGGTGGGATTTTTGGGGTCTGGGTGGATTTTTTGAGGTCTGGGTGGGATTTTTTGGGGTCTGGGTGAGTTTTGGGGGTCCCCAGACAGCTGTGGGTGTGCCAGGGGGTCCCCTGTGTTTTTGGGGTGTCCCTGAGCCCCCCTAAAATCAGGATTCCCCCCCCCTCAGTGTGTTTGGGGTCCCCGTAGGTGCCAATCCTTGTGTTGATTTTTTGGGGTCTGGGTGGGTTTTTTGGGGTCTGGGTGTGTTTTGGGGGTCCCCAGACAGCTGTGGGTGTGCCAGGGGGTCCCCTGTGTTTTTGGGGTGTCCCTGAGCCCCCCCAGACCGGGCTGTCCCCCCAAAAGAGCTCCGGGAGGCGGCGTTGGCGGCTCAGGACGAGGCTCGGGCGGGCGAGGCCTTCGCTCAGCTGGACACGGACGGGGACGGACGGTGGGGATGGGGGGTCCTGGGGGGTCCTGGGGGGTCCTGGGGGTCCTGGGGGTCCTGGGGGGCTTTTGGGGGGTCTGGGGTGGTTTGGGGGGTCCCAGAATGTTTAGGGACCCCCCTGAGCCCCCCCTGGCCAATGGGGGTCAAGCTCTGAGCTGGACCCCGATGGGGGCGGGTGGGGGACATTTGGGAGTTTTGGGGGTCCTGGGGGGATTTTGGGGGTCCGGGGGGCTCAGGGGGGCTGTGGGGGGTCCTGGGGGGTCCTGGGGGGCTTTTGGGGGGGTCTGGGGTGGTTTGGGGGGTCCCAGAATGTTTAGGGACCCCCCTGACCCTTCCTGACCTCCCCCAGGCTGATGAGGGGTCGAGCTCTGAGCTGGACCCTGATGGGGGTGGGTGGGGGAAATTTGGGGGTCTGGGGGGGTCGGGGGGGGGTCTGGGGGTCCTGGGGGTCCTGGGGGGCTTTTGGGGGGTCTGGGGTGGTTTGGGGGGTCCCAGAATGTTTAGGGACCCCCCTGAGCCCCCCCTGGCCAATGGGGGTCAAGCTCTGAGCTGGACCCCGATGGGGGCGGGTGGGGGACGTTTGGGAGTTTTGGGGGTCCTGGGGGGATTTTGGGGGTCCGGGGGGCTCAGGGGGGCTGTGGGGGGTCCTGGGGGTCCCAGGAGGGCTTTTGGGGGGGTCTGGGGTGGTTTGGGGGGTCCCAGAATGTTTAGGGACCCCCCTGACCCTTCCTGACCTCCCCCAGGCTGATGAGGGGTCGAGCTCTGAGCTGGACCCTGATGGGGGTGGGTGGGGGAAGTTTGGGGGTCTGGGGGGAATTTGGGGGTCTTGGAGGGGTTGGGGGTCTCAGAGGGGTTCTGGGGGTCCCAGGGGGGCTTTTGGGGGGGTCTGGGGTGGTTTGGGGGGTCCCAGAATGTTTAGGGACCCCCCTGAGCCCCCCAGGCTGATGAGGGGTCGAGCTCTGAGCTGGACCCCGATGGGGGCGGGTGGGGGAAATTTGGGGGTCTGGGGGGCTCAGGGGGGGATCTGGGGCGGTCTGGGGGGCTCAGGGGGGGATCTGGGGGGTCCTGGGGGTCCCAGGGGGGCTTTTGGGGGGGTCTGGGGTGGTTTGGGGGGTCCCAGAATGTTTAGGGACCCCCTTGACCCCCCCTGACCTCCCCCAGGCTGATGAGGGGGTCGAGCTCTGAGCTGGACCCCGATGGGGGTGGGTGGGGGAAATTTGGGGGTTTTGGGGGTCCTGGGGGGATTTTGGGGGTCCAGGGGGCTCAGGGTGGGGTCTGGGGGTTCTGGGAGGCTCAGGGAGGGTCCTGGGGGGTCTCGAGGTTTTTTGGGGGGTCCCAGAAGGTTTAGGGACCCCCCTGACTCCCCCTTAACCCCCCCCCAGACCGGTGGCGGTCGAGCTCTGATCTGGACCCCGATGGGGGCGGGTGGGGGAAATTTGGGGGTCTGGGGGGGTCTGGGGGGTTCTGGGGGTCCCAGAGGGGCTTTTGGGGGGGTCTGGGGTGGTTTGGGGGCTCCTAGAAAGTTTGGAGACCCCCCTGAGCCCCCCAGGCTGATGAGGGGTCGAGCTCTGAGCTGGACCCCGATGGGAGCGGGTGGGGGAAATTTGGGGGTCTGGGGGGAATTTGGGGGTCTGGGGGGGCTCAGGGAGGGTCCTGGGGGGTCTCGAGGTTTTTGGGGGGGTCCCAGAAAGTTTGGGGACCCCCCTGAGCCCCCCAGACCAGTGGGGGTCGAGCTCTGAGCTGGACCCCAATGGGGGCGGGTGGGGGAAGTTTGGGGGGTCTTGGGGGTCCTGGAAGGGTCTGGGGGGTCCCAGGGGGGCTTTTGGGGGGGTCTGGGGTGGTTTTGGGGGTCCCAGAAGGTTTAGGGACCCCCTTGACCCTTCCTGACCTCCCCCAGGCTGATGAGGGGTCGAGCTCTGAGCTGGACCCCGATGGGAGCGGGTGGGGGAAATTTGGGGGTCTGGGGGGAATTTGGGGGTCTGGGGGGGCTCAGGGAGGGTCCCGGGGGGTCTCGAGGTTTTTTGGGGGTCCCCAGAAAGTTTGGGGACCCCCCTCAGGCTGATGAGGGGTCGAGCTCTGATCTCGACCCCGATGGGGACGGGTGGGGGACGTTTGGGAGGTTTTGGGGTCCAGGGGGGGTTTGGGGGTCCCGATTTTTTTTGGAGGGGTCCCCTGGTATTTGGGGGTCCCTCCTGACCCCCCCTGAACCCCCCCAGGCTGACAGGGGTGGAGCTCCAGGCCCACCCCGAGCTGGACCCCGACGGCGACGGCGCCTTCACCGAGGCCGAGGCCGAGGTGGGACCCCCAAAAAAACCCCCCAAAAAACCCCCCAAAAAAACCCCCCCAAAAAAACCCCTCCCCCCAATTTTGGGGGGGACCCCGACCCCTCCTGACCCCCCCTGACCCCCCCTGTGACCCCCCCCAGGCGCTTTTGGGGCCGGGGGGGGCCGTGGATTCCGGAACGTTCCGGGAGAGGATCTGGGGGAGCCTCCGGGAGCGGCTCCGCCCACAGGTGGGGATGGGGGGGGGTCCCCAAAATTTGGGGGGTCCCTGAAACTTGGGGGGGTCCCTGAAATTTGGGGGCGTCTCCAGAATTTGGGGGGGGGGGTCCTGGAGGGGTCCTCGAAATTTGGGGGGGATTTGGGGGTCTCTGAAACTTGAGGGGGTTCCTGGGGGGGTCCCCAAATTTGAGGGGGCTCCCTGAAATTTGGGAGGGTTTGGGGGGTCCCCAAAATTTGGGAGGGGTCACTGAAATTTGGGGGGGTCCCTGAAACTTGGGGGGGTCTCCAGAATTTGGGGGGGTTTGGGGGGTCCTGGAGGGGTCCTCGAAATTTGGGGGGGATTTGGGGGTCTCTGAAACTTGAGGGGGTTCCTGGGGGGGTCCCCAAATTTGAGGGGGCTCCCTGAAATTTGGGAGGGTTTGGGGGGTCCCCAAAATTTGGGAGGGGTCACTGAAATTTGGGGGGGTCCCTGAAACTTGGGGGGGTCTCCAGAATTTGGGGGGGGGGGTTCCTGAGGGGGTCCCCGAAATTTGGGGGGGATTTGGGGGTCTCTGAAACTTGAGGGGGTTCCTGGGGGGGTCCCCAAATTTGAGGGGGCTCCCTAAAATTTGGGAGGGTTTGGGGGGTCCCCAAAATTTGGGAGGGGTCACTGAAATTTGGGGGGGTCCCTGAAACTTGGGGGGGGTCTCCAGAATTTGGGGGGGGGGTCCCCGAAATTTGGGGGGGATTTGGGGGTCTCTGAAACTTGAGGGGGTTCCTGGGGGGGGTCCCCAAAATTTGGGGGGGCTCCGGGGGGGGTCCTCAAAATTTTGGGGGTGTTCCTGGGGGGTCTCTGAAACTTGGGGGGGTCTCTGAAACTTGGGGGGGGTCACCAGAATTTGGGGGGGTTCCAGGGGGGGGTCCTCAAAATTTTGGGGGTGTTCCTGGGGGGTCTCTGAAATTTGGAGGGGGGTCCCCAGAATTTGGGGGGGGTTCCTGGGGGGTCTCTGAAATTTGGGGGGGTTTTGGGGGGGTCCCCGAAATTTGAGGGGGTTTTGGGGGGGGTCTCTGAAACTTGGGGGTGTTCCTGGGGGGGTTCCTGAAATTTGGGGGGGGCTCCCTGAAACTTGAGGGGGGTCTCCAGAATTTGGGGGGGGGGTTCCTGGGGGGGTCCCCGAAATTTGGGGGTGATGTGGGGGTCTCTGAAACTTGAGTGGGTTCCTGGAGGGGTCCCCAAAATTTGGGAGAATCCCTGAAACTTGGGGGGTTCCTGGGGGGGTCCCCAAAATTTGGGGGGGCTCAGGGGGGTCTCTGAAACTTGGGGGGGCTCCAGGGAGGTCCCTGAAATTTGGGGGTGTTTGGGGGGGTCTCTGAAACTTGAGGGGGTTCCTGGGGGGGGTCCCCAAAATTTGGGGGGTTACTGAAACTTGGGGGGTTCCTGGGGGGGTCCCCAAAATTTGGGGGGATTGGGGGGGTCGCTGAAACTTGGGGGGTTTCCCCAGAATTTGGGGGGGCTCTGAGGGGGGGGAATGTCCCAGAAATTTGGGGGGGTGTCCCCAAAATTTTGGGGGGTTTGTGGGGGTCTTTGAAAGTTGTGGGGGGGGTTCTTGGGGGGGTCCCCGAAATTTGGGGGGGGGGGTGTTCCCCAAAATTTCTGGGGTTCCCAAAATTTAAGGGGGGGTGTCCCAGGGCTTTTGGGGGGGTTCTCCAAATTTTTTTTGGGGGGGGGAGGTTGTCCCACACCTTTGAGGGGGGTCCCCGATTTTTTTTTTGGGGGGGGGTCTCTTGCCCTTTTTTTGGGGGGGGGGTCTCCAAATCCTTTGGGGGGCCCTTGACCTTTTTTTTCGGGGGGGGGGGGCAAAATCGGGGTGTTCTGACCCCTCCCCTCCCCCCCAGGGCCAAGCTGAGCCCCCCCAAACCCCCCCTGAGCCCCCCCTGGACGAGACCCCCCCCCAGGAGGAGGAGGAGGAGGAGGAGCCGCAGGAGGAGGAGGAGGAAGAGGAGGAGGAGGGGCCTGATGAGGTGGGGGAGGGGCTGCACCCCCATTTTGGGGGGCTGGACTCCAATTTTGGGGGGCTCTGGACCCCAATTTTGGGGAGGGGGGTCCCTGGACCTCAATTTTGGGGAGAGGGGTCCTCAGACCCCAATTCTGGGGGTCTCTGGACCCCAATTTTAGGGAGGAGGGGGTCCTTGGACCCCAATTTTGGGGGGCTGGACCCCAATTTTAGGGGAGGGGGGTCCTTGGACACCAATTCTGGGTGTCCCTGAACCCCATTTTTTATTGGGGGGGGTCCCTGAACCCCACTTTTATTGGGGGGGTTGTCCCCAAACCCCATTTTTTTGGGGAGGGGTCCTTAAATCCCATTTTTTATTGGGGGGGGGTCCCTGAACCCCAATTATTTTGGGGGGTTCCTGAACCCCATTTTTTATTGGCGGGGTCCCTAAACCCCAATTTTTGTGGGAGGGGTCCCCTGAACCCCAATTATTTTGGGGGAGGGTACCCAAATTATTTTTGGGGGGGGTCTCCCATTGCCCCCCCCCCTTTTCCCCCCTCAAGGAGGGGTTAAATTGGGGGGGGGGGGGCTCATTTTGGGGGCTCTCCCTGTTTTTTGGGGGGGTCTGGGGGCATTTGGGGGGGTCTGGGGGGTTTTGGGGTCCCCCTGGTGACCCCCCCTCACCCCCAGGTGCCCCCCCCCCAGCCCCAGGAGGGGAAGGAGCCCCCCCAGGAGGGGGAGGAGCCCCCCGAGGAGGAGCCCCCCTATGACCCGGACACCCAGGCCCTCATCGATGGTGGGGGGGATTTTGGGGGGGTTTTGGGGGGTCCTGGGGGGATTTGGGGGGTCCTGGGTGGGTTAGGGGGGGTCTTGGGGCATTTTTGGGGGGGTTTGGGGGGTCCTGGGTGGGGTTTGGGGGGGTTTTGGGTGGGGTTTGGGGCGTCCTGGGTTGGGTTTGGAGGGTCCTGGGGGAAATTTGGGGGGTCCTCGGGGGGGGTTTGGGGAGTCCTGGGTGGGGTTTGGGGGGTCCTGAGGGGATTTGGGGGGGTCCTGAGGGGGTTTGGGGGGGTCTTGGGTGCGGTTTGGGGGGTCCTGGGTGGGATTTGGGGGTTCCTGGGTGAGGTTTGGGGGGTCCTGGGGGGGTTTGGGGAGGGGGATTTGATTTTTTGTGGAGGGTTTGGGGGGTCCTGGGTGGGGTTTGGGGGGTCCTGGGGGAGGTTTGGAGGGTCTGGGGGGGATTTGGGGGGTCCTGGGTGGGATTTGGGGGGGTCCTGAGGGGGTTTGGGGGGGTCCTGAGGGTGTTTGGAGGGTCTTGGGGCATTTTGGGGGGTCCTGGGTGAGGTTTGGGGGGTCCTGGGGGGATTCAGGGGGGTCTTAGGTGGATTTGGGGGGGTCCTGGGTGGGGCTGGGGGGTCCTGGGGGGGTTTGGGGAGGGGGATTTGATTTTTTGGGGAGGGTTTGGGGGGTCCTGGACCATTTTGGGGGGTCCTGGATGGGGTTTGGGGGGTCCTGAGGGGGTTTGGGGGGTCCTGGGGGGGATTTGGGGGGTCTTGAGTGGATTTGGCGGGGTCCTGGAGGGGATTTGGGGGGTCCTGGGGCATTTTGGAGGGTCCTGGGTGGGGTTTGGGGGGGATTTGGGGAGGGTTTGGGGGCTCTGGGGGGGATTTTGAGGGGTCCTGGGCCCCCCGAGGAGGAGCCCCCCTATGACCAGGACACCCAGGCCCTCATCGATGGTGGGGGGGGAAATTTTGGGGGGGTTGGGGGGTCCTGGGGGGGGGTTGGGGGGGTCCTGAGGGGGTTTGGGGGGTCCTGGGGCATTTTGGGGGGGTTTTGGGTGGGGTTTGGGGCGTCCTGGGTTGGGTTTGGGGGGTCCTGGGGGAAATTTGGGGGGTCCTCGGGGGGGTTTGGGGAGTCCTGGGTGGGGTTTGGGGGGTCCTGAGGGGATTTGGGGGGTCCTGGGGGGGTTTGGGGGGGTCTTGGGTGGGGTTTGGGGGGTCCGGGGGGGGTTTGGGGGGGTCTTGGGTGGGGTTTGGGGGGTCCTGGGGGGATTTGGGGGTTCCTGGGTGAGGTTTGGGGGGTCCTGGGGGGGATTTTGGGGGGGTCCTGGGGCATTTTGGGGGGGGTTGGGGGGTCCTGGGGGGATTTGGGGAGGGTTTGGGGGGTCCTGGGGGGGTTTGGGGAGGGGGATTTGATTTTTTGGGGAGGGTTTGGGGGGTCCTGGGTGGGGTTTGGGGGTCCTGGGGGAGGTTTGGAGGGTCTGGGGGGGATTTGGGGGGTCTTGGGTGGGGTTTGGGGGGTCCTGGGGGGGATTTGGGGGTTCCTGGGTGAGGTTTGGGGGGTCCTGGGGGGGATTTTGGGGGGGTCCTGGGGCATTTTGGGGGGGGTTGGGGGGTCCTGGGGGGATTTGGGGAGGGTTTGGGGGGTCCTGGGGGCTCCTGGGGGGGATTTTGGGGGGTCCTGGGGCATTTTCGGGGAGTCCTGGGGGGGTTTGGGGGGTCTTGGGTGGATTTGGGAGGGTCCTGTGTGGGGTTTGGGGGGTCCTGGGGGAAATTTGGGGGGTCCTGGGTGGGGTTTGGGAGGGTCCTGGGGGGGTTTGGGGGGGGTTGGGGGGTCCTGAGGGGATTTGGGGGGTCCTGGGGAGGGTTTGGGGGGTCCTGGGTGGGGTTTGGGGGGTCCTGGGGAGATTTGGGGAGGGTTTGGGGGGTCCTGGAGGGGATTTGGGGGGTCCTGGGTGGGGTTTGGGGGGTCCTGGGGGGGGTTGGGGGGTCTGGGGGGGATTTGGGGGGTCCTGGGGGGGATTTGGGGGGTCCTGGGGGAGGTTTGGGGGGTCTGGGGGGGATTTGG
Source organism: Pyrocephalus nanus (assembly GCA_038380795.1). NCBI lineage: Eukaryota > Metazoa > Chordata > Aves > Passeriformes > Tyrannidae > Pyrocephalus > Pyrocephalus nanus. The sequence goes on from JAWZSU010000043.1 coordinate 33,563, forward strand.
GGGGTCCTGGAGGGTGTTCAGGGGGGTCCTGGGGCATTTTGGGGGGTCCTGAAGGGGGTTTGGGGGTCCGGGGGGGGGTTTGGGGGGGTCATGGAGGGGGTTTGGGTGGTCCTGGGTGAGGTTTGGGGGGTTTGGGGGGGTTTGGGGGGTCCTGGGGGAAACTGGGGGGGTCTTGGGGCATTTTGGGGGTTTGGGGGGTGTTTATGGGATTTTGGGGGGTGTTTTATGGGATTTTTGGAGGGTGTTCCCAGTTTTGGGGGGTGTTTATGGGATTTTGGGGTTGGTCTCAGTTCTGTGGGGTCGGGGGGGGTTCGAGGGGGGTTTTTGGGGGTGTTCCCAGTTCTGGGGCCCCCCCTGACCCCCCCTGTGCCCCCCAAAAGCCGCTCAGAGGGCGCGGGACGAGTTGGCCGAGGCCGAGCGGGCCCTGAAGGAGGCGGAGGACGGGATCAAGTACGGGGGGGGCACCCCAAAAACACCCCAAAAACATCACAGGAACCCCCAAAACACCCCAAAAACATCACAGGAACCCCCAAAACACCCCAAAAACATCACAGGAACCCCAAAAACATCACAGGAACCCCAAAAACACCCCAAAAACATCACAGGGGACCCCAAAAACACCCCAAAAACATCACAGGAACCCCAAAAACACCCCAAAAACATCACAGGGGACCCCAAAAACACCCCAAAAACATCACAGGGAACCCCAAAAACACCCCAAAAACATCACAGGGAACCCCAAAAACACCCCAAAAACATCACAGGGGACCCCAAAAACACCCCAAAAACATCACAGGAACCCCAAAAACACCCCCAAAACATCACAGGGAACCCCAAAAACATCACAGGGGACCCCAAAAACACCCCTAAAACATCACAGGAACCCCAAAAACATCACAGGGGACCCCAAAAACACCCCTAAAACATCACAGGGACCCCCAAAACACCCCAAAAACATCACAGGGGACCCCAAAAACCTGACAGGGAACCCCAAAAACCTGATGGAAACCGCAAAATGGGGTGACACCACAAAAACCTCACAGGAACCCCAAAAATGGGGGAACACCCCAAAAACCTCACAGGGAACCCTAAAAACCTGTCAGGGAACCCCAACAATGGGTGGAGACCCCCAAAAACCTCACAGGGAACCCTAAAAACCTCAGGGAACCCCAAAAACCTGACAGGGGACCCAAAAAATGGGGGGACACCCCAAAAACCTGACAGGGAACCTCAAAAACCTCACAGGGAACCCCCAAAACACCCCAAAAACATCACAGGGGACCCCAAAAATGGGGGGGACACCCCAAAAACCTGACAGGGAACCCCAAAAATGATGGGAGAGTTTTGGGGACCCCCTGACCCCCCTTTTTTTTTGGGTTTTCCCCCCCCCCAGGGCCCTGGAACAGGAATTGGGGTTTGATTTTGGCCCCGAGGGTGAATTTTCCTACCTGTACCATCAGTGCTACGAGCTCAGCACCAGCGAGTGAGGGGATTTGGGGGGGCTTTGGGGGGTCCTGGGGGGTCCTGAGGGGATTTGGGGGGATTTGGGGGGATTTGGGGGGGATTTGGGGAAGTCCTGGGGGGATTTAGGGGGGATTTGGGGAGGTCCTGGGGGATTTGGGGGTGTCCTGGGGGGATTTGGGGGTGTCCTGAGGAGATTTTGGGGGGGGGGTCTGAGGGGATTTTTGGGGGTCCTGAGGGGATTTGGGGGTCTGGGGGAGTCACTGGGGGTCAATAATGGGGGGATCTGGGGGGTCCTAGGGGGGATTTTGGGGGGTTCTGAGGGGATTTGGGGGGGATTTTGGGGGGTTCTGAGGGGATTTGGGGTGTCCTGAGGGGATTTGGGGGGGTCCTGAGGGGATTTTTGGGGGTCCTGGGGGGATTTGGGGGGGATTTGGGGAGGTCCTGAGGGGATTTGGGGGGTTCTGAGGGGGATTTGGGGGGTCCTGGGGGGATTTGGGGGGGTTCTGAGGGGATTTGGGGGGGATTTGGGGAGGTCCTGGGGGGATTTTGGGAGGTCCTGGGGGGGTCCTGGGGGGTCCTGAGGGGATTTGGGGGGGTCCTGGGGGGGATTTGGGGGGGTTCTGGGGGGATTTGGGGGGGTTCTGAGATGATTTGGGGGATCCTGGGGGGATTTGGGGGGAATCTGGGGGGTCCTGAGGGGATTTTGGGGGGTTCTGGGGGGATTTGGGGGGTTCTGAGGGGATTTGGGGGGGTCCTGAGGGGATTTGGGGGGGATTTTGGGGGGTTCTGAGGGGATTTGGGGGGATTTGGGGAGGTTTGGGGGGGTCCTGAGGAGATTTGAGGGGGTCCTGAGGGGATTTGGGGGGTTCTGTGGGGATTTGGGGGGGTCCTGAGGGAATTTTGGGGGGTTCTGAGGGGATTTGGGGGGGATTTTGGGGGGTTCTGGAGGGATTTGGGGGGTATTTGGGGGTCCTGGAGGGATTTGGGGGGTCCTGAGCGGAACTGTGGGGGATTTGGGGGGTCCTGGGGGGATTTGGGGGGGTTCTGAGGGGATTTGGGGTCTGGGGGAGTCGCAGGGGGTCAATAATGGGGGGATTTGGGGGGGTTCTGGGGTGATTTGGGGGGTCCTGGGGGAATTTGGGGAAGTCCTGAGGGGATTTGGGGGGGTCCTGGGGGGATTTGGGGGGGATTTTGGGGGGTCCTGAGGGGATTTGGGGGGGTCCTGGGGGGATTTGGGGGGGATTTTGGGGGGTCCTGAGGGGATTTGGGGGGGTCCTGGGGGGATTTGGGGGGGATTTTGGGGGGTCCTAAAGGGGATTTGGGGGGGTCCTGGGGGGATTTGGGGGGGATTTTGGGGGGTCCTGAGGGGATTTGGGGGGGTCCTGGGGGGATTTGGGGGGGATTTTGGGGGGTCCTGAGGGGATTTGGGGGGTTCCTGAGGGGATTGGGGGTCCTGTGGGGGTCCTGTGATGGCTGAGGGGACTCTGGGGGTGCCATGGGGGGGTTCCTGGGGGTCTCTTGGCCCCCATTGCCCCCTCCCCACCCCCCCCGTGCCCCCCCCCCAGGTACATTTACCGGCTGTGCCCCTTCCACCGCGTCACCCAGAGACCCAAAAACGGCGGCTCCGAGACCAACCTGGGGTGAGAGACCCCCCAAACCCCCCCAGAGTGACCCCCCCGGGGTGATCCGACCCCCCCTGACCCCTCCCCAAAATAAAAACAGGACCTGGGGCTCCTGGGCCGGCCCCGAAGGAGACAAATTCAGCGCCCACAAATACGAGCAGGGCACGGGGTGCTGGCAGGGCCCCAACAGGGCCACCACGGTGAGACCCCCTGAGACCCCCCCAAAACATCCCTGAGACCCCCCCAAACCTCCCTGAGCCCCCCAAACCTTCCTGAGCCCCCCCCAACCCCAGCAGGGCACGGGGTGCTGGCAGGGCCCCAACAGGGCCACCACGGTGAGACCCCCTGAGACCCCCCCAAAACATCCCTGAGACCCCCCCAAACCTCCCTGAGCCCCCCAAAACCTTCCTGTGCCCCCCCCCCAACCCCAGCAGGGCAGGGGGTGCTGGCAGGGCCCCAACAGAGCCACCACGGTGAGAGGGGACCCCAAAACCCCCCCAAAACATCCCTGACCCCCCTGTGACCCCCCAAACCTCCCTGAGCCCCAAAAAACCTCCCTGTGTCCCCCCCAACCCCTGACCCCAATGGGTGCCCCCCTGACCCCCCCTGTGACCCCCCTGTGACCCCCCTGACCCCAATGAGTGTCCCTCGTGACCCCCATGGGTGCCCCCCTGACCCAATGAGAGCCCCCTGACCCCCCCATGTCCCCCTGACCCAATGGGTGCCCCCTGACCCCCCTGTGACCCCCCTGTGACCCCCCTGACCCCAATGGGTGCCCCCTGACCCCCCTGTGACCCCCCCTGACCCCCATGGGTGCCCCCCCGCCCCCCCCGTGACCCCCCCGACCCACCTGACCCAAATGGGTGCCCTCCTGACCCCCCTGTGACTCCCCTGACCCCCTGTGACCCCCCTGTGACCCCCCCCGACCCCCCTGTGACCCCCCTGTGACCCCCCTGACCCAATGAGTGCCCCCTGTGACCCCCCTGCCCCCCATGGGTGCCCCCTGACCCCCCTGTGCCCCCCCTGACCCCAATGGGTGCCCCTCGTGACCCCCATGGGTGCCCCCCTGTGACCCCCCTGTGACCCCCTCTGACCCCCCCTGACCCCAATGGGTGCCCCCCTGTGACCCCCATGGGTGACCCCCCTGACCCCTCTCTGACCCCTCTGACCCCCCTGCCCCCCATGGGTGCCCCCCTGTGACCCCCCCCGACCCCCCTGACCCCCTGTGACCCCCCTGTGACCCCCCCCGACCCCCCTGACCCCCTGTGACCCCCCTGTGACCCCCCTGACCCCTCTCTGACCCCCCTGACCCCCCTGCCCCCCATGGGTGCCCCCCAGGTTCGTTTGTCGTGCGGGGCGGACACGGCGCTGGCGGCGGCGGCGGAGCCGAGTCGCTGCGAGTACCTGCTGGAGCTGGAGACCCCCGCGGCCTGCAGGGAGCCCCCCCAGGACCCCCACGAGGAGCACGACGAGCTCTGAGCCCGAAAAACACCCCTGGGAACCCCCCTGAAAAAATACCCCAAAAAAACCCCCAAAACTCACCAAAAATACCACAAAAAACCATCGGGAAATGCCCCCAGACGGCACCCCCAGAGCCTGCAGGGAGCCCCCCCAGGACCCCCACGACGAGCACGACGAGCTCTGAGCCCGAAAAACACCCCTGGGACCCCAAAAAACACCCCTGGGACCCCCCCTGAAAAAATACCCCAAAAAAACCCCAAACAAACCCTCAAAAAAAATCGGGAAACGGCACCCCCAGAGCCTGCAGGGAACCCCTCAAACAACCCCCCCAGAGCCTGCAGGGAGCCCCCCAAGAACCCCCATGACGAGCACGACGAGCTCTGACCCCAGAAAACACCCCTGGGAACCCCCCTGAAAAAATACCCCAAAAAAAACCCCAAAAAAACATCAGGAAATGCCCCCAAACAGCACCCCCAGAGTCTGCAGGGAACCCCCCCAAATGGAGCCCCCTCTGGGACCCCCACAACGAGCACAACGAGCTCTGACCCCAAAAAACACCCCTGGGAACCCCCTTGAAAAAATACCCCCAAAAAAACCCCAAAACCTCCCCAAAAAATCAAAAAAAAAACCCCAAATAATATCGGGACCAAACGGCCCCCCCAGAGCCTGCAGGGAGCCCCCCCAGGACCCCCACGATGAGCACGACGAGCTCTGACCCCAAAAAACACCCCTGGGACCCCAAAAAACACCCCTGGGACCCCAAAAAACACCCCTGGGACCCCAAAAAACACCCCTGGGACCCCTAAAAACACCCCTGGAACCCCCAAAAACACCCCTGGAACCCCCAAAAAATACCCCAGACCCCCAAAATACCTCTGAGACCCCCAAAAAACCCCCCTTGGACCCCCAACCCCCCCTGAGACCCCCCAAAAATACCTCTGGGACCCCCAAAACCCCCCTGAGACCCCCCAAAAATAGCCCTGGGACCCCCAAAACTGGAGCTCTGGGGGGAGGGGGGGTCTCACCTCATTTCCCCTCCCCCAGAACAAGGGTCCATCCCAGGATCCCAAATTTGGGAATTCTGGGGGGAAAAGATCCCAATTTAAGGGGGGGGGGGAGGGGGGAAATCCCAATTTGGGGGGAGGGGGATCCCAATTTGGGGAGGGGGACGGGGAGGGGTCTCCCCTTATTTTCCTCCCCCCCCAAAATTCCCTCCCCCCCCAAAGGACTTTGAGGGCCCATCCCAAGATCCCAAATTTGGGAATTCTGAGGGGGAAGGGGGGAGAACAGGAGGGTCAGATCCCCTCCCCCCCCCCCAAAAAAAACCCAACAACTGATGGACAGAAATAAAAATAAAAATAAAAATAAACTTTATTGGGGGCACCCGGAATTTTTGGAATTCCTGGAATTCCTGGAACTCAGCCCGGAGCGGGTCGGAATTCCGGGATTCCCACGGGATCTGCTCCCAGCTCCGGGGGAGGGGTAAGGGGGGTCTTGGTGTTCTTTGGAATTTTGGGATTCCCAGAGCAGGTTGGAATTCCGAGATTCCCGGGATTCCTGTGGGATTGGGGCCCCCCCCTGGGCTGGGAGCTCATCCCAAAGCTTGGGGGTCTTGGTGTTGTTTGGAATTCCGGGAATTCCCAGAGGAGTCTCAGAGCTGTCCGGGAGCAGGTTGGAACTCCAGAATTCCCGGGAGCAGGTCGGAATTCCAAGATTCCTGGGATTCCCGTGGGATTGGGGCCCCCCCCCAGGCCAGGGGGGGCTCATCCAAGAGCTTGGGGGGGGTCTCAGCATTGCTTGGAATTCCTGGAATTCCAGGAGGATTCTCTGAGCTCATCCCAGGCAGGGCTGTCCGGGAGCAGGTTGGAACTCCAGGATTCCCGGGAACAGGTCGGAATTCCATGATTCCCAGGATTCCTGCAGGATCAGGGCCCCCCCTGAGCCGGGGGGGGGAAACCCATCCCAAAGCTTGGGGGTCTTGGTGTTGTTTGGAATTCCAGGAATTCCAGGAGGATTCTCCGAGCTCTTCTCGGGCGGGGCTGTCCGGGAGCAGGTCGGAATTCCGAGCTTCCCAGGATTCCCTTGGGATTGGGGCTCATCCCAGAGCTCAGGGAGGTCTTGGTGTCGTTTGGAATTCCGGGAATTCCGGGAGGATTCTCAGAGCTCATCCCAGGCAGGGCTGTCCGGGAGCAGGTTGGAATTCCAGGATTCCTGGGAGCAGGTTGGAATTCCAAGATTCCTGGGATTCCCTTGGGATTGGGGCTCCCCTGAGCCAAGGGGGGCTCATCCCAGAGCTCAGGGATGTCCTGGTGTCGCTTGGAATTCCAGGAATTCCGGGAGGACTCTCAGAACTCCTTGTGGGCGGGGCTGTCCGGGAATTGCAGGTCGGAACTCTGGGATTCCCGGGAGCAGGTCGGAATTCCGAGATTCCCAGGATTCCCATGGGATTGAGGACCCCCTCTGGGCCAGGGGGGCTCATCCCAGAGCTCAGGGATGTCTTGGTGTCGCTTGGAATTCCTGGAATTCCGGGAGGACTCTCAGAACTCCTTGTGGGCGGGGCTGTCCGGGAATTGCAGGTCGGAACTCTGGGATTCCCGGGAGCAGGTCGGAATTCCGAGATTCCCAGGATTCCCATGGGATTGAGGACCCCCTCTGGGCCAGGGGGGCTCATCCCAGAGCTCAGGGATGTCTTGGTGTCGCTTGGAATTCCTGGAATTCCGGGAGGACTCTCATCAGAGCTCCTCGTGGGCGGGGCTGTCCGGGAAGTGCAGGTCGGAATTCCGGGATTCCCGGGATTCCCAGAGCAGGGGGGTCTGGGGGCTCTCGGTGTCGCTGACGTATCCGGCGTCCCCGGTGTAGTGGGTCGGGAAGAGCAGCAGCGGCTCCGCAGAAAACGCCACCAGATCCCGGTGGGAAAAGTGCCGGGAATAGTCGGGGCTGGGGGGAGGGGGGGGAGAAATGAGGGGAAAGTCCAGATCCCATAGCCCAATCCCATATTCCCATAGCCCAATCCCTTATCCCAATCCCATATCCATAGCCCAATCCCTTATCCCAATCCCATATCCATAGCCCGATCCCTTATCCCAATCCCATATCCATAGCCTATATTCCCATATCCCAATCCCATAGCCCAATCTCATATCCCATATTCCCATAGCCCAATCCCATATCCATAGCCCAATCCCATATCCATGTCCCAATCCCATATCCCATATTCCCATATCCCAATCCCATATGCCATACCCATATCCATATCCCGTATCCCATATCCATATCCCATATCCATATCCCAGTCCCATATCCATGTCCCATATTCCATATCCCAAATTCATATCCCATATCTCCCTTATCTCATATCCCATCTCCCAACCCCAATCCCAATCCCAATCCCATATCCCATATCCCAACCCCAATCCCATCACTCACAGGGGGTGCCGGTCGAACATGACGGGCAGGAATTCATCCACCGGGATCATCTCCCATCTCCATATCCCATATCCTATATCCCACTCCCATCTCCCATATCCATATCCCATATCCCAATCCCATATTCCATATCCCATATCCCAATCCCATATTCCATATCCCATATCCCAATCCCATATCCCATATCCACATCCCAATCCCATCTCCCATATCCATATCCCATATCCCATATCCCAATCCCATATCCCATACCCCAATCCCAATCCCAATCCCAAACCCCACTCACAGGGGGTGCCGGTCGAACATGACGGGCAGGAATTCATCCACCGGGATCATCTCCCACCTCCCAACCCCAATCCCAATCCCATATCCCCTATCCCATATCCCAATCCCATCCCGTCACTCACAGGGGGTGCCGGTCGAACATGACGGGCAGGAATTCATCCACCGGGATCATCTCCCATCTCCATATCCCATATCCTATATCCCACTCCCATCTCCCATATCCATATCCCATATCCCAATCCCATATTCCATATCCCATATTCCATATCCCATATCCCAATCCCATATCCCATATCCACATCCCAATCCCATCTCCCATATCCATATCCCATATCCCATATCCCAATCCCATATCCCATACCCCAATCCCAATCCCAATCCCAAACCCCACTCACAGGGGGTGCCGGTCGAACATAACGGGCAGGAATTCATCCACCGGGATCATCTCCCACCTCCCAACCCCAATCCCAATCCCATATCCCATATCCCATATCCCAGTCCCATCCCATCACTCACAGGGGGTGCCGGTTGAACATGACGGGCAGGAATTCATCCACCGGGATCATCTCCCATCTCCATATCCCATATCCATATCCTAACCCCAACCCCAAACCCAATCCCATATCCCCTATCCCATATCCATAACCCAAACCCCACTCACAGGGGGTGCCGGTTGAACATGACGGGCAGGAATTCATCCACCGGGATCATCTCCCATCTCCATATCCCATATCCATATCCTAACCCCAACCCCAAACCCAATCCCATATCCCCTATCCCATATCCATAACCCAAACCCCACTCACAGGGGGTGCCGGTCGAACATGACGGGCAGGAATTCATCCACCGGGATCATCTTTCCCAGCGGCTCCGCCCGGAGCAGCTTCCCGGCCCCGCTCAGGGAGAGGGCGTATCCCAAAGTCCAGTAGGAATATCCCGCCTCCACCAGGTTCCGAACCCCGGGAACGGGACGCTCCGCTCGCTCCGGGTGCAGCCGCTTCCGGCCCAGGTAACTGTGGGATTGGGATTGGGATCAATGGGATTGGGATCAATGGAATGGGATCAATGGGATGGGAACGGGACGCTCCGCTCGCTCCGGGTGCAGCCGCTTCCGGCCCAGGTAACTGTGGGATTGGGATTGGGATCAATGGGATTGGGATCAATGGGATTGGGATTGGGATCAATGGGATGGGAACGGGACGCTCCGCTCGCTCCGGGTGCAGCCGCTTCCGGCCCAGGTAACTGTGGGATTGGGATTGGGATCAATGGGATTGGGATCAATGGGATTGGGATCAATGGGATTGGGATCAATGGGATTGGGATTGGGATCAATGGGATTGGGATCAATGGAATGGGATCAATGGGATGGGAACGGGACGCTCCGCTCGCTCCGGGTGCAGCCGCTTCCGGCCCAGGTAACTGTGGGATTGGGATTGGGATCAATGGGATTGGGATCAATGGGATGGGAACGGGACGCTCCGCTCGCTCCGGGTGCAGCCGCTTCCGGCCCAGGTAACTGTGGGATCAATGGGATTGGGATCAATGGGATTGGGATCAATGGGATGGGAACGGGACGCTCCGCTCGCTCCGGGTGCAGCCGCTTCCGGCCCAGGTAACTGTGGGATTGGGATCAATGGGATTGGGATCAATGGGATTGGGATTGGGATCAATGGGATTGGGATCAATGGGATTGGGATTGGGATCAATGGGATTGGGATCAATGGGATGGGATCAATGGGATTGGGATCAATGGGATTGGGATCAATGGGATGGGAACGGGACGCTCCGCTCGCTCCGGGTGCAGCCGCTTCCGGCCCAGGTAACTGTGGGATCAATGGGATTGGGATCAATGGGATTGGGATCAATGGGATTGGGATCAATGGCATTGGGATCAATGGGATTGGGATCAATGGGATTGGGATCAATGGGATGGGAACGGGACGCTCCGCTCGCTCCGGGTGCAGCCGCTTCCGGCCCAGGTAACTGTGGGATTGGGATTGGGATCAATGGGATTGGGATCAATGGGATTGGGATCAATGGGATTGGGATTGGGATCAATGGGATAGGAACGGGACGCTCCGCGCGCTCCGGGTGCAGCCGCTTCCGGCCCAGGTAACTGTGGGATTGGGATCAATGGGAATGGGATCAATGGGATTGGGATCAATGGGATTGGGATTGGGATCAATGGGATTGCGATCAATGGGATTGGGATTGGGATCAATGGGATTGGGATCAATGGGATTGGGATCAATGGGATGGGAACGGGACGCTCCGCGCGCTCCGGGTGCAGCCGCTTCCGGCCCAGGTAACTGGGAATGCGATCAATGGGATTGGGATTGGGATCAATGGGATTGGGATCAATGGGATTGGGATTTGGATCAATGGGATTGGGATCAATGGGATTGGGATTGGGATCAATGGGATTGGGATCAATGGGATTGGGATTTGGATCAATGGGATTGGGATCAATGGGATTGGGATTGGGATCAATGGGATTGGGATCAATGGGATTGGGATCAATGGGATGGGAACGGGACGCTCCGCTCGCTCCGGGTGCAGCCGCTTCCGGCCCAGGTAACTGTGGGATTGGGATTGGGATCAATGGGATTGGGATCAATGGGATTGGGATCAATGGGATTGGGATCAATGGGATTGGGATTGGGATCAATGGGATTGGGATCAATGGGATTGGGATCAATGGGATTGGGATTGGGATCAATGGGATTGGGATCAATGGGATTGGGATCAATGGGATTGGGATCAATGGGATTGGGATTGGGATCAATGGGATTGGGATCAATGGGATTGGGATCAATGGGATTGGGATCAATGGGATGGGAACGGGAGCAGTGGGATGGGAATGGGAGCAGTGGGATGAGGGTGAGGAGGAGGAGGTCCCAGGGGATGGGATGGGGATGAAGATGAGGATGAAGATGAGGATGAAGATGAAGCCCCCCTGACTCACATGAGGTCCCAGGGGTTGGGATGGGGATGGTGGGATGAGGATGAGGATGAAGATGAAGATGATGAGGATGAAGATGAGGATGAAGATGAGGATGAAGATGAGGATGAAGATGAGGATGAAGATGAAGCCCCCCCAGACTCACATGAGGTCCCAGGGGGTGGGATGGGATGGGGATGAGGATGAAGATGAGGAAGGGGATGAAGACCCCCAGACTCACATGAGGTCCCAGAGGGTGGGATGAGGATGGTGGGATGAAGATGAGGATGAAGATGAGGATGAAGATGAAGATGAGGATGAAGATGAAGCCCCCAGACTCACATGAGGTCCCAGGGGTTGGGATGAGGATGAGGATGAGGATGAAGATGAGGATGAAGATGAAGATGAGGATGAAGATGAGGATGGTGGGATGAAGATGAAGATGAGGATGAGGATGAAGATGAAGATGAGGATGAAGATGAAGCCCCCAGACTCACATGAGGTCCCAGGGGTTGGGATGAGGATGAGGATGAAGATGAGGATGAGGATGAAGATGAGGATGAGGATGAGGATGAAGATGAGGATGAAGATGAAGCCCCCAGACTCACATGAGGTCCCAGGGGTTGGGATGAGGATGAGGATGAGGATGAAGATGAGGATGAAGATGAGGATGGTGGGATGAAGATGAAGATGAGGATGAAGATGAAGATGAGGATGAAGATGAAGCCCCCAGACTCACATGAGGTCCCAGGGGGTCCCGGTCTCCTCCAGCTCCTCCATGAGCTCCGTGAGGCGGCGCCGGAAGAAAATCTCGAACCTCAGATCGTCCTCGAACACCAGGGCCTTGCTCAGCCCCTGCTCCGAGATCTGGGGACGACCCCAAAAACCCCCCAGCCCTGCACTCAGCCCAGATCCCCCTGCCCTGCATTCCCTGGGACCCCCCAGAACCCCCCCAGCCCTGCACTCAGCCCAGATCCCCCTGCCCTGCATTCCCTGGGACCCCCCAGAACCCCCCCAGCCCTGCACTCAGCCCAGATCCCCCTGCCCTGCATTCCCCAGGACCCCTCAGACCCCGCTCCGAGATCTGGGGACGACCCCAAAACCCCCCCAGCCCTGCACTCAGCCCAGATCCCCCTGCCCTGCATTCCCTGGGACCCCCCAGAACCCCCCCAGCCCTGCACTCAGCCCAGATCCCCCTGCCCTGCATTCCCCAGGACCCCTCAGACCCCGCTCCGAGATCTGGGAATGACCCCAAACCCCCCAGCCCCACACTCAGCTCAGCCCCAGCTCTGCATTCCCTGGGACCCCCCAACCCCCCCCCGAACCTCCCAGATCCCCAAACCCCCCAGACCTGCACTCAGCCCAGCCCCAGCCCTGCATTCCCTGGGACCCCCCAGGACCCCCCAAACCCCCCCTGAACCTCCCAGATCCCCAAACCCCCCCAGCCCCACACTCAGCCCAGCCCCAGCCCTGCACTCCCCGGGACCCCTCAGCCCCCCTCCAAGATCTGGGAATGATCCCAAAACCCCCCAGCCCCACACTCAGACCAGATCCTCCTACCCAACCTCCAGCCCTGCATTCCCTGGGACCCCCAGAACCCCCTGGGACCCCCCAGGACCCCCAGAACCCCCTGGGACCCCCCAGAACACCCCCAGATCCCAAATTCCCCCCAGAACCTCCCTGATCCTCAACCCCCCCAGCCCCACACTCAGCTCAGCCCCCCCGCCCCACCCCCAGCCCTGCATTCCCCTGGACCACCCAGAACCCCCCCAGGACCCCCCAAACACCCCCAGGACCCCCCAAACACCCCCAGGACCCCCCAAACACCCCCAGGACCACCCAGAACACCCCCAGGGACCCCCAGAACACCCCCAGGACCACCCAAACACCCCCAGGACCCCCCAAACACCCCCAAGACCACCCAGAACACCCCCAGGGACCCCCAGAACACCCCCAGGACCCCCAAAATCCCCCAGGACCCCCAGGGACCCCCAAAATTCCCCCCTAACTCCTCCCAGACCCGGAAGTGGCTGAGGAAGCAGCTCAGCTCCCCCTGCCTGACCCCCATCCCTGCATTCCCTGGAGCATCCCCAGGACCCCCAAACCCCCCTGGACCCCCAAAATTCCCCCGTACCTCCTTCCAGACCCGGAAGTGGCTGAGGAAGCAGCTCAGCTCCCCCTGCCTGACCCCCATCCCTGCATTCCCTGGAGCATCCCCAGGGACCCCCCAAACCCCCCCAGGACCCCAAAATTCCCCTGTACCTCCTTCCAGACCCGGAAGTGGCTGAGGAAGCAGCCCACCTCCCCACGGGTGAGGGGTCTCCCGTGGAAGGGGTCCCGGTACCCCGGCAGCATCCGGACCCCCAGCGCCTCCACCTCGCTGCTGTTCAGGGCCCTTTGATAATAAATTAAATAAATTAAAAATATTTAAGGATTTCTCCATCCCCGCACCCCCAGCGCCTCCACCTCACTGCTGTTCAGGGCCCTTTGATAATAAATTAAATAAATTAAAAATATTTGGGATTTCTCCATCCCCGCACCCCCAGCGCCTCCACCTCGCTGCTGTTCAGGGCCCTTTTTATAATAAATCCAAATTTAATAAATTAAAAATATTGGGGATTTCTCCATCTCCATCCACATCAGCACTCGGCTCAGGGGGCTTGACAGGTTTTTCGGGTTTGTTTTGGGACCAAAGGCACAAGGAAGGGATCTGTTCGACCCAAAACATCCGAGATTGCCCAATTTTAATCAAAATATTCATAGGATGTAAAGTAGAGATGATCAGCAGTGACCTTGAATGGGGTAATAAAAAGGTGCAAATTAAACTGTTTGGCTTCTTCCTTCCATTCCCTGTTTTAAATTCTTGGGTTTGTTTTGGGTTTTTTTTTTTAATGTTTGGGGTTTTTTTTTCTGGGTGAAGATTCCAGAGGGGGATCCCTCGGGAGGGGGAAAAAAAAAAGGGGGAAAGGAGATTCCCCCCAATCCCCCCCCCAAAAAAAAATCACTCACTGTCCGTCCACGGCCTCGACCAGGCGGCACGAGACCCCCAATTCCCGCAGCGTCCGCAGCATCCGCGCCCGCCGGTCCGAGCGGCGCCGCAGGTTGATCAGGAACACCTGGGAATGGGATTGGGAATGGGATTGGGATTGGGGAATGGGAATGGGATTGGGAATGGGATTGGGAATGGGAATGGGATTGGGGATGGGATTGGATTGGGAAATGGGGAATGAGACCCCCAATTCCCGCAGCGTCCGCAGCATCCGCGCCCGCCGGTCCGAGCGGCGCCGCAGGTTGATCAGGAACACCTGGGAATGGGAATGGGATTGGGAATGGGATTGGTTGATCAGGAACACCTGGGAATGGGATTGGGAATGGGATTGGTTGATCAGGAACACCTGGGAATGGGAATGGGATTGGGAATGGGAATGGGATTGGGGATGGGATTGGGAATGGGATTGGATTGGGAAATGGGGAATGAGACCCCCAATTCCCGCAGCGTCCGCAGCATCCGCGCCCGCCGGTCCGAGCGGCGCCGCAGGTTGATCAGGAACACCTGGGAATGGGAATGGGATTGGGAATGGGTTGATCAGGAACACCTGGGAATGGGATTGGGAATGGGATTGGGAATGGGGAATGGGAATGGGATTGGGAATGGGATTGGGAATGGGTTGATCAGGAACACCTGGGAATGGGATTGGGATTGGGAATGGGTTGATCAGGAACACCTGGGAATGGGATTGGGATGGGTTGATCAGGAACACCTGGGAATGGGATTGGGATTGGGAATGGGTTGATCAGGAACACCTGGGAATGGGATTGGGAATGGGATTGGGAATGGGAATGGGTTGATCAGGAACACCTGGGAATGGGATTGGGAATGGGATTGGGAATGGGAATGGGTTGATCAGGAACACCTGGGAATGGGATTGGGAATGGGAATGGGTTGATCAGGAACACCTGGGAATGGGATTGGGATGGGTTGATCAGGAACACCTGGGAATGGGATTGGGAATGGGATTGGTTGATCAGGAACACCTGGGAATGGGATTGGGATTGGGAATGGGTTGATCAGGAACACCTGGGAATGGGATTGGGATTGGGAATGGGTTGATCAGGAACACCTGGGAATGGGATTGGGAATGGGATTGGGAATGGGATTGGGGATGGGATTGGGAATGGGATTGGATTGGGAAATGGGGAATGAGACCCCCAGTTCCCGCAGCGTCCGCAGCATCCGCGCCCGCCGGTCCGAGCGGCGCCGCAGGTTGATCAGGAACACCTGGGAATGGGAATGGGATTGGGAATGGGATTGGTTGATCAGGAACACCTGGGAATGGGATTGGGAATGGGATTGGTTGATCAGGAACACCTGGGAATGGGATTGGGAATGGGAATGGGTTGATCAGGAACACCTGGGAATGGGATTGGGAATGGGATTGGGAATGGGATTGGGGATGGGATTGGGAATGGGATTGGATTGGGAAATGGGGAATGAGACCCCCAGTTCCCGCAGCGTCCGCAGCATCCGCGCCCGCCGGTCCGAGCGGCGCCGCAGGTTGATCAGGAACACCTGGGAATGGGATTGGGAATGGGATTGGGAATGGGATTGGTTGATCAGGAACACCTGGGAATGGGATTGGGAATGGGATTGGTTGATCAGGAACACCTGGGAATGGGATTGGGAATGGGATTGGGAATGGGATGGGATTGGGATGGGGAATGGGATTGGGAACAGGAAATGGGGATGGGAAATGGGAAATGGGACCCCCAATTCCCGCAGGGTCCGCAGCATCCGCGCCCGCCGGTCCGAGCGGCGCCGCAGGTTGATCAGGAACACCTGGGAATGGGAATGGGAATGGGGATGGGAATGGGGATGGGAATGGGAATGGGAATAGGGGGGGATTTCCAACCTGATCCCGGCGGGAAGGGCAGAGTCAGACCCAAAGCCACGATGGGGGGGGTAAAACACACAAAGTTTGGAGGGGAGTGGGATAATCCACTCAAAATATGGAGGGGAGAGGGATAATCCACCCAAAATCCAGAGGAGAGGGGGTAAACTGAACAAATCCAGAGGAAAAGTGGGAAAACCCCCCAAAATCCAGAGGAAAAGCAGGAAAAGCACCCCAAATCCCAAAGGGAAGGGAGATCCCATCCCAAAATCCAGAAGGGAAGGAGGAAACCAACCCCCAATCCTAAAGGGGAGATCCCATCCCAAAATCCAGAAGGGAAGGGGGAAACCAACCCCAAATCCCAAAAGGAAGGGAGATCCCATCCCAAAATCCAGAAGGGAAGGGGGCAAATGACCCCAAATCCCAAAGGGAAGGGGGATCCCATCCCGAAATCCCGAGGGAACGCCGCTCTCACCTCGTCAAAGCCCAGCTTGTCGAGGACCTTGGGGGGCACCCACACGTGGGGGGAGGGCTCGGCCGGGGGGAACTTCACTGGGAACGGGGAAAATCCCATGGGAATCACCCCCAATCCCAGATATCCCACTGGGAATCACCCCCATTCCCAGATATCCCACAGGAATCACCCCCAATCCCAGATATCCCATGGGAATCACCCCCAATCCCAGATATCCCACTGGGAATCACCCCCAATCCCAGATATCCCACTGGGAACACCCCCATTCCCAGATATCCCACTGGGAATCATCCCCATTCCCAGATATCCCACAGGAATCACCCCCAATCCCAGATATCCCACTGGGAATCACCCCCAATCCCAGATATCCCACTGGGAACACCCCCATTCCCAAATATCCCAATATCCCACTAGGAATCACCCCCAATCCCAGATATCCCAAATATCCCACAGGAATCACCCCCATTCACCATCCCAGATATCTCAAATATTCCATAGGAATCACCCCCATTCCCAGATATCCCACTGGGAATCACTCCCATTCCCAGATATCCCACTGGGAATCACTCCCATTCCCAGATATCCCACTGGGAATTACCCCCAATCCCAGCTATCCCAAATATCCCACAGGAATCACCCCCATGCCCCATCCGAGATATCCCAATATCCCACTGGGAATCACCCCCAATCCCAGATATCCCACTGGGAGTCACCCCCAGGGGCCATGCAGGGACATTCCCAATCCCAAATATCCCATGGGAATCACCTCCTGAGCCTAGAGAGGATATTCCCAACCCCAATATCCCAATCCCACCAGGAATCACCTCCTGAGCCTGGAGGGGACATTCCCAATCCCAGATTCTGATCCTGGATGGGACATTCCCAACCCCGGATTCCCAGAGGGATCCCTCACCCCCCAAGGCTGGATGGGACAGATTCCATTCCCAGATTCCCAGATTCCAGAGGGATCCCTCTCCCCCTGGGGCTGGATGGGACATTCCCAACCCCAGATTCCAGAGGGATCCCTCACCCCCTGGGACTGGAAGGGACAGATTCCATTCCCAGATTCCAGAGGGATCCCTCACCCCCAAGGCTGGATGGGACATTCCCAATCCCAGATTCCTAGATTCCAGAGGAATCCCCTCACCCCCCAAGGTTGGATGGGACATTCCCAATCCCAGATTCCCAGATTCCAGAGGGATCCCTCACCCTGGGGCGGGATGGGACATTCCCATATTCCTAGATTCCAGAGGGATCCCTCACCCCCCAAGGCTGGATGGGACATTCCCAGATTCCCAGATTCCAGAGGGATCCCTCACCCCCAAGGCTGGATGGGACAGATTCCATTCCCAGATTCCCAGATTCCAGAGGGATCCCTCACCCATGATCTCCAGCTGGACGTGCAGGAAATTCTCGGCCTCGTCCCGCAGGGAGCTCTGGGAGCGCAGCGGGACCGGCAGGAACCCGAACACCTCCCGGTTACTGACGAACATCTGCACCCCTGGAACGGGATTGGGATTGGGAATGGGATTGGGAATGAGCTCAGGAACCCAACAAACACCTCCCGGTTACTGACGAACATCTGCACCCCTGGAACGGGATTGGGATTGGGAATGGGATTGGGAACCCCAAATAAACCCCCAAAACACCTCCCGGTTACTGACGAACATCTCCACCCCAATCCCACCCCAACCCCCCCTAACCCTCCCCATCCCACCCTAAATCCCACCCCAAGTTCACCCCAAAGCCCACCCAAATCCCACCCCAATTGCCCCCAAAATCCCACCCAAATCCCATCCCAAATCCCACCCCAAAGCCCACCCAAATCCCAGCTCAAATCCCACCCAATGCCCACCCAAATCCCAGCTCAAATCCCACCCCAATCCCACTCCAATCCCACTCCAATCCCAGCCCAAATCCCATCCCCAATCCCACCCCAATCCCACTCCAATCCCACCCCAATCCCAGCTCAAATCCCATCCCCAATCCCACCCCAATCCCACTCCAATCCCACCCAAAGCCCAACCCAAGCTCACCTCAATCTCACCCAAAGCCAACCCAAATCCCACTCCAATCCCACTCCAAATCTCACCCAAATCCCAGCTCAAATCCCACCCAAAGCCAACCCAAATCCCACCCAAAGCCAACCCAAATCCCAGCTCAAATCCCACCCAAAGCCAGCCCAAATCCCACACAAAGCCAACCCAAATCCCACCCCAATCCCAGCTCAAATCCCACCCAAAACCAACCCAACTCCCACCCCAACTCCCCCAATCCCCCCCAAACCCCCCCACATCCCCCCAAATCCTCCCAAACCCCCCCAAATCCCCCACCCCCCCCGTTGTTACCGGCGTGCCGGCAGGCGAAGGCGAAGACGATGATGTCGTCGAAGGCCCCGCCGTAGCCGGGGGGGGGCGGGTGGAAGGCGAGAGCCCCCGAGCGCTGCCGGCGCAGGTCCAGCAGCACCGTCGAGTGCACCATCGGCACCGCGAAGCACCCGCGGCGCTCCCGGCGCCGCAGCGGCAGGTACGAGGGGGTACGGCGGTAATAACCCTGGGAATGGGGGAATTACACCGGGAATTACACCGGGAATTACACCGGGATAATGGGAATTACAGTGGGAATGGCACCGCGAATGGCACCAGGAACAGCATCGGGAATGGCACCGGGAACAGGGAATGGCACCGGGAATGGCACCGCGAAGGACCGCGGCGCTCCTGCCACCGCAGCAGCAGGTATGATAGGGTACGGTGGTAATAGCCCTGGGAACAACAGGATAACAGGAATGGCACCGGGAATTACATTGGAATTACAGCAGGAATGGCACCGTGAAGCATCCGCGGTGCTCCCGCCGCCGCAGCGGCAGGTACGAGGGGGTACGGCGGTAATAGCCCTGGGAATGTGGGATAATGGGATTTACAGCGGGAATTATATTGGAATTACACTGGGAATGGCACCGCGAAGCACCCGCGGCGCTCCCGCCGCTGCAGCGGCAGGTACGACGGGGTACGGCGGTAATAACCCTGGGAATTCAGGGATAATGGGAATGGCACCGGGAATTACACCGGGAATGGCACCGGGAATGGCACCGCGAAGCACCCGCGGCGCTCCCGCCGCCGCAGCGGCAGGTACAAGGGGGTACGGCGGTAATAGCCCTGGGAACAACGGGATAACGGGAATTATAGTGGAATTACAGCGGGAATGGGGCAGGCACGAGCGGGTACGGCGGTAATAGCCCTGGGAATGGGGGATAATGGGAATTATATTGGAATTATATTGGAATTACAGCAGGAATGGCACCGCGAAGCACCCGCAGCGCTCCCGCCGCCGCAGCGGCAGGTACGACGGGGTACGGCGGTAATAGCCCTGGGAATGTGGGAATAATGAAAATTATAGTGGGAATGGCACCGGGATAATGGGAATGGCACTGGGAATGGCACCGGGAATGGCACTGGGAATGGCACCGGGAATGGCACCGGGAATGGCACTGGGAATGGCACCGGGAATGGCGCCACAGCGGCAGGTACGAGGGGGTACGGCGGTAATAGCCCTGGGAAATATGGGATAATGGGAATTACATTGGAATTACAGCAGGAATGGGGCAGGTATGAGGGGGTACGGCGGTAATAACCCTGGGAATGTGGGAATTACATTGGAATTACAGCGGGAATGGGGCAGGTACGAGGGGGTACAGCGGTAATAACCCTGGGAATGTAGGAATTACATTGGAATTACAGCGGGAATGGGGCAGGTACGAGGGGGTACGGCGGTAATAACCCTGGGAATGTGGGAATTACATTGGAATTACAGTGGGAATGGCACCGAGAATGGGGCAGGTACGACGGGGTACGGTGGTAATAGCCCTGGGAATGGGGGAATTACACCGGGAATTGCACCAGGAACAGGGAATGACACTGGGAATGGCGCCGGGAATGGGGCAGGTACGAGGGAGTGCACCGGTAATAGCCCTGGGAACAACGGGATAACACCGGGAATTACACTGGGAATGGCGCCGGGAAGAAGGAATGACACTGGGAGCAGAGAACGACACCGGGAATGACTCCAGGACCCAAATCTGACCTGGGGGTTCCCAAATCTCACCTGGGGGGTCCCAGAGCTCACCTGGGGGTTCCCAAATCTCCTCTGGGGGTTCCCAAATCTCCTCTGGGGGGTCCCAGAGCTCACCTGGGGGGTCCCAGAGCTCACCTGGGGGGTCCCAAATCTCACCTGGGGGGTCCCAGAGCTCACCTGGGGGTTCCCAAACCTCACCTGGGAGTTCCCAAACCTCACCTGGCGGGTCCCAGATCTCACCTGGGGGGTCCCAGAGCTCACCTGGGGGGTCCCAGAGCTCACCTGGGGGGTCCCAGATCTCCCCTGGGGGGTCCCAGAGCTCACCTGGGGGGTCCCAAATCTCACCTGGGGGTTCCCAAATCTCACCTGGGGGGTCCCAGAGCTCACTTGGGGGGCCCCACCCTCTCCTGAGGTTCCCAAATCTCTTCTGAGGGGTCCCAAATCTCCTCTGGGTGTTCCCAAACCCCACCTGGGAGTTCCCAAACCTCACCTGGGAGTTCCCAAACCTCACCTGGGAGTTCCCAAACCTCACCTGGCGGGTCCCAGATCTCCCCTGGGGGGTCCCAGAGCTCACCTGGGGGGTCCCAGAGCTCACCTGGGGGTCCCAGAGCTCACCTGGGGGTCCCAGAGCTCACCTGGGGGGTCCCAAATCTCACCTGGGGGGTCCCAGAGCTCACCTGGGGGGTCCCAAATCTCCTCTGGGGGTTCCCAAATCTCCTCTGGGGGGTCCCAGAGCTCACCTGGGGGGTCCCAGAGCTCACCTGGGGGGTCCCAGAGCTCACCTGGGGGGTCATGCCGCACCAGAAGTTGGAGTAGGCGGCGCGGGAGTCGAGCATGGGGGCCACCACGGTCCTGTTCTCGGCCATCAGCACCCCCAGCGTGTCGGGGTTCGTCAGCACGTTGTCAGCATCCAGGAACTGCGGACAGGGGGGCACCCCCGGGGTCAGGGGGGCACCCCCGGGGTCAGGGACCCATCCCACAGCACCCTCAGGGTATCCCCAGGGTCGGGGGGGCACCCCATGGGACCCCCAGGGTAAGGGGGGCACCCCTTGGGACCCCCAGGGCAACCCCAGGGTCAGGGGGGCATCCCCAGGGCACCCCCGGGGCACCACCAGGGTCAGGGGGGCACCCCTCAAGACCCCCAGGGCACCCCCGGGGTCAGGGAACCACCCCACGAGACCCTCAGGGTCAGGGGGGCACCCCATGGGACCCTCAGGGTCGGGGGGCACCCCACGAGACCCCCAGGGCACCCCCGGGGTCAGGGACCCAACCCATGGGACCCCCAGGGTCAGGGGGGCACCCCTTGGGACCCCCAGAGCACACCCAGGGTCAGGGACCCACCCCATGGGACCCTCAGAGTCAGGGACCCCCCCCCCAAATTGGGGAACCCCCCCTACCAGCAGGTACTGGGCCCACATGGCCCGGGCAGCCTCGAGGGTCCTGGGGGTGTCCCCCTGCCCTGGGTGTGTCCCCCTGCCCTGGGGGGTTTGTTTGTCCCCTCCCCAGGGTGCAGGGACCCCCAAGGTCTTCCCCTCTAATTTGGGGACCCCCAGAGACCCTCCCCAAATTGAGGAACCCCCCTTACCAGCAGGTACTGGGCCCACATGGCCCGGGCAGCCTCGAGGGTCCTGGGGGTGTCCCCCTGCCCTGGGGGTGTCTTTACCCCCACCCTGGGGTTCAGGGACCCCCAGGGACCCCTCCCCAAATTGGGGACCCCCCTTACCAGCAGGTAATCAGCCCACATGGCCCAGGCAGCCTCGAGGGCCTCCTAGGTGTGCCCCCCTGCCCTGGGGGTGTCTTTACCCCCACCCTGGGGTTCAGGGACTCCCACCCTGAGGTGCAGGGACCCCCCCCCAAATTGGGGACCCCCCTTACCAGCAGGTAATCAGCCCACATGGCCCGGGCAGCCTCGAGGGCCTCCTGGCGCAGCCTCATCACGTGCTCGTAGCGGGAGGGGCTCCAATGTTTGGGACCCTCCTCGTCGGGGTACGACCTTTTGGGGGGAAGGGGAGAGGGGGGGGGGTCACGCTGAGACCACCCCCCAACCCCCCCCAGCACCCACTCACGACCCAGAGGGACCCCCTCCAAAATATGGACTCTCACAGTCCATGGGGACCCCTCCCCAAAACCTGGGGTCTCACAGTTCATGGAGACCCCCCCCCAAAACCTGGGGTCTCACAGGGACCCCCCCCCAAAACCTGGGGTCTCACAGGGACCCCCCCCCAAAACCTGGGGTCTCACAGGGACCCCCCCCAAACCCTGGGGTCTCACAGGGACCCCACCCCCAAACCCTGGGGACTCACACAGAACCCCCCTCAAAACCTGGGGTCTCACAGGGACCCCACCCCCAAACCCTGGGGTCTCACAGGGACCCCACCCCCAAACCCTGGGGTCTCACAGGGACCCCACCCCCAAACCCTGGGGACTCACAGGTACCCCTCCCCTAAAACCTGGGGTCTCACAGGGACCCCTCCCAAAACCTTCGGTCTCACAGGGACCCCCCTCCAAAACCTGGGGTCTCACAGGGACCCCCCCCCAAAACCTGGGGTCTCACAGGGACCCCCCCCCAAAACCTGGGGTCTCACAGGGACCCCCCCCTAAAACCTGGGGTCTCACAGTCCATGGAGACCCCTCCCCAAAACCTGGGGTCTCACAGGGACCCCCCCCTAAAACCTGGGGACTCACAGGGACCTCCCCCAAACCCTGGGGTCTCACAGGGACCGCCCCCACCACCAAATTTGGGCACTCACAGGTACCCCCCACACACCAAAACCTTGGGGTCTCACAGTCCATGGTGACCCCTCCCCAAAACCTGGGGTCTCACAGGGACCCCCCCCTAAAACCTGGGGTCTCACAGTCCATGGAGACCCCTCCCCAAAACCTGGGGACTCAAAGGGCCTCCTCCCCACCCTGTGGAGCAGCCCCTGCACCCCCAGACTGAGGGGCCCCCTTGAGCTCCCCGAAGACCCCCCCAAGACCCCCCAGGACCCCCCCAATCCCCTCACCTTTGCTCTTCCTGGTGCTTCCACCCCACCCTGTGGAACAGCCCATGCACCCCCAGATTGAGGGGACCCCCTGAGCCCCCCCAGGATCCCCCCAAGACCCCACGAACCCCTCAGGACCTTCTCAGGACACCCCCAGGACCCCCCAAGAGCCCCCCAATCCCCTCACTGTGGCTCCTCCTGGTGCCTCCAGTCCACCCTGTGGAGCAGCCCCTGCACCCCCAGATTGAGGGGGACCCCTGGACCCCCAGGAGCCCCCACAAAGCCCCACAAAGCCCCTCAAATCCCCCCCAGGACCCCCCCAATCCCCTCACCGTGGCTCCTCCTGGTGCTTTCACCCCACCCTGTGGAACAGCCCCTGCACCCCCAGATTGAGGGGACCCCCTGAACCCCTCAGGACCCCTCCAAGACCCCCCAGGACCCCTCAGGACCCTCCCAGGACTCCCCAAGACCCCCCCAATCCCCTCACCGTGGCTCCTCCTGGTGCCTCCAGTCCACCCTGTGGAACAGCCCCTGCACCCCCAGATTGAGGGGACCCCCCGAACCCCTCAGAACCCCCTCAGGACCCCCCCAGGACCCCCCAATCCCCTCACCGTGGCTCCTCCTGGTGCCTCCAGTCCACCCTGTGGTAGAGCCCCCCGACCCGGCCCAGCCACTCCTGCAGCAGGGCCGAGGTGTTGTCCACGCTGTGATCCACGGCCACCCTGAGTGGGGGGACACAGGGGGGTGTCACACACCAGGGGGGGACCCCCCGTGACCCCTGGGGACCCCCCTCATCCCCCCAGCTCGGGGTCTGTCCTCAGTGTGTCCCCCCAAACTCCTGTCACTCAGTGACCCCCCACCCGTGTCCCCCCTGAGTCCCTGAGGGTCCCCACTCGTGTCCCCCCTGTCCCCCCTGAGCCCCTGAGGATCCCCACCCGTGTCCCCCCCTGTCCCCCATCAGTCCCTGAGGGTCCCCACCCGTGTCCCCCATGAGTCCCTGAGGGTCCCCACCTGTGTTCCCCCCTGTCCCCCATCAGCCCCTGAGGGTCCCCACCCGTGTCCCCCATGAGTCCCTGAGGGTCCCCACCCGTGTCCCCCTCCCCACAAGCGTCTCCCCCGTCACCCCCCCCCCCGTGTCCCCAAGCTTCCCCGTGTCACCTCCACCCACCAGAGCGCCACCCTGTCCTTGGGGTGCCGTGTCCCCCCGTGTCCCCCCGTGTCCCCCCGTGTCCCCCCATGTCCCCCTGTGTCCCCAGACCAACCAGAGCGCCATCCTGTCCTTGGTGTCCCGTGTCCCCCCGTGTCCCTCCGTGTCCCCGTGTCCCCCAGACCCACCAGAGCGTCACCCTGTCCTTGGTGTCCCCATGTCCCCCCGTGTCCCCCCGTGTCCCCGTGTCCCCCAGACCCACCAGAGCGTCACCCTGTCCTTGGTGTCCCCATGTCCCCCCGTGTCCCCAACGGTGTCCCCATGTCTCCTCGTGTCCCCAAGACCCACCAGAGCGCCATCCTGTCCTTGGTGTCCCATGTCCCCCCATGTCCCCCCATGTCCCCCCGTGTCCCCAAGACCCACCAGAGCGCCATCCTGTCCTTGGTGTCCCATGTCCCCCCATGTCCCCCCGTGTCCCCAGACCCACCAGAGCGCCATCCTGTCCTTGGTGTCCCATGTCCCCCCATGTCCCCCCGTGTCCCCCCGTGTCCCCAGACCCACCAGAGCGCCATCCTGTCCTTGGGGTGCCGTGTCCCCCCGTGTCCCTGTGTCCCCCAGACCCACCAGAGAGCCATCCTGTCCTTGGTGTCCCGTGTCCCCCCATGTCCCCCCATGTCCCCCCGTGTCCCCAGACCCACCAGAGAGCCATCCTGTCCTTGGTGTCCCGTGTCCCCCCGTGTCCCCAGTAGTGTCCCCGTGTCCCCCCGTGTCCCCAGACCCACCAGAGAGCCATCCTGTCCTTGGTGTCCCGTGTCCCCCCATGTCCCCCCATGTCCCCAGACCCACCAGAGCGCCATCCTGTCCTTGGTGTCCCGTGTCCCCCCGTGTCCCCAGTAGTGTCCCCGTGTCCCCCCGTGTCCCCCAGACCCACCAGAGCGCCATCCTGTCCTTGGTGTCCCGTGTCCCCCCATGTCCCCCCATGTCCCCAGACCCACCAGAGCGCCATCCTGTCCTTGGGGTGCCGCAGCCTCTCGAGCCCGCCCAGCACGAGTGGCAGCGCGTGGGCCGCGTTCCGCGCCAGCAGCGCCACGGCCACGCGCGGCGGCCGCAGCGGCGACTCGGGGTTCCAGCGCTCCTCGGCGAAGTAGGCGGCGGCGGGGCCGGGCCCGAAGCCCCGGAGCCCCCCGGAGCCCCCGGAGCCCCCCGGGCCCGGCCCCGGCCGGAGCAGCGGCAGCAGCAGCAGCGCCAGCGGCCACGGCCGCGCCGCCATCTTGGGCCGCCCCTCCCGCCTCCTCCCTCACGGCCCCAGCCCCTCTGGGCCACGCCCCCTCCGCGAAGGACGCGCCCACAGCCCCTCCCGCCGCGGCCTCTGATTGGACATCTTCCCTCTGTGGCCACGCCCACAGCACCGTATATGGGGTAAAGCTCTGTCCGGTCACGCCTATGTCGTTGTTGTGGCCACGCCCCTTGTAGACACGCCCATCGGTGACCACGCCCCCCTCGTCGAAATTCCAACTATTTTTGCCTCCAACTTTTCCCTTTTTCCAGTTTTTCCACCCCAAATTCCCACTTCTATTTTCTCCAAATTTTCCCTTTTTCCAGTTTTTTCACCCCAAAATCTCACTTCTATTTTCGCCAAATTTTCTCCTTTTCCAGCTTTTCCACCCCAAAATCCCACTTCTATTTTCGCCAACTTTTCTCCTTTTCCAGTGTTTTCACTCCCATTTCCCACTTCTGTTTTAGCTACCAACTTTTCCCTTTTCCAGTTTTTCCACCCCAAAATCCCACTTCTATTTTCACCACCAACTTTCTCCCTTTTTTCCAAATGTTTTTCCCCTCTGAATTTTCCCACTTTCACCAAAATTCCACTTCCAACTATTTTTTTCCCTTCAAATTTTCCCACTGTCAAGCGTCCTTTATCCCAAAATTCCTCCATCCAATGGGATGGTGGAGGGGGGGGGGATATTTTCCAGCTGGAAAATGAGGGGGGGGGGGGGAGATTCCCTGGAAAATATCCCAATTTTCCCCCACGAGAGCTCCGGGAGGGGGGAGGGAAGGGAAGGAAAAGAGCCGGGAAAAGCAGCAGCCGAACCTCGGGATCCTGGAACGGCTCCACGGGAACAGCTGGGGCTGGACAAACATGGGAATCGCTGCTTGGGGATAAAAAAAACCCCTGGAATTTCTCCCAAGAATTCCAGCTGGGAGCATCCCAGCCCCTCTCATCCCCGTGATTTTTCCCAGGAGAACACAAAGATCCTGAGGGGGGGGAGCGGGGTCGGGATTGACGGGAATGGGGGAAAAGCTTCCCAAAAAATCAGGCCCTCTGAGGCTGTTTTATCCCAAAAAAAAATCGGGATTTGGCAGGGAGGGGGGGTGGATCCACCCAGAGCGAAGACACGGGAATAACAGGAAAAAAAAAACGGGAATAAAGTGGAAATTAAGAAGAATATCCTGGGAAGCGGCTGGAGGAGGGCGAGGCAGGGATTGTGGCCCGTGGAAAGTTTTTGGGATGAGGGGTTGGAGGTTTTTTTTTGGGAAGGGGGCGGGGCTCTGGAATTAAAGGCTCTTTTCTCCGGAGGGAATTCCCGAGGGAAGGAGGTGGAGCCGCCGGGAGGGATCGGGAGGGGCTGCGGCTTCTGCTCCACCAAAATCGGCTTCTGCTCCACCAAAATCGGCTTCTGCTCCACCAAAATCGGCTGCTTTTGGACCATTCACCGTCCCAGCCCCCTCCCAGTTCATCCCAGTCCACCCCAGTCCCCTCCCAGTTCATCCCAGTTCATCCCAGTCCACCCCAGCCCCCTCCCAGTTCATCCCAGTTCATCCCAGTCCACCCCAGCCCCCTCCCAGTTCATCCCAGCCCCCTCCCAGTTCATCCCAGCCCCCTCCCAGTTCATCCCAGTCCCCTCCCAGTTCATCCCAGTCCCCTCCCAGTTCATCCTAGTCCATCCCAGCCCCCCTCCCAGTTCACCCCAGTCCCCTCCCAGTTCATCCCATCTTCCTCCCAGTTCATCCCAGTCCATCCAAGCCCCCCTCCCAGTCCATCCCAGTCCCCTCCCAGTCCATCCCATCCTCCTCCCAGTTCATCTCAGTTCATCCCAGCCCCCTCTCAGTTCATCCCAGTCCATCCCAACCACTGTCCCAGTTCATCCCAGTCCATCCTAGCCCCCCTCCCAGTTCATCCCAGTCCCCTCCCAGTCCATCCCAGCACCGCAGTCCTTCCCACTTCATCCCAAACCCCCCAGTCCATCCCAAACAATTCCATCCCTCTCAGTCCTTCCCAGCCCCTCCCAGTGCTCCCATCCCATCCCATCCCATCCCATCCCACCCCATCCCACCCCACCCCATCCCATCCCACCCCATCCCATCCCACCCCATCCCATCCCATCCCACCCCATCCCACCCCATCCCATCCCATCCCACCCCATCCCACCCCATCCCATCCCATCCCATCCCACCCCATCCCACCCCATCCCATCCCATCCCATCCCATCCCATCCCACCCCATCCCACCCCATCCCACCCCATCCCACCCCATCCCATCCCACCCCATCCCACCCCATCCCATCCCATCCCACCCCATCCCATCCCACCCCATCCCATCCCATCCCACCCCATCCCACCCCATCCCATCCCACCCCATCCCACCCCATCCCATCCCACCCCATCCCACCCCACCCCATCCCATCCCATCCCACCCCATCCCATCCCACCCCATCCCACCCCATCCCATCCCATCCCACCCCATCCCATCCCACCCCATCCCACCCCATCCCACCCCATCCCATCCCATCCCATCCCATCCCACCCCATCCCATCCCATCCCATCCCATCCCATCCCACCCCATCCCATCCCACCCCATCCCATCCCATCCCATCCCACCCCATCCCACCCCATCCCACCCCATCCCATCCCACCCCATCCCATCCCATCCCACCCCATCCCATCCCACCCCATCCCATCCCATCCCACCCCATCCCATCCCACCCCATCCCATCCCATCCCACCCCATCCCACCCCATCCCATCCCACCCCATCCCATCCCATCCCATCCCACCCCACCCCATCCCATCCCACCCCATCCCACCCCATCCCATCCCACCCCATCCCATCCCACCCCATCCCACCCCACCCCATCCCATCCCATCCCACCCCATCCCATCCCATCCCTCTCCAGTCCACCCCAGTCCATCCCAGTCCACCCCACCCCCCTCCAGCCCATTCCAGTCCATCCCAGTCCCTCCCAATCCATTCCCCCTCCCAGTCCTTCCCAGACTCTCCCAGTCAATCCCAGTCCATCCCTTCCCCCCCAGTCCATCCCAGTCCTCCCCAGCTCTTCCCAATCCATTCCAGCCCCCCCAGTCCCTCCATTCCAGTTCCCACGTGGATTCCAAACCCCCCAGCACAGAGTGATTCCATCCCCACATCTGATTCCAAGGAATTATTTAATGGGAATTCCAAGCTCGGCAAAGCACCGTTTGATCCCAAAAAAAAAAAAAAAAAAAGAGTTAAAAAAATCCCAGGTTTTGGGGCACAGCCCACGGGATTCCAGCTTGGAATGTCACGGATCCAGCACTAGTTCTATGCTCTGGAGTGTTTTGGGAATACTGGGAATACTCAGGCCCTGGAATGCCTGGAATCCAACCCATTCCAGCCCGTTCTCCCCCCATTCCTCCATCCCAATTCCCACCCGGATCCCAAACGCTCCAGCACAAAATCATCCTGTCCCCACACCTGATTCCAACCCCTGGCAAATCCAAGGAATTACTCCATGGAAAGCTCAGCTAAGCACCCAAAAAAAAGGAGTAAAAAATCCCAAGGTTTTGGGGTCACAGCCCCCGGGATTCCCCATTCCCACCCGGACCGGGATCCAGCGCCGTCACCTCTGCGATCCCCGGGAATCCTCAGCTCCGGGAACGCTCACCGGGATTCACCTCTGCCTCTGAACGCCCGGGGTGGTTTCCAGGGGGATCTGCCAGCTCCTGGATCCTCTCCCATCCCTACTCTCCGGGGGGTTTTCCCTCGGGAATGCCGAGCTGCGCCGCCGCCGCCTCGTCCAGGAGCCACCGCGGGCGCCCCGAGCGCGGCCGCACCAGCGCCGCGGGCAGAGGGGGCTGCTCCTCGCCCTCCAAAATCCGCTGGGGGGGACACAGGGAGTGAGATCCAGCCCCTCAAATCCCGGGATTTACCTGGGGAATGGGATACAGGCACACACAGACCTTGAGCACGGGGGCCTTGGAGGCGCCGGTGGCCACGAACAGGACGCGCCGCGCCGCGTTCAGCGCCCGCAGCGTCAGCGTCACCCGCGCCGGGGGCGGCTTCGGGGAGTCCTCCAGGGCCGCCACGATCGCCTCCTGCTCCTGGGGAGACACGGGGGAAACGTGGGAACAGGGGGAAATTGGGGAAAAAGGGATGAAAGGGATGAACTGTCCCAAAATGGGGAGGGATGTGTGGGCTGAGGGTGAACGGCGGCTCCCGAGGGGACTCGGGGTGTTCGTGGCTTTGCTCTGGCCAAGGGAGGCTTTTTGTGGGCCCAAAATTACCAAAATTGGGAAAAATGGAGAGGGAGGAAGTGGATAATCAGTGGGAAAAGGAATAAAACAGGAAAAATGGGGAAGGATGCGGAGTCTGAGGGTGAACGGGGCGAGCGGCGGCTCCCGAGGGGACTCGGGGTGTTTGTGGCTCTGCTCCAGCCAAGGGAGGCTTTTTGTGGGCCCAAAATTGGGAAAAAATCAGGAAAAATTGAGAATTAATGGGAAAAGGGATAAAACAGGAAAAAAGGATAAACTATCCCAAAACAGGGAGGGATGCGGAGTCTGAGGGTGAACGGGGCGAGCGGCGGCTCCCGATGGGACTCGGGGTGTTCGTGGCTTTGCTTTGGCCAAGGGAGGCTTTTGGTGGGCTCAAAATTACCAAAATTGGGAAAAATCGAGAAGGAGGAAGTGGAGAATCAGTGGGAAAAGGAATAAAACAGGAAAAAGGGATAAACTATCCCAAAACAGGGAGGGATGTGCAGGCTGTGGGTGAGCAGTGGCTGCCGAGGGGACTCGGGGTGTTCGTGGCTTTGCTTTGGTCAAGGGAGGTTTTTTGTGGGCCCAAAATTACCAAAATTGGGAAAAATGGAGAGGGAGGAAGTGGAGAATTAATGGGAAAAGGGATAAAACAGGAAAAATGGGGAAGGATGCAGAGTCTGAGGGTGAACGGGGCGAGCGGCGGCTCCCGAGGGGACTCGGGGTGTTTGTGGCTCTGCTCCAGCCAAGGGAGGCTTTTTGTGGGCCCAAAATTGGGAAAAAATCAGGAAAAATGGAGAATTAATGGGAAAAGGGATAAAACAGGAAAAAAGGATAAACTATCCCAAAACAGGGAGGGATGCGGAGTCTGAGGGTGAACGGGGCGAGCGGCGGCTCCCGAGGTGACTCGGGGTGTTCATGGCTCTGCTCTGGCCAAGGGAGGCTTTTTGTGGGCCCAAAATTACCAAAATTGGGAAAAATGGAGAGGGAGGAAGTGGATAATCAGTGGGAAAAGGGATAAAACAGGAAAAAGGGATAAACTATCCCAAAACAGGGAGGGATGTGCAGGCTGTGGGTGAGCAGTGGCTGCCGAGGGGACTCGGGGTGTTCGTGGCTTTGCTTTGGTCAAGGGAGGTTTTTTGTGGGCCCAAAATTACCAAAATTGGGAAAAATGGAGAGGGAGGAAGTGGAGAATTAATGGGAAAAGGGATAAAACAGGAAAAATGGGGAAGGATGCAGAGTCTGAGGGTGAACGGGGCGAGCGGCGGCTCCCGAGGGGACTCGGGGTGTTTGTGGCTCTGCTCCAGCCAAGGGAGGCTTTTTGTGGGCCCAAAATTGGGAAAAAATCAGGAAAAATGGAGAATTAATGGGAAAAGGGATAAAACAGGAAAAAGGGATAAACCACCCCAAAATGGGGAGGGATGTGCAGGCTCTGGGCAAGCAGTGGCTGCTGAGGGGACTCGGGGTGTTCGTGGCTCTGATCTGGTCAAGGGAGGCTTTTTGTGGGCCCAAAATTCCCCAAAATCGGGAAAAATCCAGGAGGAGGTGAAGAATCAGAGATAAAACATGGGAAAAGGGATAAAACAGGGGAAAAAAATGATAAACCACCCCAAAAACGGGACAGAGACACTGGAAGGGGGGTGGGTCAGGGACACTCATGGCTGGGGGGGTGACAAGGTCCCCAGGGACACCCAGGGGGGGTGACAGGGCCTGGGGGGGGTGAGGGGGGGGTGACAGGGTCTGGGGGGGGGTGACAGGGTCTGGGGGGGGGTGACAGGGGGGTGACAGGGGGGTGACAGGGTCTGGGGGGGGGTGACAGGGTCTGGGGGGGTGACAGGGTCTGGGGGGGGTGACAGGGTCTGGGGGGGTGACAGGGTCTGGGGGGGTGACAGGGCCTGGGGGGGGTGACAGGGCCTGGGGGGGGTGACAGGGTCTGGGGGGGGGTGACAGGGTCTGGGGGGGGTGACAGACCCCCGGGGGGGGTGACAGGGTCTGGGGGGGGGTGACAGGCTCTAGGGGGGGTGGTGACAGGGTCTGGGGGGGGGTGAGGGGGGGGTGACAGGGTCTGGGGGGGTGACAGGGTCTGGGGGGGTGACAGGGGGGTGACAGGGTCTGGGGGGGTGACAGGGTCTGGGGGGGGTGACAGGGTCTGGGGGGGGTGACAGGGTCTGGGGGGGTGACAGGGTCTGGGGGGGGTGACAGGGTCTGGGGGGGGTGACAGGGTCTGGGGGGGGTGACAGGGTCTGGGGGGGGTGACAGACCCCCGGGGGGGGTGACAGGGTCTGGGGGGGGGTGACAGGGTCTGGGGGGGGGTGACAGACCCCCGGGGGGGGTGACAGGGTCTGGGGGGTGGTGACAGGGTCTGGGGGGTGGTGACAGGGTCTGGGGGGGGTGACAGGGTCTGGGGGGGGTGACAGGGTCTGGGGGGGTGACAGGGTCTGGGGGGGAGGTGACAGGGCCTGGGGGGGGGTGACAGGGTCTGGGGGGGGTGACAGGGTCTGGGGGGGTGACAGGGTCTGGGGGGGTGACAGGGTCTGGGGGGGTGACAGGGTCTGGGGGGGGTGACAGGGTCTGGGGGGGTGACAGGGTCTGGGGGGGGTGACAGACCCCCGGGGGGGGTGACAGGGTCTGGGGGGGTGACAGGGTCTGGGGGGGTGACAGGGTCTGGGGGGGGTGACAGGGTCTGGGGGGGTGACAGGGTCTGGGGGGGGTGACAGACCCCCGGGGGGGGTGACAGGGTCTGGGGGGGTGACAGGGTCTGGGGGGGTGACAGGGTCTGGGGGGGGTGACAGGGTCTGGGGGGGTGACAGGGTCTGGGGGGGGGTGACAGGGTCTGGGGGGGTGACAGGGCCTGGGGGGGGGTGACAGGGTCTGGGAGGGGTGACAGGGTCTGGGGGGGGTGACAGGGTCTGGGGGGGGTGACAGGGTCTGGGGGGGGGTGACAGGGTCTGGGGGGGTGACAGGGTCTGGGGGGAGGGGTGACAGGGTCTGGGGGGGGTGACAAGGGACATCTGGGGGGGTGACAGGGTCTGGGGGGGGTGACAGGGTCTGGGGGGGGGTGACAGGGTCTGGGGGGGGTGACAGGGTCTGGGGGGGTGACAGGGTCTGGGGGGGGGTGACAGGGTCTGGGGGGGTGACAGGGTCTGGGGGGGGTGACAGGGTCTGGGGGGGTGACAGGGTCTGGGGGGGGGTGACAGGGTCTGGGGGGGTGACAGGGTCTGGGGGGGGTGACAGACCCCCGGGGGGGGTGACAGGGTCTGGGGGGGGTGACAGGGTCTGGGGGGGTGACAGGGTCTGGGGGGGGTGACAGGGTCTGGGGGGGAGGTGACAGGGTCTGGGGGGGGGTGACAGGGTCTGGGGGGGGTGACAGGGTCTGGGGGGAGGGGTGACAGGGTCTGGGGGGGGTGACAAGGGACATCTGGGGGGGTGACAGGGTCTGGGGGGAGGGGTGACAGGGTCTGGGGGGGTGACAGGGGGGTGACAGGGGGGTGACAGGGTCTGAGGGGGGTGACAGACCCCGGGGGGGCTCACCTGGAGCAGGGGGTGTCCTGGGAACAGGGAGCAGGTGTGTCCATCGGGGCCAATCCCCAGCACCAGCAGGTCAAACTCGGGGACCTCCTGCCCTGGGAAAGCCTTTGGGGAGGGGACACAGGGGGGGTCACACCCCCTGCAGACCCCTGGACACCCCCACACACCCTGGTGGAACCCCCAGTCAGTCCTGGTGCCCCTCCTGCTCCATTTTCCCCAGTTCCCCCCTCCCAGTTCATCCCAGTTCCCCCTGGACCCTCCATTCCCCCCTCAAGCTTCCTCCTCCCCAGTTCCCCCCCTGCCCTATTTTCCCCAGTTCCCCCCTCCCAGTTCATCCCAGTTCCCCCTGGACCCTCCATTCCCCCCTCAAGCTTCCTCCTCCCCAGTTCCCCCCCTGCCCTATTTTCCCCAGTTCCCCCCTCCCAGTTCATCCCAGTTCCCCCTGGAGCCTCTATTCCCCCTCCCCAGTTCCTCCCAGTCAGTCCCAGTTTCCCCTGCTCCCTCTCCCAGTTCCTCCCAATCCCTCCCCATTTCCTCCCAGTCACTCCCGTTTCCCCCTCCCCTCTCAGTTCCCTCTAATCCCTTCCCAGTCCCTCCCAGTTCCCTCTGATCCCCCTCCAGTCCCTCCAATCCCCTCCCAGTCCCTCTCAGTTCCCTCTAATCCCCTCCCAGTTCCCTCTAATCCCCTCCCAGTCCCTCCCAGTTCCCTCTAATCCCCCTCCAGTCCCTCCCAGTTCCCTCTGATCCCCCTCCAGTCCCTCCCAGTTCCCTCTGATCCCCCTCCAGTCCCTCCCAGTTCCCTCTGATCCCCCTCCAGTCCCTCCCAGTTCCCTCTAATCCCCTCCCAGTCCCTCCCAGTTCCCCCTGATCCCCCTCCAGTCCCTCCCAGTTCCCTCTAATCCCCTCCAGTCCCTCCCAGTTCTCTCCAATCCCCTCCCAGTCCCTCTAATCCCCTCCCAGTCCCTCCCAGTTCCCTCTGATCCCTCTCCAGTCCCTCCCAGTTCCCTCTAATCCCCTCCCAGTCCCTCCCAGTTCCCTCTGATCCCCCTCCAGTCCCTCCCAGTTCCCTCTAATCCCCTCCAGTCCCCTCCCAGTTCCCTCTAATCCCCTCCAGTCCCTCCCAGTTCCCTCCAGTCCCTCCCAGTTCCCTCTGATCCCCCTCCAGTCCCTCCCAGTTCCCTCTGATCCCCCTCCAATCCCCTCCCAGTTCCCTCTAATCCCCTCCCAGTTCCCTCCAATCCCCCTCCAGTCCCTCCCAGTCCCCTCTAATCCCCTTCCAGTTCCCTCTGATCCCCCTCCAGTCCCTCCCAGTTCCCTCTGATCCCCCTCCAGTCCCTCCCAGTTCCCTCTAATCCCCTCCCAGTCCCTCCCAGTTCCCTCTGATCCCTCTCCAGTCCCTCCCAGTTCCCTCTAATCCCCTCCCAGTTCCTCCAATCCCCTCTCAGTCCCTCCAATCCCCTCCCAGTTCCCTCCAATCCCCCCCCAGTCCCTCCCAGTCCCCTCTAATCCCCTTCCAGTTCCCTCCAGTCCCCTCTAATCCCCTCCCCAGTTTCTCCCAGTGCCCCCCAGTGCCCCCGTACCCCTCTCAGCTGTTCCTCGTAGTCCCTGGCAGTGGCGTGGGGGTCCAGCCCGGGGGTCACCGACAGCACCCGCGGCCCGGGGGGCGGCAGCCGGGACAGCAGCTGGGCCTGGGGGGGACAGGGGGGTCAGGGGGGCACAGAGAGGGTCAGGGGGGCACAGAGGGGGTCAGGGGGGCACAGAGGGGGTCGGGGGGTCAGAGGGGACATTGGGGGGTGACATGACCTGAGGGGCGGCAGCCGGGACAGCAGCTGGGCCTGGGGGGGACAGGGGGGTCAGGGGGGCACAGAGAGGGTCAGGGGGGACACGGGGGGTCAGGGGGGCACAGAGAGGGTCAGGGGGGACACGGGGGGTCAGGGGGCTGCAGCTGGGACAGCAGCTGGGCCTGGGGGGCACAGGGGGGTCAGGGGGGCACAGAGAGGGCACAGGGGGGTCAGAGGGGACATTGGGGGGTGACATGACCTGAGGGGCGGCAGCCGGGACAGCAGCTGGGCCTGGGGGGGACAGGGGGGTCAGGGGGGCACAGAGGGGGTCAGGGGGGCACAGAGGGGGTCAGGGGGGCACAGAGGGGGTCAGGGGGGCACAGAGGGGGTCAGGGAGGCACAGAGGGGTCAGGGGGCGGCAGCCGGGACAGCAGCTGGGCCTGGGGGGGACAGGGAGGGCACAGAGGGGTCAGGGGGGCACAGAGGGGGTCAGGGGGGCACAGAGGGGGTCAGGGGGGCACAGAGGGGTCAGGGGGCGGCAGCCGAGACAGCAGCTGGGCCTGGGGGGGACAGGGAGGGCACAGAGGGGTCAGGAGGGCACAGAGGGGTCAGGGGGCTGCAGCCGGGACAGCAGCTGGGACTGGGGGAGGACACGGGGGGTCAGAGGGGGTCGGGGGGGCATTGGGGGGTGACATGGGCCGGGGGGTGGCAGCTGGGCCTGAGGAGAACAGAGGGGGTCAGGGGGACATGGGGGAGGGGGGGGTCAGGGGGGCACAGAGGGGCACAGGGGAGTCAGGGGGGGTCAGGGGGGCACAGGGGAGTCAGGAGGGGTCAGGGGGGCACAGA
Source organism: Pyrocephalus nanus (assembly GCA_038380795.1). Taxonomy (NCBI): domain Eukaryota; kingdom Metazoa; phylum Chordata; class Aves; order Passeriformes; family Tyrannidae; genus Pyrocephalus; species Pyrocephalus nanus. The sequence continues at coordinate 69,991 of JAWZSU010000043.1, forward strand.
GGGGGTCAGGGGGTCATGGGGGGCAACAGAGGAGTCGGGGGAGTCAGGGGAACACAGGAGGGCACGGGGGGGGATCAGGGGGTTGGAGGGGGCCACGGGGGGGCACAGGAGGGACATTAGGGGGCGACACGGGCCGGGGGGAGGCAGGGTAGGGCAGGGGGGGCAGTGAGGGGGTCAGGGTGGGCTCCATCCCCGGAGGATGGGGGGGTCACAGGGTGGGCTCCCTCCCCCGTCCCCGCTCACCCGGTAGGCGCCGTAGGTGCTGTCGGGGTGCTCGGGCGGCACGAGCCGCTCGTCGCAGAACGCCACGAGCCACCGCGCGGGGTCGGCGGCGGCGGGGGCGGCGCTGAGGGCGGGCGGCAGCTCCCGCGCCAGCAGCTCCACCAGGGAGCCCCCCGAGAGCCCCAGCGAGAACCGCCCGCCCTCCCCCAGCGCCGCCTCGGCCGCCGCCTCGGCCACGATCCGCGCCAGGGCCGGGCCGAGCTCCCGCGGCGACGGGAACACCGACACGGCCGCCATGGCGGCCTGAGGGGCGAGGAGGACGTGACGTCACCGGCGCGACGCGTTGCCCGGCAACCGGGCACGCCGAGGGAGTCGCCGCGGAAGTGACGTCATAGAAGCTAAGCGTTGCCTAGCAACGGTGTGGGGCCTGGTCCGCCCCACGCGATCGATCACTCACAGAATCAATCACAGAATCGATCAATCGATAACAGAATCAATCCGTCACAGAATCAATCAATCACAGAATCAATCAATCCATCACAGAATCAATCACTCACAGAATCAATCACAGAATCGAGCAATCCATCATAGAATCAATCAATCAATCAATCACAGAATCAATCAATCCATCACAGAATCAATCATTCACAGAATCAATCACAGAATCGATCAATCCATCATAGAATCAATCCATCACAGAATCAATCAATCAATCACAGAATCAATCAATCAGTCACAGAATCATTCACTCATAGAATCAATCACTGAATCAGTCACGGAATCGGGCACAGAATCAATCACGGAATCAATCACTGAATCAGTCACGGAATCAATCACAGAATTGATCACGGAATCAATCATGATCACAGAATCAGTCACAGAATCAATCACAGAGTCAATCACAGCATCAATCAGTCACAGAATCAATCAATCACAGAATCAGTCACACAGTCACAGAATCAATCACGATCATGGAATCAATCACAGAATCAGTCATGGAATCAATCACGGAATCAATCACAGAATCAGCCATGGAATCAGTCACGGAATCGATCACGGAATCAATCACAGAATCAATCACAGAATCACGGCCTTAACCTGCACTTTCCCCCCCCATCCCCCCCTTTCCTGTCAGGGGGTCTCAGACCCCAAGAAGGTCCCCCCCGAGCCCCCTTTTGTGACACCCCCTCCCCCCTTTTCTGTCAGGGGGGGTCCCAGACTCCAAAAAGGTCCCCCCTGAGCCCCCTTTTGTGACACCCCCTCCCCCCTTTTCTGTCAGGGGGGGTCCCAGACCCCAAAAAGGTCCCCCCTGAGCCCCCTTTTGTGACACCCCCTCCCCCCTTTTCTGTCAGGGGGTCCCAGACCCCAAGAAGGTCCCCCCTGAGCCCCCTTTTGTGACACCCCCTCCCCCCTTTTCTGTCGGGGGGGTCTCAGACCCCAAGAAGGTCCCCCCTGAGCCCCCTTTTGTGACACCCCCTCCCCCCTTTTCTGTCGGGGGGGTCTCAGACCCCAAAAAGGTCCCCCCTGAGCCCCCTTTTCTCCAGGCTGAGCCCCCCCAGCCCCTTCCCAGCCCCTCGGGAAGCCCCTCTGGGGGATGGGGGGGATGGGGAGGGGTCGTGCACCTCCCCCCCCTCCTCCCAACCCCCTGCAGCCCCTCCCCCACCCCCCATCTCCCAGTGCACACCATCACAGTCACTGGTTTTTAATGGCCTGGCGGTCAGGCACAGCCAAAGGGTTAAAAACGGGCTAAAAATGGGCTAAAAATGGGCTAAAAAGGGGCTAATTTGGTTAATTGGGGGGAGGGGGGGCTCCCTCAATAAATAAGTCCCCGCCGGCCCCCCTGGCATGGAAAACAGGCCCTGGGGGGGGTTAATGAGCCACTAATTAGTCGCTAATTAGCGCTGCCCGCCCTTAATCAGCACCCCGGGGAGGGAGAGGGAGGAGCTGCAAAGATCCATCGCTTCTCCCCCCCTCTGAAGTCGTGGTTTTCCTGGGAATTCCGCTGTTTTCCTCAGAAATTTTCCTGGAAGTTCCCCCCTATTTCCTGGGAAGGCCGGTGTTGATCCGGGAATCCCATGGTCTTCCTGGGAATTCCGCTGTTTTCCTCGGAAATCCTCCTGGAAGTTCCTTCCCCCTCCCAGTCCCTGGGAAGGCCGGTGTTGATCCAGGAATCCCATGGTTTTCCTGGGAATTCCGCTGTTTTCCTCAGGAATTTTCCTGGAAGTTCCCCCCCCTATTTCCTGGGAAGGCCGGTGTTGATCCGGAAATCCAGTGGTTTTCCTGGGAATTCCGCTGTTTTCCTCAGAAATTTTCTTGGAAGTTCCCCCCCATTTCCTGGGAAGGTCGGTGTTGATCCGGAAATCCCATGGTTTTCCTGGGAATTCCGCTGTTTTCCTCGGAAATCCTCCTGGAAGTTCCTTCCCTCCCCCAGTCCCTGGGAAGGTCGGTGTTGATCCGGGAATCCCATGGTTTTCCTCGGAATTCCGCTGTTTTCCTCAGAAATTTTCCTAGACGTTTCCCCCCCATTTCCTGGGAAAGCCGGTGTTGATCCGGGAATCCCACAGTTTTCCCAGGAATGCCGCCATTTCCCGAGGATCCAGCAGGACTTTCTGGCCCCCCGTGGGTCAGAGGGATCCCTCGGGATCAGAGGCCGATGCTCCCGGCACGGATCCCGTGGAGTATCCCGGGAATCTCTGGGATCTGCTGGGCTCGGGGGCTGCCGTTCCCGGAGTGGATTTGTTGGGATTCAGGGCCTGGTGTTCCCGGTGTGGATCCATTGGATTTCCTGGGATGTGTCGGGGTCACAGCCCGGCCTTCCTGGTGCGGATCTGGTGGGATATCCTGGGATCTGCTGGAAGTTTCTGGGATCTCTTGGGGTCACGGCCTGGGATTCCCGGTGTGGATTCCTTGGGATCAGAGCCCAGTGTTCATGGAGCAGATCCATTGGATTTCCCTGGATCCAGGGGTTCACAGCCCAGCATTCCCAGCACAGATCCATTGGATTTCCCTGGATCCAGGGGGTCACAGCCCAGCATTCCCAGCACAGATCCATTGGATTTCCGGGATCCAGGGGGTCACAGCCCAGCATTCCCAGCACAGATCCATTGGATTTCCCTGGATCCAGGGGGTCACAGCCCAGCATTCCCAGCACAGATCCATTGGATTTCCCTGGATCCAGGGGGTCACAGCCCAGCATTCCCAGCACAGATCCATTGGATTTCCCTGGATCCAGGGGGTCACAGCCCAGCATTCCCAGCACAGATCCATTGGATTTCCCTGGATCCAGGGGGTCACAGCCCAGCATTCCCAGCACAGATCCATTGGATTTCCCTGGATCCAGGGGGTCACAGCCCAGCATTCCCAGCACAGATCCGTTGGATTTCCCTGGATCCAGGGGTTCACAGCCCAGCATTCCCAGCACAGATCCATTGGATTTCCGGGATCCAGGAGGTCACAGCCCAGCATTCCCAGCACAGATCCGTTGGATTTCCCTGGATCCAGGGGGTCACAGCCCAGCATTCCCAGCACAGATCCGTTGGATTTCCCTGGATCCAGGGGGTCACAGCCCAGCATTCCCAGCACAGATCCATTGGATTTCCGGGATCCAGGGGGTCACAGGCTGGAATTCCCGGAGCAGATCCATTGGATTTCCCTGGATCCAGGGGGTCACAGTCCAGCATTCCCAGCACAGATCCATTGGATTTCCCTGGATCCAGGGGGTCAGAGTCCAGCATTCCCAGCACAGATCCATTGGATTTCCGGGATCCAGGGGGTCACAGGCTGGAATTCCCGGAGCAGATCCATTAGATTCCCTGGATCCAGGGGGTCACAGTCCAGCATTCCCAGCACAGATCCATTGGATTTCCGGGATCCAGGGGGTCACAGCCCAGCATTCCCAGCACAGATCCATTGGATTTCCGGGATCCAGGGGGTCACAGGCCGGAATTCCCAGAGCAGATCCATTGGATTTCCGGGATCCAGGGGGTCACAGGCCGGAATTCCTGGAGCAGATCCATTGGATTTCCGGGATCCAGGGGGTCACAGGCCGGAATTCCCGGAGCAGATCCATTGGATTTCCGGGATCCAGGGGGTCACAGTCCAGCATTCCCAGCACAGATCCATTGGATTTCCGGGATCCAGGGGGTCACAGTCCGGAATTCCCGGAGCAGATCCATTGGATTTCCGGGATCCAGGGGGTCACAGGCCAGAATTCCCGGAGCAGATCCATTGGATTTCCGGGATCCAGGGGGTCACAGGCCGGAATTCCCGGAGCAGATCCATTGGATTTCCGGGATCCAGGGGGTCACAGGCCGGAATTCCCGGAGCAGATCCATTGGATTTCCGGGATCCAGGGGGTCACAGTCCAGCATTCCCAGCACAGATCCATTGGATTCCCTGGATCCAGAGGGTCACAGGCCAGAATTCCCGGAGCAGATCCATTGGATTTCCGGGATCCAGGGGGTCACAGGCCGGAATTCCCGGAGCAGATCCATTGGATTTCCGGGATCCAGGGGGTCACAGGCCGGAATTCCCGGAGCAGATCCATTGGATTTCCGGGATCCAGGGGGTCACAGGCCAGAATTCCCGGAGCAGAGCCGCTGGTGCATCCCCCGATCCAGGGGGACGTATCGGCCCCGTTGAGGGTCCAGCACGAAGAGCCGGTCAGGGACCAGTTGGGGGTCCCAGCCCTCCCCCCTCAGTCGGGTCTTCTGCAGCTTGAAGGTCCCTGGGAATCGGGATTGGAGGGAAAATGAAAAATAAAGTTTAAAAAATGAAGAAAACAAAAAAACAACCAAACAAACAAAACAAAAAAACCCTCAATAAAAATAAAGCAACCCAGAAAAAAAGAACTTGGGATAGAAACAGGAGAAATTAAAAAAAAATAAAATTAAACTACAAAAAAAAATATATATATAAGAAAGGAACAAAAAAACCACAAAAAAACTCCAGAAAAATAAGGAGTTGAAATTGAAAAAAAAAATATTGAGTTAAAAATAAAAGGCAAAATTGAAATTAAAATTGAGAAACAAGGGAATGAATGAGTAAAAATAAAAACTATTGCCAGGCCACGCCCACATCTGTCCAGGACCCACCTCCACCTCTCCAGGCCACACCCCCATTTCTCCAGGCCACACCCCCATTTCTCCAGGCCACACCCCCATCTCTCCAGGCCACACCCACATTTCTCCAGGCCACACCCCCATCTCTCCAGGCCACACCCCCATTTCTTCATGCCACACCCTCATCTCTCCAAGCCACACCCCATCTCCCAAGATTCCGCTCACATCCCTCCATGCCCCACCCCATCTCTCCAGGCCACACCCCCATCTCTGTGACCACACCCCCATCTCTCCAGGCCACACCCCATCTCTGTGACCACACCCCCATCTCTCTGACCACACCCCCATTTCTCTGACCATGCCCTAATTTCTCTGACCACACCCCCATTTCTCTGACCACACCCCCATCTCTGTGACCACACCCCCTTCTCTCTGGCCACACCCCATCTCTCTGACCACACCCCCATTCTGTGACCACACCCCCTTCTTTCTGGCCACACCCCATCTCTCTGACCACCCCCCATCTCTCTGACCACACCCCCATTTCTCTGACCACACCCCCATTCTCTGACCATGCCCCCATCTCTCTGACCACACCCCCATTCTCTGACCACACCCCCATTCTCTGACCACACCCCCATCTCTCTGACCACCCCCCATTTCTCTGACCACACCCCCATTTCTCTGACCACACCCCCATTCTCTGACCACACCCCCATCTCTCTGACCACACCCCATCTCTCTGACCACACCCCCATTTCTCTGACCACACCCCCATTCTCTGACCATGCCCCCATCTCTCTGACCACACCCCATCTCTCTGGCCACGCCCCCTCCCGCAGGCCCCTCCCCCTGTGGGCGGTACCGGTGGTGTCCAGGTGCGGCACCAGGCGCAGGAAGATGGGCCGGGCGTAGGGCGGCAGCTCCGGCACCAACAGCTCGTACAAACCCCCCGGGTCCAGCCGCGACCGGGGGTCTGCGATGGCCGCCATGCCCGCCTTGCCCTCCACGCCTGGAACGGGAAATGTGGGAAAAATGGGAAATGTGGGAAAAATGGGAACAGCCATGCCCGCCTTGCCCTCCACGCCTGCAACGGGAAATGTGGGAAAAATGGGAAATGTGGGAAAAATGGGAACAGCCATGCCCGCCTTGCCCTCCACTCCTGCAACGGGAAATGTGGGAAAAATGGGAAATGTGGGAAAAATGGGAACAGCCATGCCCGCCTTGCCCTCCACTCCTGCAACGGGAAATGTGGGAAAAATGGGAAATGTGGGAAAAATGGGAACAGCCATGCCCGCCTTGCCCTCCACGCCTGGTGGGAAATGTGGGAAAAATGGGAACAGCCATGCCTGCCTTGCCCTCCACTCCTGCAACGGGAAATGTGGGAAAAATGGGAAATGTGGGAAAAATGGGAACAGCCATGCCCGCCTTGCCCTCCACGCCTGGAACGGGAAATGTGGGAAAAATGGGAAATGTGGGAACAATGGGAACAGCCATGCCCGCCTTGCCCTCCACGCCTGGAACGGGAAATGTGGGAACAATGGGAATAATGGGAATGGGAACAATGGGAACAATGGGAACGATGGGAACGATGGGAACAGCCATGCCCGCCTTGCCCTCCACTCCTGCAACGGGAAATGTGGGAAAAATGGGAACAATGGGAACAATGGGAACAATGGGAACAGCCATGCCTGCCTTGCCCTCCACGCCTGGAATGGGAAATGTGGGAACAATGGGAATAATGGGAATGGGAACAATGGGAACGATGGGAACAATGGGAACAATGGGAACAGCCATGCCCGCCTTGCCCTCCACACCTGGAACGGGAATGGGAACAATGGGAATAATGAGAAATGTGGGGAAAATGGGAATGGGAACAATGGGAACAATGGGAACAATGGGAGCAATGGGAACAGCCATGCCCGCCTTGCCCTCCACTCCTGGAATGGGAAATGTGGGAAATGTGGGAAAAATGGGAACAATGGGAACAGTGGGAACAGCCATGCCCGCCTTGCCCTCCATGCCTGGAATGGGAACAATGGGAACAATGGGAATAATGGGAATGGGAACAATGGGAACAGCCATGCCCGCCTTGCCCTCCATGCCTAGAATGGGAAATGTGGGAATGGGAATGGGAACAATGGGAACAATGGGAACAATGGGAACAGCAATGCCTGCCTTGCCCTCCACGCCTGGAATGGGAATAATGGGAAATGTGGGAATGGGAATGGGAACAATGGGAACAATGGGAACAGTGGGAACAATGGGAACAATGGGAACAGTGGGAACAGCCATGCCCGCCTTGCCCTCCACTCCTGGAACGGGAACAATGGGAAATGTGGGAAATGTGGGAACAATGGGAAATGTGGGAATGGGAATGGGAAAAATGGGAACAGCCATGCCGGCCTTGCCCTCCACGCCTGGAACGGGAAATGTGGGAAATGTGGGAACGATGGGAACAGTGGGAACAGCCATGCCCGCCTTGCCCTCCACTCCTGGAACGGGAACAATGGGAATAATGGGAACAATGGGAACAATGGGAACAATGGGAACAATGGGAACAGCCACGCCCGCCTTGCCCTCCATGCCTGGGATAGGAATAATGGGAAATGTGGAAACAATGGGAACAATGGGAACAATGGGAATGGGAATGGGAATGGGAATGGGAATGGGAATGGGAACAGCCATGCCTGCCTTGCCCTCCACTCCTGCAGTGGGAACAGCGGGAAAAATGGGAATGGGAACAGTGGGAATGGGAACAGCCACGCCCGCCTCTCCCTCCACTCCTGGGATGGCAACAGCGGGAATGGGAATGGGAACAGTGGGAACAGTGGGAATGGGAACAATGGGAACAGCCACGCCCACCTCTCCCTCCACACCTGCAGTGGGAACAGCGGGAATGGGGGTGTTTTTCCCACCTGGAATGGCCACCCCGTAGACCACGACGTCGGCCTGGTTGAGGAGGCGGCTCAGGGCTCCCTCCACCTCGGTGGTGGAGACGTTCTCGCCGCGCCACCGGAACGTGTCCCCGCTCCGGTCTCGGAAGTACATGTAGCCCAGGTCATCCATCACCAGCACGTCCCCTGGGAACAGCAGGAGCATCCATGAAATCCCAGAACAAATCCCATCTTGGGATGTTTCAGGATTGGACACCCCGGAGCCCTCACTGGGGGACACCGGTCCTGTCCCAATGGGGCTGTCCCCATTCCTCCGGGGGGGATTGTGGAATTGTGGGATTGTGGGATTATGGAACTGTGGAATCGTGGAATCGTGGAATTATGGGATTATGGAATCGTGGAATCACAGAATTATGGAATACTAGAATCATGGAATTATAGAATCATGGAATTACAGAATCATATAATCATGGAATTGTGGAATCATGGAATTATAGAATCGTGGAATCATGGAAACACAGAATCATGGAATTGTGGAATTATAGAATCATGGAATTACAGAATCATATAATCATGGAATTGTGGAATCATGGAATTATAGAATCGTGGAATCATGGAATAATAGAATCATAGAATTGTGGAATCATAGAATCATGGAATCATGGAATTATAGAATCATGGAATTATAGAATCATGGAATCACGGAATAGTGGAATCATGGAATCTTGGAATTGTGGAACTATGGAATCACAGAATCATGGGATCATGGAGTCATAGAATCATGGAACCATGGAATCATACATAGAATCACGGAATCATGGAATCATAGAATCATGCAATCAGGGAATCATGGAACTATAGAATCATGGAATTATAGAATAATGGAATCATAGAATCATGGAATCGTGGAATCGTGGAATCACGGAATCGTGGAATCATGGAATCTTGGAATTGTGGAACTATGGAATCACGGAATCATGGGATCATGGAATCACGGAACCATGGAATGACAGAATTAACCCTTGGGAGCTGGGGACAGAGTGGCTGGAGAGCAGCCAGGCAGGACCCGGCCCTTGGGCCTGGCTGAACCTCATCCTTGGGCCTGGTTGAGCCTCATCCCCTGGGATCAGATCCAGCCTGTCCAGGTGCCAATCCCGGCATTGCCCTTGGGCCTGGTTGAGCCTCATCCCCCCTGGATCAGATCCAGCCTGTCCAGGTGCTGATCCCAGCATTGCCCTTGGGCCTGGTTGAGCCTCATCCTTGGGCCTGGTTGAGCCTCATCCTTGGGCCTGGTTGAGCCTCATCCCTTGGGATCAGATCCAGCCTGTCCAGGTGCTGATCCTGGCATTGTCCTTGGGCCTGGTTGAGCCTCATCCTTGGGCCTGGTTGAGCCTCATCCCCTGGGATCAGATCCAGCCTGTCCAGGTGCCAATCCCGGCATTGCCCTTGGGCCTGGTTGAGCCTCATCCCCCCGGGCCTGGTTGAGCCTCATCCCTCCGGGATCAGATCCAGCCTGTCCAGGTGCCGATCCCCCCGGGGTCAGATCCAGCCTGTCCAGGTGCTGATCCCAGCATTGCCCTTGGGCCTGGTTGAGCCTCATCCCCTGGGATCAGATCCAGCCAGCCCGTCCAGGTGCCGATGCCGGCATTGCCCTTGGGCCTGGTTGAGCCTCATCCCCCCTGGATCAGATCCAGCCTGTCCAGGTGCTGATCCCAGCATTGCCCTTGGGCCTGGTTGAGCCTCATCCCCCGGGATCAGATCCAGCCCGTCCAGGTGCCGATGCCGGCATTGCCCTTGGGCCTGGTTGAGCCTCATCCCCCCTGGATCAGATCCAGCCTGTCCAGGTGCTGATCCCAGCATTGCCCTTGGGCCTGGTTGAGCCTCATCCGTGGGCCTGGTTGAGCCTCATCCCCCGGGATCAGATCCAGCCTGTCCAGGTGCTGATCCCGGCATTGCCCTTGGGCCTGGTTGAGCCTCATCCCCCCGGGATCAGATCCAGCCTGTCCAGGTGCTGATCCTGGCATTGTCCTTGGGCCTGGTTGAGCCTCGTTCCCTCGGGATCAGATCCAGCCTGTCCAGGTGCTGGTCCCAGCGTTGCCCTTGGACCTGGTTGAACCCCATCCCCCCAGGATCAGATCCAGCCTGTCCAGGTGCCAATCCCAGCATTGCCCTTGGGCCTGGTTGAGCCTCATCCTTGGGCCTGGTTGAACCTCATCCTTGGGCCTGGTTGAGCCTCATCCCTTGGGATCAGATCCAGCCTGTCCAGGTGCCGATGCCGGCATTGCCCTTGGGCCTGGTTGAGCCTCATCCTTGGGCCTGGTTGAGCCTCATCCCCCGGGATCAGATCCAGCCTGTCCAGGTGCTGATCCTGGCACTGCCCTTGGGCCTGGTTGAGCCTCATCCTTGGGCCTGGTTGAGCCTCATCCTTGGGCCTGGTTGAACCTCATCCCCCGGGATCAGATCCAGCCTGTCCAGGTGCTGATCCCGGCATTGCCCTTGGGCCTGGTTGAACCTCATCCCCCGGGATCAGATCCAGCCCGTCCAGGTGCCGATGCCGGCATTGCCCTTGGGCCTGGTTGAGCCTCATCCCCTGGGATCAGATCCAGCCAGCCCGTCCAGGTGCCGATCCCGGCATTGCCCTTGGGCCTGGTTGAGCCTCATCCCCCCGGGATCAGATCCAGCCCGTCCCGGTTCCAATCCCTGTGTTGTGGTGCTGGTGGGGGGTACCTGACAGGTAGGCCTGGTCCCCCTTGCGCAGAACGTCGTGGGCGATCTTCTTGCTGGTGGCGCTCTCGCTGACGTAGCCGTCGAAGCGCCGCAGAGGGTCCCGCTGGTCGATCTGCCCCACCAGCAGCCCCGGCTCTCCTGGGGGGCAGCCATGGGGAGATGTGACCCCAAAATTGCCCGGGGAGCTGTGATCCCAAAACCACCCAGGGAGCCGTGATCCCAAAATTGCCTGAGATCTGTGACCCCAAAATTGCCTGGGGAGCTGTGATCCCAAAACTGCCTGGGGAGACGTGATCCCAAAACCAACTGGGGAGCTGTGATCCCAAAACCACCCAGGGAGCCGCGATCCCAGAATTGCCCGGGGAGCTGTGATCCCAAAACTGCCCAGGGAGCTGTGATCCCAAAATTGCCCAGGGAGCCGTGATCCCAAAATTGCCCGGGGAGCTGTGATCCCAAAAGCACCTGGGGAGCTGTGATCCCAAAATTGCCCAGGGAGCCGTGATCCCAAAATTGCCCAGGGAGCTGTGACCCCAAAACTGCCCAGGGAGCCGTGATCCCAAAATTGCCCAGGGAGCTGTGATCCCAAAATTGCCCAGGGAGCCGTGATCCCAAAATTGCCCGGGGAGCTGTGATCCCAAAATTGCCCAGGGAGCTGTGATCCCAAAATTGCCCAGGGAGCCGTGATCCCAAAATTGCCCAGGGAGCCGTGATCCCAAAATTGCCCGGGGAGCTGTGATCCCAAAAGCACCTGGGGAGCTGTGATCCCAAAAGCACCTGGGGAGCTGTGATCCCAAAACCACCCAGGGAGCTGTGACCCTATAACTGTATGGGATCTGTGATCCCAAAACCACCCAGGGAGCCGTGATCCCAAAATTGCCCGGGGAGCCGAGATCCCAAAACCGCCCCAGGAGCTGTGATCCCAAAACCACCCAGGGAGCTGTGATCCCAAAAGCACTGGGAGCCATGACCCCAAAACCGCCCCTGGAAGCCATGACCCCAAAACTGCCCCGGGAAGCCATGACCCCAAAACCACCAGGGAGCTGTGATCCCAAAAGAGGGTCATGATCCCAAAACGGCCCAGGGAGCTGTGACCCCAAAACCGCCTGGCTTGCCATGACCCCAAAACCGCCCCAGGGACCTGTGATCCCAAAAACGCCTGGGTGGTGTGGGATCAACTCAGGATGACACCAACAGGGATGGGAGTGACACAAGGTGGGACCGACTTGTGGGACCCACACAAGATGGCACCAAGGCATTTGGGCTCATCTCAAGAAACCGCCAACGCTTTCGGGATCGACTCCAGACGGCACCAAAACCGATGGGATCGACACAGGACAGCACCAACATTTGTGGGATGGGCTCAAGGCACCACCGGTGGGTTTTGGGGTCAACACAGGACACCAACACCCCCTGGCAGCCCAAACCTCATGGGCACCAAAGGAGGCTCCTCCACGGAACTGATCCCGCTCCAGGAGGGATAAAACCCCCCAGAAACCTCCCAAACCAGCCCAGAACTGACTTGACATCCCTATTTTTGGGGTCAATGTCGGGGTGGGCGCTCACCAGGGCGACAGGGCACGCAGAGCCCCCGGGAATCCCGGACCAGCTCCATGGTGTCCTCGTTGACCTTCACCAGCCGGATGGGGTAGACGTTGGGCAGGATCCGGCTGTTGAACCCGCAGGCTCCCACCTGCCCAAGGACAAGGACACAAAAAACAACCCCCCTAAATCTAAAAAAAGCTGCAGGGATTCCACCTCAGCGCTTCCAGTGGGGTTCCCTCCGGGTTTATTTTGAAGTTCACCCCAAAATTCACCCCAAATGGTGTTTTTTTCCAATTTTCTGTTCTGGCTGCTGAGGCAGTTCTGTTTTTTGGTGGGGGGAAAACAAAAAAACAAAACCCCAAATCAAAAAAAAAGCTGCAGGGATTCTACCTCAGCGCTTCCAGTGAGGTTCCCTCCGGGTTTATTTTGGAGGTTCACCCCAAAATTCACCCCAAATGGGGGGGTGTTTCCCGATTTTCTGCGCCGGCTGCCGAGGCAGCTCCGTTACTGGGGGGGAAAAACAAAAAACACCCCCCCCCAAATGAAAAAAAGGTGCAGGTTTGAAGGTGTTTGACGATATTTAACCGATGGTTTGAAGGTGATTTATGACATTTAACCAATTTAACCGATGGTTTGAAGGTGTTTTACAACATTTAACCAATTTAACCAACATTTTGAAGGTGTTTTACAACATTTAACCCACGGTTTGAAGGTGTTTTACAACATTTAACCAATTTAACCCACGGTTTGAAGGTGATTTACATTTAACCAATTCAACCAATGGTTTGAAGGGGATTTACATTTAACCAATGGTTTGAAGGTGTTTTACAACATTTAACCAATTTAACCAACGGTTTGAAGGTGTTTTACAACATTTAACCGATGGTTTGAAGGTGTTTTACAACATTTAACCCATTTAACCAACAGTTTGAAGGTGTTTTACGTTTAACCAACGGTTTGAAGGTGTTTTACACATTTAACCGATGGTTTAAAGGTGTTTGGTTTGAAGGTGTTTTACATTTAACCGATGGTTTGAAGGAGTTTTACAACATTTAACCAATTGTTTTGAAGGTGTTTGGTTTGAAGGTGATTTACAACATTTAACCAACGGTTTGAAAATTATTTACGACATTTAACTGATAGTTTGAAGGTGTTTTACGACATTTAACCGATGTTTTGAAGATGTTTGGTTTGAAGGTGTTTTACAACATTTAACCAACGGTTTGAAGGTGTTTGGTTTCAAGGTGATTTACAACATTTAACCAATTGTTTTGAAGGTGTTTGGTTTGAAGGTGATTTACAACATTTAACCAATTTAACCAACGGTTTGAAGGTGTTTTACACATTTAACCGATGGTTTGAAGGTGTTTTACACATTTAACCGATGGTTTGAAGGTGTTTTACACATTTAACCAACAGTTTGAAGGTGTTTGGTTTGAAGGTGTTTTACAACATTTAACCCATTTAACCAACGGTTTGAAGGTGTTTTACAACATTTAACCAATTTAATCAATGGTTTGAAGGTGTTTGGTTTGAAGATGATTTACGACATTTAACCAACGGTTTGAAGGTGTTTTACATTTAACTGATAGTTTGAAGGTGGTTTACACATTTAACTGATGGTTTGAAGGTGATTTACAACATTTAACCGATGGTTTGAAGGTGTTTTACAACATTTAACTGATAGTTTGAAGGTGTTTTATGACATTTAACCAATGTTTTGAAGATGTTTGGTTTGAAGGTGTTTTATACATTTAACCAATGGTTTGAAGGTGTTTTACACATTTAACTGATAGTTTGAAGGTGTTTTACGACATTTAACCAATTTAATCAATGGTTTGAAGGTGTTTGGTTTGAAGATGATTTACGACATTTAACCGATGGTTTGAAGGTGATTTACAACATTTAACCAATTTAACCAATGGTTTGAAGGTATTTTACATTTAACCGATGGTTTGAAGGTGTTTTACAACATTTAACCAATTTAACCGACGGTTTGAAGGTGTTTTACACATTTAACCGATGATTTGAAGATGTTTTATACATTTAACCAACAGTTTGAAGGTGCTCACCAGGGCTCTGAGGGTATTTAAGAGCCGAGCTTACATAAATAAAGCGGAACATTCCGCTTCAACCGAATTGTTTTATTCACCGTGAGCTCCTCCACCAAAACCACGGCGCCCCGGGCACCACCACCCCCCCTTTCCCCCTTTCCCCCTCACCTTGCCGTCCAGGTTGGCGATGCTGCAGTTGCACTCGGTGGCCCCATAGAACTCCCCGATCTGGCGCAGGCGGAAGCGCCGCGTGAACTCCTCCCACAGGTGGGGCCTCAGCCCGTTCCCCACGGCCAGGCGGACACGGTGCCGGCGCTCGGCCTCGCGCACCGGCTGGCTCAGCAGGTACCGGCAGATCTCCCCGATGTACTGGATGATCTGGGGAGGGAGGGGTGGGAAAAACAACCAGTCAGGTGTTGGGTGATCCTCGGAAATGGCGGGGGGAAAGCGGGGAAAGAAAGCCCGGGATGGGGTTGGGGATGAGGGGGGGGAAGTGGGGATGGAGAAGAGGAGGAAAGGTGGAAAGAACATGTGGAGATGGAGGGTCTGAAGGGTGAAGACACTGCTGACATCAAGGGTTGGACAGTCCTGAAATCAAGGTGGGTCAAGGGTTGGACACCCCTGAAATCAAGGGTTGGACACCTCTGAAATCAAGGGTTGGACACCCGTGAAATCAAGGGTTGGACATCTCTGAAATCAAGGGTTGGACACTCCTGACATCAAGGGTTGGACACCCCTGAAATCAAGGGTTGGACACTCCTGATATCAAGGGTTGGACACCCCTGAAATCAAGGTGGGTCAAGGGTTGGACACCCCTGAAATCAAGGGTTGGACACTCCTGACATCAAGGGTTGGACACCCCTGATATCAAGGGTTGGACACCCCTGATATCAAGGGTTGGACACTCCTGAAATCAAGGGTTGGACACTCCTGAAATCAAGGGTTGGACACCCCTGAAATCAAGGTGGGTCAAGGGTTGGACACCCCTGAAATCAAGGGTTGGACACTCCTGAAATCAAGGTGGATCAAGGGTTGGACACCTCTGACATCAAGGGTTGGACACTGCTGAAATCAAGGGTTGGACACCCCTGATATCAAGGGTTGGACACCCCTGATATCAAGGGTTGGACACTCCTGAAATCAAGGGTTGGACACCCCTGATATCAAGGGTTGGACACCCCTGAAATCAAGGGTTGGACACTCCTGAAATCAAGGGTTGGACACCCCTGATATCAAGGGTTGGACACTCCTGAAATCAAGGTGGGTCAAGGGTTGGACACTCCTGAAATCAAGGGTTGGACACTCCTGACATCAAGGGTTGGACACCCCTGAAATCAAGGGTTGGACACTCCTGAAATCAAGGGTTGGACACCCCTGAAATCAAGGTGGGTCAAGGGTTGGACACCCCTGAAATCAAGGGTTGGACACTCCTGAAATCAAGGTGGATCAAGGGTTGGACACCTCTGAAATCAAGGGTTGGACACCTCTGACATCAAGGGTTGGACACTCCTGATATCAAGGGTTGGACATCTCGGAAATCAAGGGTTGGACATTCCTGAAATCAAGGGTTGGACACTCCTGAAATCAAGGGATGGACACTCCTGACATCAAGGGTTGGACAACTCTGAAATCAAGGGTTGGACACTCCTGACATCAAGGGTTGGACACTCCTGAAATCAAGGGTTGGACACTCCTGATATCAAGGGTTGGACACCCCTGAAATCAAGGGTTGGACACTCCTGAAATCAAGGGTTGGACACTCCTGACATCAAGGGTTGGACACTCCTGAAATCAAGGGTTGGACAGTCCTGATATCAAGGGTTGGACACCTCTGAAATCAAGGGTTGGACACTCCTGAAATCAAGGGATGGACACTCCTGAAATCAAGGGTTGGACACTCCTGAAATCAAAGTGGGTCAAGGGTTGGACACTCCTGAAATCAAGGGTTGGACACTCCTGAAATCAAAGTGGGTCAAGG
The DNA here is from genome assembly GCA_038380795.1 of Pyrocephalus nanus. Lineage (NCBI taxonomy): Eukaryota > Metazoa > Chordata > Aves > Passeriformes > Tyrannidae > Pyrocephalus > Pyrocephalus nanus. The sequence goes on from JAWZSU010000043.1 coordinate 86,471, forward strand.
GTTGGACACTCCTGAAATCAAGGGTTGGACAGTCCTGATATCAAGGGTTGGACACCTCTGAAATCAAGGGTTGGACACCCCTGAAATCAAGGGATGGACACTCCTGAAATCAAGGGTTGGACACCCCTGAAATCAAGGTGGGTCAAGGGTTGGACACCCCTGAAATCAAGGGTTGGACACTGCTGACATCAAGGGTTGGACACCCCTGAAATCAAGGGTTGGACACTCCTGACATCAAGGGTTGGACACCCCTGAAATCAAGGGTTGGAGCTTGAGGAGATCTGGAGAACTTGTGAGGAGCAGCTGAGGGAGCTGGGGGTGTGTGGGGGTTTATCCCAGAGAAAAGGAGGCTCTGGGAGAAAATTCTGGCTCCCAGGAATTCCCTGGAAGGAGATGGAAGCCGGGTGGGGGTCGGTCCCTTCTCATGAGGGACGAGAGGACAAGGACTCAGGTGGCACCAGGGGAGCTCCAGGTTGGATTTTGGGGGGGGAATTCCTCCGTGGGAAGGGTTGGGACGGGGCAGGGGGTCCCAGGGGAGGGGGCAGGGTGGGAGCTGAGGGGTTTTCTCCCCCGTGGGCACTGCCAGGCCCCTCACCGTGCAGCGGTACTGGACGCAGTCGTCCCAGAAGCGACTGGCAGAGAACTTCCTCCTGATGACCACGGTGAGCCCATGCAGCAGGCACTGCCCCACCCCCATGATGTTCCCTGAAAAACACCCAGGAAAACGGACTGGAAAAGGAGGAGGTGACATGGGGAGGGAGAGGGGAGGGAGGGAGGGAGGGAGATGGGAGGGAGATGGGAGGGAGGGAGATGGGAGGGAAGGAGATGGGAGGGTGATGGGAAGGAGGGAGGGAGATGGAAAAGAAGGGAGATGGAAAGGAGGGAGATGGAAAGGAGGGAGATGGAAAGGAGGGAGATGGGAGGGAGATGGGAGGGAGATGGGAGGGATAGAGATGGAAGGGAGGAAGATGGAAGGGAGATGGAAGGAAGGGAGATGAAAGGGAGGGAGATGGAAGGGAGGGAGATGGAAAGGAGGGAGATGGAAAGGAGGGAGATGGAAAGGAGGGAGATGGAAAGGAGGGAGATGGAAAGGAGGGAGATGGGAGGGAGATGGGAGGGAGATGGGAGGGATAGAGATGGAAGGGAGGAAGATGGAAGGGAGATGGAAGGAAGGGAGATGAAAGGGAGGGAGATGGAAGGGAGGGAGATGGAAAGGAGGGAGATGGAAAGGAGGGAGATGGAAAGGAGGGAGATGGAAAGGAGGGAGATGGAAAGGAGGGAGATGGAAAGGAGGGAGATGGAAAGGAGGGAGATGGAAAGGAGATGGGGGGGACGGAGATGGAAAGGAGGAAGATGGGAGGGAGGGAGATGGAAGGGAAAGAGATGGGAGGGAGATGGGAGGAGGAGGAAGGAATGAAAGAAGAGGAAGGAAGGAGGGAGGGAAAGAGACGGAAAGAAGAAGAAAGAAAGAGGAGGAAGGAGGAGAAGAAGGAGAAGGGAAAAAGGAGGAGGAGAAGAAAGGAAAGAGGAGGAGGAGGAGAAAGGAAGGAGGAGGAGAAAGGAAGGAGGAAGGAAGGAGAAGAAGAAAGGAAGGAAGGAGGGAAGGGGAAGGAAGGCGGAAGGAGAAAAGGGAAAGGAAGGAAGGAGAGAGAAGGAGGAGAAGGAAGGAGGAGGAGAAGGAAGAGAGGAAGGAGAAGGCAGGAACAGGAGGCAGGAGCAGAAGGAGGAGGAGCAGGAGGAGGACGGAGGAGGAAGAGGAGGAGGAGGAGGAGCAGGAGGAAGGTCAGGAGGAGGATGAGGGTGAGGATCAGCCCCACCTGCAGAGTGGTAGAGGGGCAGGAAGGAGGAGGAGGAGCAGGAGGAAGGTCAGGGTGAGGAGCAGCCCCACCTGCAGAGTGGTAGAGGGGCAGGAAGGAGGAGGAGGAGCAGGAGGAAGGTCAGGAGGAGGATCAGGGTGAGGCTCAGCCCCACCTGCAGAGTGGTAGAGGGGCAGAAAGGAGGAGGAGGAGCAGGAGGAAGGTCAGGAGGAGGATCAGCCCCACCTGCAGAGTGGTAGAGGGGCAGGAAAGGAGCAGGAAGAGGAGGAGGAAGGTCAGGAGGAGGATGAGGGTCAGGGTGAGGATGAGGATGAGGAGCAGCCCCACCTGCAGAGTGGTAGAGGGGCAGGAAGGAGGAGGAGGAGCAGGAGGAAGGTCAGGAGGAGGATCAGCCCCACCTGCAGAGTGGTAGAGGGGCAGGAAGGAGGAGGAGGAGCAGGAGGAAGGTCAGGAGGAGGATCAGCCCCACCTGCAGAGTGGTAGAGGGGCAGGAAGGAGGAGGAGGAGCAGGAGGAAGGTCAGGAGGAGGATCAGCCCCACCTGCAGAGTGGTAGAGGGGCAGGCAGTCGTAGATCACGTCCTCGGGCCGCATCCTGTAGGCGTAGTAGCCGAAGGCGGCGATCCGGTAATACCTGTGGGCGTGGCACTGCTGGGGCGGCTCCTGACACACCCCTGGACACGCCCACATGGACACACCCCACTGACCACACCCACATGGCCACACCCACATGGACACACCTCTGGACACGCCCACACGGACACACCCCACTGACCATACCCACACAGACACACCCCACTGACCACACCCACACAGACACACCCCACTGACCACACCCACACAGAAACGCTCACATGGACACACCCCCCAGACACACCCACATGCACACACCCCACTGACCACACCCCTGGACACGCCCAGACGGACACACCCCACTGACCACACCCATGACCACACCCCCATGGCCACACCCTAACAGCCACACCCTCTGCCCAAACCCCCATGGCCACGCCCCCACGACCACACCCATTCCCTACACCCCCATGGCCACACCCTTGACCACACCATCATGGCCACACCCCACTGACCACACCCCTCCAGGCCACGCCCCATTGACCACACCCCTGACCACATTCCCATGGCCACACCCCGATCACACCCACATGGCCACACCCCTGATCACACCCCCACGGCCACGCCCCACTGCCCACACCCCTTGTGGACACACCCCTCTAACCACACCCCACTGATCACACCCCTGCTGGCCACGCCCCCACGGCCACGCCCCCTCCGTCACCTGCTGTGCACCACGATGGCCGCCTTGGGCATCCCGGTGGTGCCCGAGGTGTAGATGTAGAAGAGCCGGTCTGGGGAGGGGGAAAAGGGGACTCAGGGACCTTCCCTTGGGATTGGGAAACCCCTCTGGAACACCCCGGGACACGGGGAGGGGGGAAAGGGGGTTCCAAAAGGATCCAAACATTCCAGGGGGTTCCAAAAGGATCCAAACATTCCAGGGGGTTCCAAAAGGATCCAAACATTCCAGGGGGTTCCAAAAGGATCCAAACGTTCCAGGGGGTTCCAAAAGGATCCAAACATTCCAGGGGGTTCCAAAAGGATCCAAACGTTCCAGGGGGTTCCCAAAGGATCCACACATTCTAGGGGGTTCCCAAAGGATCCACATGTTCCAGGGGCTTCCAAAAGGATCCAAACATTCCAGAGGATCCACATGTTCCAGAGGGTTCCCAGAGGATCCAAACATTCCAGAGGGATCCCAGATGATCCACATGTCCCAAAGGACACAGGGATGTGTCCAGGGAGTTCCCAAAGGATCCAAACGTTCCAGGGGGTTCCAAAAGGATCCAAACATTCCAGGGGGTTCCCAGAGGATCCACATGTTCCAGAGGGATCCCAAAGGATCCACATGTTCCAGGGGGACCCCAGAGGATCCACATGTTCCAAAGGGTTCCCAGAGGATCCAAACATTCCAGGGGGGTTCCCAGAGGATCCACATGTTCCAGAGGACACAGGGATGTGTCCAGAGGGTTCCCAGAGGATCCACATGTCCCAAAGGGTTCCCAGAGGATCCACATGTCCCAAAGGACACAGGGATGTGTTCCAAAGGGTTCCCAGAGGATCCACATGTTCCAGAGGGATCCCAAAGGATCCACATGTTCCAGAGGGGTCCCAGAGGATCCAAATGTTCCAGAGGGTCCCCAGAGGATCCACATGTCCCAAAGGACACAGGGATGTGTTCCAAAGAGTTCCCAGAGGATCCACATGTTCCAGAGGGATCCCAAAGGATCCACATGTTCCAGGGGGACCCCAGAGGATCCACATGTTCCAAAGGGTTCCCAGAGGATCCAAACATTCCAAAGGGTTCCCAGAGGATCCACATGTCCCAAAGGACACAGGGATGTGTTCCAGAGGGTCCCCAGAGGATCCACATGTTCCAGAGGGATCCCAGAGGATCCACATGTTCCAGAGGACACAGGGATGTGTCCAGAGGGTTTGTGGAGCTCCAAGGACATGACCTGGATCCCCCCACGCAGGTTTTCCTGGGACTGGTTCAGAATTCCCAAAGATGGAATCCTGGAATCTCCCGAGCTGGAATCCTTGAGCATCACCAAGGATGCAGCTCCCGGCCCCTGGACAATCCGAAATTCCCACCCTGTGCCCGAGAGCTTCGTCCAAACACTCCTTAAATCAACGGATAAGGAAGCTCTGGAGCTGCATCCGATGGTTCTGATTCATTAGGGGATCTAATCCTTTCATTAATTCCGTTAATAAATCCCCAATTTGATCAATTTGACACGAAAAATCGATAATCCAAGGGGGGAAAATCCTTTGGCAGCATTCCCGGGCCAGCAGGAGGGGATGGGACGGGACGAGCTTTAAGGTCCCAACCATTCCAGGATTCCCAGGGTCAGGAGCTGGGAGGGGTTGATCCCATCCCTCCATCCCTCCCTCTTCCCACTTTTCCACCCCCTCCCACCATTCCCTGGGAATTTCCACCCAGGAATGTGTAATTCCTACCATCCAGGCCTTTTTCCGGGGCGGGGGTCGGGGGGGTGGTGGGGGCAGAATTCAGGAGGGGGTCCAGGTGTTTGGTGTCCCTGGGCACCAGGTCTGGCTGGAATTCCCCGGAGCAAAACTTCTCCATGTTCTTGCCCAGCATCCCGTCCACCTCGGCCACGGCTGCGGGGACACCGGGGAGGGGGAGAGGGGGATCCTCAGGGTGGTAAAAATCACCCAGGGGGGCATCCCCTGACACCTGAGACCCTCACTGGACCCCTCACCTGTCCCCTGACACCCTCATCACCCCCCTCACCTGTCCCCTGATACCTGAGACCCTCATCACCCCCCTCACCTGCCCCCTGCCCACCTGAGACCCTCACCAGACCCCTCACCTGCTCCCTGCCCACCTGAGACCCTCCCCAGACCCCTGCCCATCTCCCTGTGCCCACCTGAGCCCCTCATCATCCCCCTCACCTGCCCCCTGCCTACCTGAGCCCCTCATCATCCCCCTCCTCACCCCCCTCCCCATCTCCCTGTCCCCACTTGAGCCCCTAACCTGCCCCCTCCCTATCTCCCTGTGCCCACCTGAGCCTCATCCCCATCCCCACTTGATTCCCTCATCATCCCCCTCATCAGCTCCCTGCCCACCTGAGCCCCTCATCATTCCCCTCACCTCCCCCTGACCACCTGAGACCCTCACATGCCCCCTGCCCACCTGAGACCCTCATCATCCCCCTGCCCACCTGAGACCCTCACCTGTCCCCTGCCCATCTCCCTGTGCCCATCTGAGACCCTCAACATCCCCCTCACCTGCCCCCTGCCCACCTGAGCCCCTCATCATCCCCCTCACCTGCTCCTGACCACCTGAGACCCTCCCCAGACCCCTCACCTCCCCCTGCCCACCTGAGCCCCTCATCATCCCCCTCACCTGCCCCTGCCCACCTGAGCCCCTCATCATCCCCCTCACCTGCTCCTGACCACCTGAGACCCTCCCCAGACCCCTCACCTCCCCCTGCCCACCTGAGCCCCTCATCATCCCCCTCACCTGCCCCTGCCCACCTGAGCCCCTCATCATCCCCCTCCCCTGCCCCTCCCCGTGCCCTCCCTCCCTCCCCTCACCCCCCATACCCGCAGCCAGCTCCCCTCCAAAGACGATGGCCCTGGCGCCGGAGGCAACCACGCAGTAGGCCAGAGACTCCCCCTGCCCCTCCCTGTGCCCCCCCCGTGCCCTCCCTCCCCCTGCCCTCCCTCCCCTCCCCATGCCCTCCCTCACCCCCCATACCCACAGCCAGCTCCCTCCCCATGCCCTCCCTTTCCCCCTCACCCCCCATACCCACAGCCAGCTCCCTCCCCATGCCCTCCCTTTCCCCCTCACCCCCCTGACTGACCCGCAGTCAGCTCCCCTCCGAAGACGATGGCCCTGGCACCGGAGGCAGCCACGCAGTAGGCCAGGGACTCTCTCCGCAGGTTGCAGTTGACGAGCGCGGCCTCCACGCCCGCCTTGGCCAGGCCCAGCCAGAGCGCCACGAACTCGGGCCGCGACTCCATCAGCAGGGCCACCACGTCGCCGCAGCCGAAGCCCCGGCGCCGGAACACGTGGCCCACGGCGTTGGACACCTCGTCGAGGCGCCGGAAGGTCCAGCGCTCGCCCGTGGCCTCGTAGATGAGCGCGGCCTTGTCCGGCAGGCGCCGCGCCACCGCCGCGAAGAGCCGCGGCACCGTGGAGCGAGAGCGCTGGTGGCGCCGCAGGTGGAACCGCACCCGCAGCAGCACCCAAAGCCCGCTGGGGAGGGTGAAAAGAGGGGGGTTAGGGGCTGGTTGGGGTTTGGGGGTGAAGGGGGGGTGGTTTGGGGGGGATTCGGGGTGGGAAGGTGGGGTTGGAGTCGGTTCAGGGTGTGGGAATGGTGGGGGGATTGGGGTGAGGGGGGGGGTGACAGCGAGAGGGGGTTGGAAGTGAGGCTGGGCTGAAATTAAAGTGAGGCTGGGCTGAAATTAAAGTGATTCTGGGCTGAAATTAAAGTGAGGCCAGAGTTTAAAGTCAGGCCAGAGCTTAAAGTTAGGCTGAGCTTAAGGCCAAAGTGAAGGTAAAGTGTTGGTTAGTTGGGGCTGAAATTAGGTTAGGCCAGAGTGGGTTGACTACAGGGTGGAGTTGAAAATAATGCTGGGCTGAAATTAAAGTTAGGCCAGAGCTTAATGTTAGTCTGGGCTGAGTTTAGCACCGAAGTGAAGGTAAAGTTGGTTCATCAGGGCTGAAATTGAGTTAGACCAGGGTGGGTTGACGTCAAGATGGAGTTGAAAGTGATGCTGGGCTGAAATTAAAGTTAGGCTGGGCTGAGCTTCAAATTAGGCCAGACTAAGCTGAAGTTAAGGCAGGCTGAGCTTAACACCAAAGTGAAGGTAAAGTTGGTTAATCGGGGCTGAAATCGAAGTTAATCAGGACTGAAGGTGAAGGTAAACGAGGATGAACTTAAAACCAGGCTGAAGTTAAAATTAACACAGTTAAACTGGAGTTAAAATTAATCCCAGGCTGAGGGCAAAGCCAGGGCAAAATTAAACTGGGCTAAAATTAAACTTGAGCAGGATGGAAGTTAACACCGGGTTGAGGGAAAAGTTAAGCTGGGCTGGAGTTAAAAGTTACCTTAATTTAAGGGTGAAATAAGAGTTAAACTGGGCTGGAATTAAAGACTGAAATTAATACTGGGCTGAACTGAAGTTGTTCAGCCAGGCTGGAGGGACAGGAGGGTAAATCCCACTTTTCAGGACGTTTTATCCCATCCTGACAATAAAAACCCGCTTGGAAACCGCTGGGTTTTTTTCCCCAATAAAAGCAGCGAAGCCACTTCCCGACTTTCCTGCCAGGAGGATTTGGCTGCTCCAGGGGCTCCCTTGGACGTTTTTCCCCCCCTGGGATGTGACGCCTTTTCCGAGCCAAAGCCACCCCGAGCGGAGGAACCAGCCAAGAGCTTCCCCTTTCACCCAGAAACGTCCCCCCTTTCACCCAAAAACCTCCTCCTTTCACCCAAAACCTCCTTTCACCCAAAAATGTCCCCCTTTCACCCAGAAAGGTCCTCCTTTTACCCAAAAATGTCCCCCTTTCACCCAGAAAGGTCCTCCTTTTACCCAAAAATGTCCCCCTTTCACCCAAAAACCTTCCCCTTTCACCCAAAAACCTTCCCCTTTCACCCAAAACCCTCCCCCTTTCAGCCAAAACCCTCCTCCTTTCACCCAAAAACCCTTCCACTTTCACCCAAAAACCTCCTCCTTTCACCCAAACCCCTCCTCCTTTCACCCAAAAATCTTCTTTTGGCCAAAAACCTTCCCCTTTCACCCAAAAACCTCCTCCTTTCACCCAAACCCCTCCTCCTTTCACCCAAAAATCTTCTTTTGGCCAAAAACCTCCTCCTTTCACCCAAAAACCTCCTCCTTTCCCCCAAAAACCAGGACATCTGCTCCCCCCTCCCCCGTGACTCATCCCCTGGAATCCCATCCCGCCCCTAATTCCAGGGGTAATTAATAAACATCAACAATTCTCGGGCTCATCAAGCACGCGGTGCCTCCTGGGGTGGGTTCGGGTCCCGGGAGTGCAACAAGAGGGGTTTCTTTGGGGGTTTTTTTGGGTTTTTGGGTTTTTTTTTGGGGGGGGTGGGTGTGTTTTCCATGTAATTCCCGGAATTATTCCCGCTCTCCGAGGAGGAATCGCTGCCCTGACCCGCTTGGCCATCGGCCCCTCTTTAAAAATAGACCCGGCTTAAAAATAAACCCCCACCCTGAGCCCAACGAGGAGGGGGAGGATTTTTTTGGGAAGGGGAGGGGGAGGATCCCAATTCCTGCCCCGTGAAATCGGGGAATTCTTGGGCAATCGGGGCTTGGAAAAAAACCCTCTCCAATCCCGGGAGGGCTGGAAAGGTCGTCAGGGAGCAGCGAGGGAGCTCCGGGAGCAATTCCAAGCGGGAACGGGGGAAGGGAAGGGAAGGATTCTTGTTGTTGTTGTTGTTGTTGTTGTTGTTGTGGGGTTGGGGTTTTTCATTTTCTGGCCGAGGCTCAGAGAGAGCCGAGCCCGGAACAGAAGAGCCTTTCAGGCACTCCCGGAGCTCCAGAAGAGCTTTTCTTTTCCCTCCCGGAGGAGGAAACGGCTCCTCAAAGGAGCTGGCAAAGCCCTCGGGAAGAGCGGGACGTTTGGGGCTGAAAACCCAGGAATTGAGGGCGGTGGAAGCGAGGGGGGGGAATCCCGGGAGATGGAATTTTTTGGGGGGATCCCCCTCTTTGTGAGCTCAGGGGGGTGAGGGAAATGGCCAGATCTCCAAATCCTTGGGAATCTTTGGGAATAAAGGCACCTCCTCGTTTTAGGGGACCTGGAAACTGTGGAATTTTAGGGGGGATCCCCCTCTCTGTGAGCTCAGAGGGGTGAGGGAAACAATCAGAGCCCCAAATCCTTGGGAATCCTCGGGAATAAAGGCACATCCTCGTTTTAGGAGACCTGGAAACTGCGGAATTTTGGGGGGGATCCCCCTCTCTGTGAGCTCAGGGGGGTGAGGGAAACGACCAGAGCCCCCGGTCCTTGGGAATCCTCGGGAATTATTGGGAATAAAGGCACATTCGCATTTTAGGAGACCTGGAAACTGTGGAATTTTAGGGGGGATCCCCCTCTCTGTGAGCTCAGGGGGGTGAGGGAAACAATCAGAGCCCCAAATCCTTGGGAATCCTCGGGAATAAAGGCACATCCTCGTTTTAGGAGACCTGGAAACTGCGGAATTTTGGGGGGGATCCCCCTCTCTGTGAGCTCAGGGGGGTGAGGGAAACAATCAGAGCCCCAAATCCTTGGGAATCCTCGGGAATAAAGGCCCATCCTTGTTTTAGGGGGTCTAAAATCTACAGAACTGAGTGGGATGGAGGGGGGGAATCCCAGGAGATGGGGGTGGTAGTGGGGGGGTCACTGCTCCCAGATGGAATTTTTTGGGGGGATCCCCCTCCCTGTGAGCTCAGAGGGGTGAGGGAAACAACCAGAGCCCCAAATCCTTGGGAATCCTCGGGAATAAAGGCACATCCTTGTTTTAGGGGGCCTGAAATCCATGGAATTGAGGGCAGCCATGGAATCCCAGGAGATGGGACAGGGTGGAGACTCTGCCCCCAGCTCAGCCCCCACATTTTGGGGGGGATTCCCCCCCCATCCCTGGGGGTGTGGGGGCTCCCATGGTGTCCAGGGGATGGGTCCCAGAGCATCCCGGAATATCCTGGAATATCCTGGAGCACCCTGGGCTGGGGAGGGGTCAGGGTTGGGGGGGTTGATGGGGGGGATTAGGGGTGGGGTCACAGGGGTCAGATTTGGGGGGGTCAGGGTCGAGATGGGGGGGTCAGAGGGGGGGTTGGGGGTTGAGAGGGGTCAAGAGGGGTCAGGGTTGAGGGGGGGGGTCAGAGCGGGGTCAGGGGGGCCAGGGTGGGTCAGAGAGGGGTCAAGGGGGGTCAGGGGTGTGTCAAGGGGGGGGTCAGAGGGTGATTGGGGGGTTAGAGTGGGGTCAGGAGGGTCAGGGGTGTGTCAATGGGGGGGTCAGAGGGTGATTGGGGGGGGTCAAGGTCAGGGGTGTGTTATGGGGGGGTCAGAAGGGGGTCAGGATTGAAGTGAGGGGGTCAGGGTGGGTCAGAGAGGGGTTGGGGGGTTGGGGGGGGTCAGGATTGAAGTGGGGGGGTCAGGGTGGGTCAGAGAGGGGTTGGGGGGTTGGGGGGGGTCAGGATTGAGATGGGGGGTCAGGGGGGGTCAGAGAGGGGTTGGGGGGTTGGGGGGGGTCAGGATTGAAGTGAGGGGGTCAGGGTGGGTCAGAGAGGGGTTGGGGGGTTGGGGGGGGTCAGGATTGAAGTGGGGGGGTCAGGATGGGTCAGAGTCTGAAGGGGGCCAGGTTGGGGGGGTCAGCATGATTTGGGGGGGTTGGGGGGCTCAGAGGGAGTTTGGGGGGGTCAGGGTGGGACAGGGTCATGGGGGATCAGGGTTGGGATGGCTCTGAGGGGGGTCGGGGGGGCTGGGGTGGCTCAGGGCCGGGGGGGATCAGGGTCAGGGTGGGTCACAGAGGGGTCAGGGTGGTCAGGGTTGGTCAGGGGTGTCAGAGTGGGTCAGAGGGGGGTCAGGGTGGGTCAGAGGAGGGTCGGGGGTTTGGGGTGGGTCAGAGGGGTGGGGATCAGGGTCAGGGTGGGTCAGAGGGGGTCAGAGGGGGGTCAGGGTGGTTGGGGCTGCTCATGGTGTGGGGGTGGGTCACAGGGGGGTCAGGGTGGTCGGAGCTGGACATGGTGTGGGGGTGGGTCAGAGGGGTGGGGATCCAGGGTCAGGGTGGGTCAGAGGGGGGTCAGGGTGGGCGGGGTTGGTCAGGGGGGTCAGAGTGGGTCACAGGGGGGTCAGGGTGGTCGAGGCTGGTGAGGGGGATCAGAGTGGGTCACAGAGGGGTCAGGGTGCTCGAGGCTGGTCAGGAGTGTCAGAGTGGGTCAGAGGGGGGTCAGGGTGGTCAGGGTTGGTCAGGGGGGTCAGCGGGGGTCACAGAGGGGTCAGGGTGGTCGAGGCTGGTGAGGGGGGTCAGGGTGGGTCAGAGGGGTGTCAGAGTGGGTCACAAGGGGGTCAGGGTGGTCGGAGCTGGACATGGTGTGGGGGTGGGTCAGAGGGGGGTCGGGGTGGGTCAGAGGAAGGTCGGGGGTTTGGGGTGGGTCAGAGGGGTGGGGATCAGGGTCAGGGTGGGTCAGAGGGGTGTCAGGGTGGTCCGGGCTGGTCAGGGGGGTCGGAGTGGGTCAGACAGGGGTCGGGGCAGGGGTCAGGCTGAAGGTCACCGCACACCCCCCACCCCTCACCCCGTGCCCCATCCCCGGACTCACAAGAGGTCTCGGGGCGCGGTCCTCACGATGAGCCGCAGCAATCGCCACCCTCCTCCGCCCAGGCACAGCCCCAGCGAGGCCGCCACGCTCCAGGGCCACGGGGCCCCCAAGAACCGCAGCAGCCCCAGAGAGCCCAGCGAGGCCGCGCACAGCCCCGCCGGGTGCAGGGCCGGCAGCGGCACACGAGCCATGGCACCGGGAGCAACGGGATCGGGAGCCGGGATCGGGAACCGGGAGCAGGGATGGGGAACCGGGATGGGGACCGGGAGCCGGGATGGGGATCGGGAACCGGGAGCAGGGATGGGGAACCGGGATCAGAGATGGGGACCCGGGATGGGGACCGGGAGCCGGGAGCAGGGCACCGGGAGCCGGGATGGGGGATGGGGGATGGGGAACTGGGATCAGAGATGGGGACCCGGGATGGGGATCGGGAGCAGGGATCAGGGCACCGGGAGCCGGGATCGGGGATGGGGAACCGGGATCAAAGATGGGGACCCGGGATGGGGAGCCGGAGCCGGGATCAGGGACGGGGAACCCGGGATCAGGGACCGAGACCCGGGATCAGGGACGGGGGTCTGCGATCGGGGACGGGGACCCGGGAGCGGGGACTGAGACCCGGGATCGGGGACGGGGATTCGGGACGGGGCTCTGCGATCGGAGATGGGGACACGGGATCAGGGACGGGACTCTGGGAGCAGGGACGGGGACCCGCGGGATGGGACCAGGATCTGGGATGGGGTTCCGGGATCAGGGATGGGGAAACCGGGATCACGGACCGGGCTCCGGGGCAGCGGGACCGGGATCAGGGATGGGGTTCCGGGGGTCGGTCCGGGATTCAGGGAACGTCGGGTCGGGGCTCCAGGGGGTCGGGCCGGGGTTCCAGGGGTCGGGTCGGGATTCGGAGAAGGTCAGGCCGGGGCTCTCCCGCTGCCGGTGCTCCGGGGGCCGGGCCGGGCCTCACCGCGGGATGGCGGGATCTGGGGATGGGTCCGGGGCCGTTCGGGAGCTCCGGGGCCGTTCCGGGCCCTCCCCGGGCCCTCCCGGTCCCTCCCGGTCCCCCCTTCCCGGCGCCGCCGCCGCTCCCGGAGCCGCCGCCGCCTCAGGATCGGCCCCGCCCACGAGGGGCGGGGCGGAGGGAGGGGCGCGATCCTATTGGTTGGCAGCGCGGCTGCCGGCAGCGGATTGGCTGAGGCGGGGAGGGAGGGGGGATAACGGGAGAGGGGCGGGGTCTGACTGCGTGATGGGGCGGGGGGTGATGAGAGAGGGGCGGGGTTTGTTAACCCACGCCCATCCATGCGCCCTGCCGATGGGGGGGGTCGTGGGGGGGTGGGGGGACCCCCCAAAACCGGGACCTCAAGGCCATTGGGACCCCCCAAAACCGGGACCCCACAGCCCCGGGATCCCCATGGCCATACGGACCCAATGACCAGCACCCAACGACCCCGGGACCCCCCCACAGCCGGGACCCAGCGGCCATAAGACCGAGAGAACCCCCACGGCCGTGGGAATCCCCACAACTGGGACCCCACAACCCTAAGACCCCCACGGCCGTGGGGATCCCCACAACTGGGACCCCACAACATAAGACCCCCACGACCATGGGGACCTACACAAAGGGGACCCTGTGGCCCCGGGGACCCCCATGGCAATGAGGACCTCTACAACTGAGACCCCACAGCCACGGGATACCCCCAAAACCGGGACCCCCAAAACCAGGATCCCACAGCCTCGGGACCCCCACGGCCACGAGGACCTCCACAACTGAGACCCCACAGCCACGGGATACCCCCAAAACCAGGACCCCACAGCCTCGGGACCCCCGGGGCCGTCAGGACCTACCCAGCCTGGACCCCCACAACCCACGGGACCCCACAATCAGGCCTTGGCACTGCCCACACCCCCACAACCCCAACCCCCCCCCGCCCCATCTCCCAGCCCCTCCCCCGAGCGCCCCCGCTGCGCTCCCGTTTAATCCGATCACGGCAATCCTCGCTCCTAATCCCGGGATCGCGGCGGGGGCACCAGAGGCGCCCCGGGCCGGGGATGCTCCGTCCCCTTCTCCGGGAGCTCTCTATCCACCTCCACCTCCATCCCCTTCTCCCGGTGATCCCCATCCACCCCCACCTCCATCCCCTTCTCCGGGTCCTCCCCATCCGTCCCCACCTCCGTCCCTTCTCCCAGTGCTGCCCACCTCCATCCCCTTCTCCCAGTGCTCCCCATCCACCCCCACCTCCATCCCCTTCTCCCGGTGATCCCCATTAACCTCCACCTCCATCCCCTTCTCCCAGTGCTCCCCATTAACCTCCACCTCCATCCCCTTCTCCCAGTGCTCCCCATCCACCTCCACCTCCATCCCCTTCTCCCAGTGCTCCCCATCCACCCCCACCTTCATCCCCTTCTCCCGGTGCTCCCCATCCCTCCCCTTCTCCCGGTGCTCCCCATCCGTCCCCACCTCCCATTTCCCCCCAGAACGAGCCCTCCGTGCCCGTGCCATGTCGGCGCTGTTCTCCGGGAAGGTGCTGCGGGCGAACCGCGAGCGGGACGAGCTGGACACGGAGCGGGAGCTGCGCGGGGCCCTGGATAACAAGGTGCTGCTGCTCTACTTCGGCTCGGGGCAGTGCCCGCGGTGCCAGCGCTTCTCCCCCCTGCTCAGGGACTTCTTCCAGCGCCTCACCGACGAGTTCTACGTGGAGCGCTCCTCGCAGCTCGGCCTGGTCTACGTGTCCCGCGACGAGAGCGAGGAGCAGCAGAGCGCCTTCCTGCGCTCCATGCCCCGCCGCTGGCTCGCCCTGCCCTTCGGGGACACCTTCGCCAGGTACAGAGCCCCCGTGGGTGGGGGGGACACGCGGGGGACACGGCCCCGTCCGTGGTTCGAGGGGTGGAGGGGACACGCGGGGGACACGGCCCCGTCCGTGGTTCGAGGGGTGGAGGGGACACGCGGGGGACACGGCCCCGTCCGTGGTTCGGGGGGTGGAGGGGACACGGCCCTGTCCGTGGTTCGAGGGGACACGCGGGGGACACGGCCCTGTCCGTGCTTGGGGGGGTGGAGGGGACACGGCCCTGTCCGTGGTTCGAGGGGACACGCGGGGGACACGGCCCCGTCCGTGGTTCGAGGGGACACGCGGGGGACACGGCCCCGTCCGTGGTTCGAGGGGACACGCGGGGGACACGGCCCTGTCTGTGCTTGGGGGGGTGGGGGGGACACGGGGGGGACAGAGGGAGGTGTGGGGTGTGAGTGGGAAAGCAGCACCCGCTGGGAGGGGTTTTAGTTGTGGAATGTGGGGTAAAATGGGGTTTAATCCGTGTTGTAATGTCATGGAATGGCATTAAATGTCATATATAAAATGTGTATAATATATGGAGTATACATATGTATATGTAAAACATATATGTATACATGCACATAACATAAATAATATATCATATATACACATATATATAACATATATATAATGCATTATATATACACAAATATAACATATGTAATATATCTACTCATATATATAACATACATGTAATATATTATACACATACATGTCATATATATAGCATAAATATATATTGAACACATGTAAATACACATATATATAATAAATGTATTATATATACACATATATATAACATATATGTAATTTATTATATACACACATATATAACATGTATGTAATATATTACATACATACATATATACAACATATATGTAAGATATCATATATACACATATATATCATATATGTAATACAATATATATATAACATATAATACACGTATATAACATATATGTAATATATATACACATATATATAACACATATGTAATATATTATATACACATATATATCTTATATATATAATACATGAGATATATGTCCTACATGATATTATATGTAAATACAGTATTAATGCCATTATATGTCATATTGTAAATAAATATAATGCCATTATAATTTGTCTATAAATATTGTGTCATTATGTAACATATTGTATATAAATATGTAATTATATATCAAGTTATATATAATAAAATGCCATTATATATAATATAAAATATATATAGTATATGTAATATATAATATTATATGCAAATATAATAATGTTATTATATATCATATTATATATTAATATAATGCCATAATATATTTTATATAAATATAAAGGCATTGTATATTATATATAAATACAAGGTCATTATATATCATATTATATACAAATATAAGGTCATTATAAATTATATATAAATATCATGTAACTGTATATCATATTATGTATAAATATAATGCCATTTTATATCACAATACCTACACATTTTATATCTATTTTATACATAAACATATATTTAAATACGACCCCACAGCCCCAGGACCCCCAAAACTGGGTTCCCACAACCCCAGGACCCCCAAACCCAGGGAGATTTAATTCAAAATGCATAAATTATTCCCGTTGTTTCTATCTCCCGATTTTCCTTCTATTTATAACCTCCAAACATCACGGGCCGGGCCCCGGAGCCCCGGATTGGGACGGGGCCGGATTGGAAGCATTTACTGTAACCTCCTTAGCAGCAGAACCAGCCTAATTAACACCCCAATTAACACCCCAATTAACACCCAGAATGGTTCCCGCCTCCTTTGGAGGATAAACTGCGGGAGGTTGGAATGTGGGGCCTCTTGTTGGTGTTTAATGGCTGGAAAAACGGGACCTGGGAGCTGAATTCCATCTCCCAACCTTCAAATCCCACCTCCCATCACCCAAATCCCATCACCCAAATCCCATTACCCAAATCCATCTCCCAACACCCAAATCCCATCTCACATTAAATCCCATTTCCCATCAAATCCCATCATCTCCCAACACCCACATCCCATTTCCCATCAAATCCCATTTCCCATCAAATCCCATTTCCCATCAAATCCCATTTCCCATCACTCACATCCCATCTCCCACCACCCAATCCATCTCCCATCACGCCCCATCTCCTGATATCCAAATCCCATCTCCCATCACCCAAATCCCATCTCCCATCAAATCCCATCTCCCAACACCCAAATCCCATCTCCCATCAAATCCCATCTCCCATCACCCAAATCCCATCTCCCATCAAACCCCATCCCCTGACACCCAAATCCCATCTCTCATCCCATCTCCCATCCCCATCCCTATCTCCCATCTCCATCCCATCCCCATCTCCCACCCCATATCTCCCATCACCCATCTCCCATCCCATCCCCATCTCCCATTTCCCATCTCCCATCCCATCTCCCATTCCCATTCCCATCCCGTATCTCCCATCTCCCATCAAATCCCATCTCCCAACACCCAAATACCATCTCCCATCCCATCCCATCCCCATTCCCATCTGCCATCTCCCATCCCATCCCCATCCTCCATCTCCCACCCCCATCCCCATCCCATCCCCATCCCATCCCATCCCATCCCATCCCATCCCATCCCATCCCATCTGATCCCATCCCATCTGATCCCATCCCATCCCATCCCCATCCCCATCCCATCCCATCCCATCCCATCCCATCCCATCCCATCCCATCCCATCCCATCCCATCCCATCCCATATCTCCCATCCCATATCTCCCATCCCCATCTCCCATCCCATCCCATCTCTCCTCATCCCCATCTCCATCTCCCATCCCCATCTCCATCTCCCATCCCCATCCCCATCCCTATCCCATCTCATCCCATCCCATCCCATCCCATCCCATCCCATCCCTATCCCATCCCATCCCATCCCATCCCCATCCCCTCCCACCCCATCCCATCCCATCTCATTTCCTATTCCCATCTCCATCTCCCATCTCCCATCATAATCTCCCATCCCATCCCATCCCATCTCATTTCCTATTCCCATCTCCATCTCCCATCTCCCATCTCCCATCCCATCCCATCCCATCCCATCCCATCTCATTTCCTATTCCCATCTCCATCTCCTATCTCCCATCTCCCATCCCATCCCATCCCATCCCACCCCATATCTCCCATCCCCACCCCACATCTCCCATCCCATCTCCCATCCCATCCCATCCCCATCTCCCATCCCATCCCCATCTCCCATCCATCCCATCTCCCATCCCATCCCCACCCCACACCTCCCATCATCTCCCATTCCCATCCCATTCCCACCCCCCCCATTCCCGTGGCCGTTCCCGTTGCGTGGCAGGGAGCTGGAGCTTCGCTTCGCCGTCTCGGAGGTGCCGGCCGTGGTGGTGCTGAAGCCCAGCGGGGAGGTGCTGGTGGCCAACGCCGTGGAGGAGATCCAGAGGATGGGGCCCAGCTGCTTCCAGAACTGGCAGGAGGCCGCCGAGATCCTGGACAGGAATTTCCGCCTGGCCGAGGATTTCGACAAAAGCGCCCGCAGGAGCTTCACCCACCCCCTGCGCCGCCTCAAGTACAAGCTGGACAAGGAGCAGGAGCTGGACAAGGACCAGGACAGGGACAAGGACAAGGACAGGGACAGGGACAAGGACAGGAACAGGGAAGAGGGGGAGGAAGAGCCTTAACAGCTCCAACAGCTCCGTGGGATCCATGGGATGACCCCACCGGGAACGTCCCTCGGGTCGCCACCGATCTCCAGAACTGGTTGGAACGTAGAAATCCACCTAAAAACTCACTAATTTTCCAAAAAAAAAAAACAACCAAACCACTCCAGGAATTTTCTCGTGGCAAAATTCCACTCCCACATCCGGCTTTTCCCGCCTGGAAAGTCGTGGTAATTGAGATATTCCCACCCGGAGCGGGATGTATTTCCTGATATCGCCTCGGGATCTGGTTCTGGAATAATCTTGCCGGGGCATCTCGGGCATTTATTTACCAAAATTGGGGCTAAAAGTATCATTTTTGTGGTTTATTTACCAGGAAAGGGAGGAGAAAAGTGATTCCCAGGGGGCCAGAATTTCGGGAATGACGCAAACAGCTCAAAAACCGGGAATTGCGTTAAAAATGCCCAAGGGAGGCGGAAAAGGGAGGGAGAACCGATGGCCAACGGGAAGGGAATCCCAAGGATGGGCCGATGCAGGGGTTTTTTTTTGGGATACACGTGCAGTTCCAGGGAAATTCCCGTGTTTGTGCTGTAAAAACAGCGACAATTGGCATTTTGGACGAATCCCGAGTTGCTCAGCGATGGGAATTCCGACGTGCAGGGAATTCCATGGCTGGAATATTCCTGGAAAATCAGCCCTTTGGATGCTCGAGGGAGCCGGAAAAGGCTCCCAAAATCCCAGGGAGGTGGCAAAGCCTCCGGAGGAGCGGCTGGTGCTCACCCGTGGATGAAATTCCGACCGTATCCGGCAGCGGGAAAACCCGGATTTAGGGAAAAATGGAAGTTCTGAATCCCAAATGAAGAGGCTGGAGGAGTGGGAGGGATGGGAATGGGAGAAATTAGAAGAATAATTGGATTTAATCATCATTAATTAGCAGCTGGGGTGTCGATCCCAGGGAATTGGGATTTTAAATTTAAGGAATTAAACGAGAGGAGAATAAATAAAAGCAGAAGGAAGGGATAATAAAGGAAGGGGCAAGAAAAGGTCATAATTAAAAGGACGATAAATAAAAGGACAATAAAAGGTCAATAAATAAAAGGACAATAAATAAAAAGACAATAAAAGGTCAATAAATAAAAGCACGATAAAAGGACAATAAAAGGTGAATAAATAAGGGTCAATAAAAGACAACACAGGACAATAAAAGATCAATAAAAGGACTATAAAGGTTAATAAATAAAGAGCAATAAAAGACAATAAAAGGATAATAAGAGGACAATAAATGAATGATAAAAAGACAATGAAGGTTAATAAATAATGGACAACCCAAGACAATAAAGGACAACAAAGGTCAATGAAGGTCAATAAAGAACAGTAAGAGACAACTAAAGGACAGTAAAAGGGCACTAAAAGGACAATAAAACAATAAAATGTCACTTTCTACCTGAAAAAAATGTAAATTCAACAACATTAAACATGGATTTTACCAGCCTGACCCATTGTTCTTGTTTTTTTTTTTTTAAACCATCCCATTTTCCTCCGTTTGAACCCCAAAATTTGCCATTCTCTCCATCACTGGGGCCAGGGGGAGAACACAGAGCATGGGAAAAAAAGGGAATCAGGGAATAATTCGCCTTTCAAGGCCAATAATTCACATTTCAAATCAACCATTTTTCATCTTGGATGACTCATTTTTCCCTTGGAAGACTTTTTTATCCCTTGGAAAACATGAGAGAACATGGAAATAGGGATGGAGAACATGGAAATAGGGCTGGAGAACATGGAAATAGGGATGGAGAACATGGAAATAGGGATGGAGAACATGGAAATAGGGATGGAGAACATGGAAATAGGGATGGAGAACATGGAGAAGGGGCTGGAGAACATGGAAATAGGGATGGAGAACATGGAAATAGGGCTGGAGAACATGGAAATAGGGATGGAGAACATGGAAATAGGGATGGAGAACATGGAAATAGGGATGGAGAACATGGAAATAGGGATGGAGAACATGGAAAAGGGGCTGGAGAACATGGAAAAGGGGCTGGAGAACATGGAAATAGGGATGGAGAACATGGAAATAGGGATGGAGAACATGGAAATAGGGCTGGAGAACATGGAAATAGGGATGGAGAACATGGAAATAGGGCTGGAGAACATGGAAATAGGGATGGAGAACATGGAAATAGGGATGGAGAACATGGAAATAGGGATGGAGAACATGGAAATAGGGATGGAGAACATGGAAAAGGGGCTGGAGAACATGGAGAAGGGGCTGCACACCCTGTGGTGGGTGAGGGTGCTCAGGTTTGGGGCAGGGGCCAGATGGGGCTGCACATCCTGGGGGCACAACCTGAGGTGCCCAATCTGCACATCCTGGGGGCACAACCTGAGGTGCCCAATCTGCACACCCTGGGGGCACAACCTGAGGTGCTGCCTGTCCTGGGGGCACAACCTGAGGTGCCCAATCTGCACACCCTGGGGGCACAACCCTCAGTGCTGCCCGTCCTGGGGCACAGCCTGTGGTGCTGCCCAATCTGCACATCCTGGGGGCACAACCCTCAGTGCTGCACATCCCAAGGGCACAACCTGAGGTGCCCAATCTGCACGTCCCAGGGGCACAACCTGAGGTTCCCAATCTGCACGTCCCAGGGCCACAACCCTCGGTGCTGCACACCCTGTGGCGGTCTGGGCTGCTCGGATGTGGTGCAGGAGCCGGATGGGGCTGCACATCCTCCTCCTGCTGCTGCTGCTGCTCCTGCTGCTCCTGCGGCACAAACCGCCCGTGGCTCACACTCAGCACATCCTGGGGTGCTGCACAGCCCCCCGAGCTCGTGGTGTCACACAACCCTCAGCTGGGGCGCAGCTCGGGGCTGCACTTCCTTGGGGCTGCTGGTGCACAGCCCTCGGGGCACAGCCCTCAATATACAACCCTTGGGGCACAACCTCAGTGCACAACCCTCAATGCACAGCCCTCAATATACAACCCTTGGGGCACAACCTCAGTGCTGAACAACCCTCAGTGCACAACCCTCAATGCACAACCCTCGGGGCACAACCCTGAATGCACAACCCTGAATTCACAACCGTCAGTGCACAACCCTCAATGCACAGCCCTCGGGGCACAACCCTCAGTGCTGAACAATCCCCAGTGCACAACCCTCGATGCACAACCCTCAATATACAACCCTCGGGGCACAACCCTCAGTGCACAACCCTCAGTGCTGAACAATCCCCAGCGCACAACCCTCGATGCACAACCCTCAATATACAACCCTCGGGGCACAACCCTCAGTGCACAGCCCTCGGGGCACAACCCCAATGCACAACCCTCGGGGCACAACCCTCAATATACAACCCCCAATTCACAACCCTCAATGCACAGCTCTTGGTGCACAACCCTCAGGGCACAACCTCAATGCACAACAACCCTCAGTGCTGAACAACCCCCAATTCACAACCCTCAATGCACAACCCCTGGGGCACAACCCTCAACGCACAACCCTCAATGCACAGCCCTCAGTGCACAACCCTCAATGCACAACCCTTAGGGCACAACCCTCAATGCACAACCCTCAATATACAACCCTCGGGGCACAACCTCAGTGCACAACAACCCTCAATGCACAACCCTCGGGGCACAACCCTCAATGCTGAACAACCCTCAGTGCACAACCCTCAATGCACAACCCTTAGGGCACAACCCTCAATGCACAACCCTCAATATACAACCCTCGGGGCACAACCTCAGTGCACAACCCTCAATGCACAGCCCTCGGGGCACAACCCTCAATGCTGAACAACCCTCAGTGCACAACCCTCAATGCACAACCCTCAATATACAACCCTCAGTGCACAACCCTCAATGCACAACCCTCAGTGCACAACCCTCAATGCACAACCCTCAATATACAACCCTCGGGGCACAACCTCAGTGCACAACAACCCTCAATGCACAACCCTCAGTGCACAACCCTCAATGTTGAACAACCCTCAGTGCACAACCCTCGATGCACAACCCTCAATATACAACCCTCAGTGCACAGCCCTTGGGGCACAACCCTCAGTGCACAATCCCAATGCACAATCCCAATGCACAACCCTCAGTGCACAACCCTCAATGCAAAACCCTCAATGCACAACCCCCAATTCACAACCCTCAGTGAACCCCCACCCCGTTTCAGCAGCCCCAGTCGGGCCCACCCTCCTTTCCCGGCTGTTGCACAACCCCGGGTTGCACAACCCTCGGTTCCCAGCCGTGGGCACCCCACACTCCACTCCCCACACCCTGCACCCCACACTTAGCATCCCCCTCCCAACACCCCAATCCCAACACCCCACACCCTGCACCCCACACCCCAATCCCAGCACCCCACACTCAGCATCCCCCTCCCAACACCCCAATCCCAACACCCCACTCCCAGCACCCCACTCCCAGCACTCCCAGCACCTCACTCCCAGTCCCCCACACCCCACACCCCAATCCCAACACCCCACACTCTGCACCCCAATCCTGGCACCCCACACCTCACACCCAGCACCCACAGTACCCCAATCCCAGCACCCCAATCCCAACCTCCCACACCCCACTCCCAGCACCCCACACCCCACACCCCACATCCCACTCCCACTCCCAGCACCCCACACCCCACTCCCAGCACTCCCAGCAATCCCAACACCCCACTCCCAGCACTCCCAGTACCCCACACCCCACTCCCAGCACTCCCAGCAATCCCAACACCCCACTCCCAGCACTCCCAGTACCCCACACCCCACTCCCAGCACTCCCAGCAATCCCAACACCCCACTCCCAGCACTCCCAGTACCCCACACCCCACACCCCACTCCAGCACCCCAACCCCAGCACACCCCACTTCCACTTCCACTCCCAGCACTCCCAGCACCCCAATCCCAGCCCCCCACACCCCACTCCCACTCCCACCCCCCCACACCCCACTCCCAGCACTCCCAGCACCCCAATCCCAGCCCCCCACACCCCACCCCCCACCCCCCACACCCCACTCCCAGTACCCCACACCCCACTCCCACTCCCAGCACTCCCCACGCCCCGAGTGGCCCCCGTGGTTTCCGGCCCCTCGTCTGGAACCCACAGCCGGTGGAGCTTCGGGGACGGCCACACAGACACGCGTGGGGCACCCACGGGTGGGGGCACGGACACGTGGGGGGAGCACAGACACGCGTGGGGGGCACAGACACGCGTGGGGGAAGGCACAGAGACAGGGGGGGCACCCACAGGTGGGGGGCACGGACATGTGTGGGGGCACAGACACGCGTGGGGCACCCACGGGTGGGGGCACGGACACGTGGGGGGTGCATGTCAATGTCACCTCCCCTGTGTCGCCTCCCCTTGTGTCACCTCCTGTGTCCCCTCCCCAGGGTCAACCACCCGGGCCACCTCTCCCCTGTCCCCTCCAGTGTCACCTCCTGTGTCCCCTCCCCAGGGTCAACCACCCGGGCCACCTCTCCCCTGTCCCCTCCAGTGTCACCTCCCCTGTGTCGTCTCACCCGGTGTCACCCTCAGTGTCCCCTCTCCCGGTGCCACCCCCAGTGTCACCTCGCTTTGTGTCACCTCTGTCCCCTCCTCTGTGTCCCCCCTCCCAGTGTCACCCCCCCCAGTGTCACCTCGCTTTGTGTCACCTCTGTCCCCTCCTCTGTGTCCCCCCTCCCAGTGTCACCCCCCCCAGTGTCACCTCGCTTTGTGTCACCTCTGTCCCCTCCTCTGTGTCCCCCCTCCCGTGTCACTCCCCCCAGTGTCACCTGCCGCGTCCCCCCTCAGTGCCAACCCCCCTCCCCTGTGTCCCCTCCCCATTGTCCCCCCTCATTGTCCCCCCTCATTGTCCTCCCCCATTGTCACCCCCCATTGTCCCCCCTCATTGTCACCCCATGTCCTGCAGCTTCCCGCACTGGCCTCGCCCTGGGGACACGTGACACCTGGGAGTGTCCCCAAACTGTCGCCCGGGACAGTTCGATGTCCCCACAGCCTCAGTGTCCCTCCCTGGCGTGGGGACACCCCCCCCGGTGGCCCTGGGGACACCGGTGCCCCTCACGACATCCCCTGTCCCGATGCCACTCACCGATGTCCCCAACGCCCCGGTGGCACCTCCGCGGTCCCCAAGTGTCCCCAAAGGGGGGGGGGGGACACCGCGGGGGAGGGGACACACACCCGCCCAGCGTTGGGGACACGGCAGGTGACACGGACACCCCCCCTGGGGACACGGCGGGGCCGGGTGGCACCGTGGGAACCCCGCGGGACAGGGGACAAGCGCGGCGGTGGCAGCGGGGACAGCGGGCGATGCCACATCCGCCCTCCCCGCGGTGTCCCCGTGACGGGGGCAGCAGCCCCGGGGTGGTGACACCGGCGGGGTGACGTGTCCCCGTTTCCTCTGGGGACATTAAAGCGGGTCCCCCCGGCGTGGCGGGTGACACGGTGGCCCATGGGGGACGATGTGTTCGCCCTGGCGGGGCCGTGGCCACCCGTGCCACCCCCCCGGGGTGTCGCCACCCCCACTGTCCCCTCGCGGCGGGGCCGCGGGGGGGGGAGCTGGGGGCGCTGGGTGTTGGGGACAATGGTGGCCCTGGCGCTGGTGGCCCTGGCCGTGCAGGGCTGGGTCCTGGCGGGGCTGAGGGGGGACCTGGACAGGGTGACAGAGCGGCTGCAGGTGAGAGGGGACACGGGGACAGCGGGGGGGGCACGGGGGGGACATGGGGGGGACATGGGGGACATGGACAGGGTGACAGAGCGGCTGCAGGTGACAGGGGACACGGGGACAGCGGGGGGGGCACGGGGGACATGGGGGGGACACGGGGGACATGGACAGGGTGACAGAGCGGCTGCAGGTGACAGGGGACACGGGGACAGCGGGGGGGGCACGGGGGACATGGGGGGGACACGGGGACATGGACAGGGTGACAGAGCGGCTGCAGGTGACAGGGGACACGGGGACAGCGGGGGGGGGCACGGGGGACATGGGGGGGACACGGGGACATGGGGGGGACACGGGGACATGGACAGGGTGACAGAGTGGCTGCAGGTGACAGGGGACACGGGGACAGCGGGGGGGGTCATGGGGGACATGGGGGGACACGGGGACGTGAGGGGACACTGAGAACACGGGGGGATTTGGGGACATGGGGACATGGGGGGACACTGAGGACACGGGAGGATATGGAGGATTTGGGGACACGGCGACATGGAGGGACACAGGGACATGGGGGACATGGGGACACGGGGACATGGGGGGGATGAGGGGATGGGGGCACAGGGACATGGGGGACATGGGGGATTTGGGGACATGGGGACATCGACATAGGGGACATGGGGAGATATGGGTGACATCAGGGACACGGGGGGATTTGGGGACATGGGGACATCGACATGGGGGACACGGGGGACAAGGAGGGACACGGGGACATGGGGGGACATGGGGGATTTGGGGACATGGGGACATCGACATGGGGGACACGGGGTAGCATGGGGGACATGGGGGATTTGGGGACACGGGGACATCGACATGGGGGACATGGGGGACCTGAGGGGACATGGGGGATTTGGGGACACGGGGGACACAGGGGACAGTGATACAGGGGATACAGGGACCACGGGGACAGCGTGGGGACAGCGTGGGGACAGCGTGGGGACAGCGTGTGTGAGCAGGACACGGGTGACACTGCATTGTGGGGGAGGGGCTGGGGTGGGGCACCGATGTCTGTCCCCTCCTGTGTCCCCAGGTGTGTCCCCTCATGTCCCTTCGTGTCCCCTCGTGTCCCCAGGTGTGTCCAGGTGTGTCCCCTCCTGTCCCCTCCCATCCATTCCTGTGTCCCCAGGTGTCCCTGTGTGTCCCCACGTGCCACTGCATCCCCATGTCCCCCCGTGTCCTCGTGCACCTCGTGTCCCCTCGTGTCTCTGTGTCCCTCTGTGTCCTCCGTGTCCCCTGACTCGTCTGTCCCCTCGTGTCCCCCGTGTCCCCTGACTCGCGTGTCCCCTCGTGTCCCCCGTGTCCCCTGACTCGCGTGTCCCCTCGTGTCCCCCGTGTCCCCTGACTCGTATGTCCCCTCGTGTCCCCCGTGTCCCCTGACTCGCGTGTCCCCTCGTGTCCCCCGTGTCCCCTGACTCGTGTGTCCCCTCGTGTCCCCTCGTGTCCCCAGGTGTCCCTTTGTGTCCCCTCGTGTCCCCGTGTCCCCTGACTCTCGTGTCCCCAGGTGTCCCCTCTTGTCCCCCCGTGTCCCCTGATTCGTCTGTCCCCTCTTGTCCCCCCGTGTCCCCCGTGTCCCCAGGTGTCCCTTTGTGTCCCCTCGTGTCCCCCCGTGTCCCCCGTGTCCCCTGACTCTCGTGTCCCCACAGGCCAGGGAGGAGCAGCCACTGCTGGAGAAGCTGCTGCAAGGTGGGTCCCCAAAAACGCGGGTGCCACCACCCAGGGGACATGGGTGACACCACCCTGGGGACATGGGTGCCACCACCCTGGGGACATGGGTGCCACCACCCTGGGGACATGGGTGACACCACCCTGGGGATGTGGGTGACACCATCCTGGGGACATGGGTGTCCCCACTTTGGGGACATGGGTGCCACCACCTTGGGGACACGGGTGCCACCACCCTGGGGACATTGGTGACCCCACCCTGGGGACATGGGTGCCACCACCCTGGGGACATGGGTGCCACTAGGATGGGGACACAGATGACCCCACTTTGGGGACATGAGTGCCACCACTCTGGGGACATTGGTGGCCCCACTTTGGGGACATTGGTGCCACCACCCTGGGGACATGGGTGCCACCACCCTGGGGACGTGGGGGACACCACCCTGGGGACAGTGGGTGCCACCACCTTGGGGACAGTGACAGGACCGGCGGTTCCCTTTGCAGAGCGACTCCCCCCGGAGAGACCCGCGGCTCATCTGATCGGTGAGGGGACACAGAGGGACAGCTGTCCCCGAGGGGGGGACATTGACACCTGGGGGGGGACACAGCGGGACAGCTGTCCCCAAGGGGGGGACATTGACACCTGGGGGGGGACACAGAGGGACAGCTGTCCCCAAGGGGGGGACATTGACACCTGGGGGGGGACACAGCGGGACACCTGTCCCCAAGGGGGGGACATTGACACCTGGGGGGGGACACACCTGGACACCTGTCCTCGAGGGGGGGGACACAGCGGGACACCTGTCCTCGAGGGGGGGACACTGACACCTGGACAGCTGTCCCCAAGGGGGGTGACACACCTAGACAGCTGTCCCCAAGGGGGGTGACACCTGGTCCCTCTACAGGGGGCAGGGGGGAGGTGACACCTTGTCCCCAAGTGGGGACAGTGACACCGACACCTGGGAGGATGAGGGGACAGTGACGCTGACACCTGGGAGGGGACAGTGACGCTGACACCTTGTCCCCAAGTGGGGACAGTGACACCGACACCGGGGAGGGGACAGTGACACCGACACCGGGGAGGGGACAGTGACACTGACACCGGGGAGGGGACAGTGACGCTGCCACCTTGTCCCCGAGTGGGGACAGTGACGCTGACACCTTGTCCCCTAGTGGGGACAGTGACACCCACACCGGGTCCCTCCGCGGGGGTGGAAAGAAGTGAAAGAAGTGACGGGGGGGGGAGTGGGAGGTGCTGGAATTTTCCATCGGGGGGGGGGGGGGGGAAGTCCCATTTGGGAGGGTTTTGGGGGGGGGGAGGGGCAGGGTCCTGAATGACGGGGTACCCCGATGGGGGGGGGGGGGGGCTGGGGGATTTGGGGGGGAAGGGCAGGTTTGGGGGGGTCAGAGAAAGTTTGGGGGGGTCAGAGAAGGTTTGGGGGGGGTCAGAGAAGGTTTGGGGGGAATGGATGATTTAAGGAGGGGGTCAGGGGAGGTTTGGGGGGGATGGATGATTTGGGGGGGTCAGGGAAGGTTCGGGGGGGTCAGGGAAGGTTTGGGGGGGGACGGATGATTTAAGGGGGGGTCAGCACCCCAAACACCTGGTCCCCCTATAAATAGGAGGGTGATGGATGATTTGGGGGGGTCAGGGAAGGTTGAGGGAGGGACGGATGATTTAAGGGGGGGTCAGAGAAGGTTTGGGGGTCAGGGAAGGTTTGGAGGGGGATGGATGATTTAAAGGGGGGTTAGGGAAGGTTGAGGGAGGGATGGATGATTTAAGGGGGGGTCAGGGAAGGTTCGCGGAGGGATGGATGATTGGGGGGGGAGGGTGTGTGGATGATTTAATGGGGTGATCAACTTCTCTCCCCTTTTTCCCCCCCCGCAGCCGGTGCCGACCTGGCCTCGGAACCGAACGGCTCCCTGCGCTGGGAATCGCGCCATTCCTGGGCCTTCCTGCGGGGTTTGGGGTACCGAGGGGGGTCCCTGCTGTGCCTCCGGCCCGGGCTGTACTTCGTGTACGCTCAGGTTCACCTGAGCACCCCCGAGCTCCTGTCGTGCGCCCACGCCCTGCTCCGAATCCGCAAGCGCAGCCCCCGCTACCCCAAACCCCTGGACCTGCTGCTCAGCAAGGGCATCCACTGCCCCCCGGCCCCCCAAAAAACCCAGCCGAGGGGCGGGGGGCGGCCCTGGGCCCGCAGCAGCTTTTTGGGGGGCTTGGTGAGGCTGGAGGAAGGGGACGAGGTGTTCACGCAGGTGGAGGAGCCGCGGCTCGTGCGGGTGCTGGACGGGACGAGGTCGTTTTTTGGGATGTTCATGGTGTGATTTTATTTTTGGGGGGGGGGAGGACCTTGGGTGTTCACCCCACCCTCCACACCTGAAGGGGGGGATCGGCGTGGGGAGGGGATTTCCCAGGGGGTCGTGTAGGGTTGGGTATGGGGGGTGGTCACCTGGACCCCCAAAACCGGGAGCGGGACCCACGTGGACATCTCGGTCCCCCCAAAACTGGACCAGGACCCACCTGGACCCCCCAAACCTGGACTGGCCTCACTAAGAACCCCCCAAACCTGGACCAGGACCCAGCTGGACCCCCTAAACCTGAACTGGCCCCAGCTGGACCCCCAAACTGGACCAGGACCCACCTGGACCCCCCAAACCTGGACCAGGACCCACCAGGACCCCCTTTGACCTATTTATTGGGGGGGGTCACCCCTGATATTCAGGGGACCCCCCCAAATCCCTGCCGTGCCTCAGTTTCCCCCCCCCCCGGAGAGAGGCCTGGAAGGGGTGGGGAGACCCTCCCCCCCCCCCAAAATTGGGGGACTCCACCCAGACCCCTCCCCCCGTCCCCCATCCCGAGTCGAAAATAAACCCGAGAGAAAGTGTCGATTGACGGGATTTGGGGCAAATTTGGGGGGTTTGGGGAAAATTCGGGGGGGGGAGGGTTGGGGTAAATTAAGGGGGATTATGGGGCAAATTTTGGGTGGTCTGGAGTAAATTTAGGGGGGTCTTGGGTAAATTTAGGGGGTCTGAGGCCAATTTGGGGGGTCTGGGGCAAATTTTGGGGGGACAAAAGGGGGGGACGAGGGCAAATCTGGGGCAAATTTGGGGGGCAGGGGGACATTTGGGGGATCCGGAGGGAGAATTTGGGGGGTCGGGGGGGGATTTGGGGGTAACGGGGGGGGATTTGGGGGAGTCATTTGGGGGATTTGGGGGGGGCGAGGGGGATTTGGGAGGATCGGGGGGATTTTGGGGAGCCCGGGGGGGATTTTGGGGGGCCCGGGGGGGGATTTTGGGGGGCCCGGGGGGATTTTGGGGGGCACAGGGAGCCGTTTTGCTTCCCCACGTGACGGTGACACCCCAAAAAGGACGAGGGGGCTGTTCTGGGGTGTCCCCCCCCACTTTTTTTGGGGACAATTCAGGTAATTTCGGAGCCCTGGAGCTGATAAATAAATTTATTAATCAATAAATAATCAGTAAGACAATAATTTAAGGATGGGGAGGGGCCCACCCAGGCCGGCTGGGGGGGGAGGGGCCGGGGAGGGGCTCCGAGGTCCCCAATGTCCCCAAAGGGACCCCAAATGTCCCCTCCGAGGTCCCCCCATGACCCCCCCGGGAGGTGCTGGGGGGGTCCCAAATGTCCAGCACCGGGGTCCCCAAATGTCCCCAAAATGTCCCCCAAGTGTCCAGCACTGGGTCCCCAAGGTCCCTCGGTGTCCCCAAGGTCCCTCGGTGTCCCCAAGGTCCCTCAGTGTCCCCATCTCCAAGCAGGGCGGGTCACCAGCCCCGAATTTCCAGGCGTGGAGGTCACCAATGTCCCTTGATGTCCCCAAATCTCCGGGCAGGGGGGGCTCAGGATTCCACTTGTGGAGCTCAGCGATGTCCCTTGATGTCCCCAAATCTCTGGGCATGGCGGTCTCGGGACCCAAATCTCCACGTGTGGAGTCACCAACGTCCCTTGATGTCCCCAAATCTCCACATGTGGAATCACCAGCGTCCCTTGATGTCCCCAAATCTCCACGTGTGGAGTCACCAACGTCCCTTGATGTCCCCAAATCTCCAGGTGTGGAGTCACCAATGTCCCTTGATGTCCCCAAATCTCCACATGTGAAGTCACCAGCGTCCCTTGATGTCCCCAAATCTCCACGTGTGGAATCACCAATGTCCCTTGATGTCCCCAAATCTCCACGTGTGAAGTCACCAGCGTCCCTTGATGTCCCCAAATCTCCACATGTGAAGTCACCAGCGTCCCTTGATGTCCCCAAATCTCCACATGTGAAGTCACCAGCGTCCCTTGATGTCCCCAAATCTCCAGGTGTGGAGTCACCAGCGTCCCTTGATGTCCCCAAATCTCCACATGTGGAATCACCAGCGTCCCTCGGTGTCCCCAAATCTCCAGGTGTGGAGTCACCAACATCCCTTGATGTCCCCAAATCTCCGGGCAGGGGGGGCTCAGGACCCAAATCTCCAGGTGTGAAGGTCCACAGTGTCCTTTGGTGTCCCCAAATCTCCACGTGTGGAGTCACCAGCGTCCCTTGATGTCCCCAAATCTCCACGTGTGGAGTCACCAGCGTCCCTCGGTGTCCCCAAATCTCCAGGTGTGGAGTCACCAACGTCCCTTGATGTCCCCAAATTTCTGGGCAGGGGGGGGCTCAGGATCCAAATCTCCACATGTGGAGTCACCAACGTCCCTTGATGTCCCCAAATCTCCACGTGTGAAGTCACCAACGTCCCTTGATGTCCCCAAATCCCCCACCGTGTAGAGGTCACCAATGTCCCTTGATGTCCCCAGATCTCTGGGCATGGGAATCTCAGGACCCAAATCCTGCCGTGTGGAGGTCACCAACATCCCTTGAGGTCCCCAAACGTCCAGGTCCCCTCCACCCCCTCCTGCACCCGGGCAGGTGACAATCACTGTGTGTCCCTCCCCCCCCACACCTTTCCCCCCGGGGTGCCACCTCGGTGTCACCTCCCCCCCGCGATTCGCAGCAGCCCCACGAAGTTGCCCTCGCGCTCGTCGTGCGCCAGCTGCCACCCGCCATCGCTGTCACCGTGGCTGTCACCACGGCTGTCACCACGGCTGTCACCATCGCTGTCACCATGGCTGTGACCACGGCTGTCACCACCGCTGTCACCATCGCCGTGACCGTGTCCCCACCCCCCGGCCACCTCGAGGCTGAGCGTGTCACCCGTGGCCAGCTCTCCCACGGCCTGGGCGAGCTCGGAGCGGGCCCGGCGAGCCCCGAGCCCCGCGGGCAGCGCCAGCGGCACCGACAGCAGCGGCCGCCGCGACCCCGAGCGCAGCAGCCGCAGGACCACCCGGCCCGGGGGACACGGGGGACCCACGCAGGTCAGCGACAACTGCCCGTAGAGCAGGTACAGCCCCCCACGAGACACCCGCAGAGACCCCCGCGAGTCCCGCCCCACGTCCCCGCTGATGAACGAGCCAGAGATGCCTTCCTCGTAACGCCAGGGGGGGAGGACGCGGAGGGAACCTGGGGGGGAAAAAAAAGGGGGAAAAAAGGGTGAGATTTGGGAAAGGGGGGGGGTTGGGAAAGGGGGAGGTGGGGAAAGGGAGGGGGTGGGGAAAGGGGGTGGGTGGGAAGGGGGTTTTGGGGAAAGGGAGGTGGGAAGGGGGTGGGAAAGGGGGTGGGTGGGAAAAGGGAGGGGGGAAAAGGGAGGGGGGAAAAGGGAGGGGGAGATGCGGGGGGAGTCGGGGGGATAGGGGGGAAGGGGGGACCTCGTGGTAGGGGGATGACCCCGAGGGGAGATGGGTGACACTCTGGGGACATGGCACCCTTGGGACACTCTGCGACACCCTGGGGACACTTCATGACACCCTGGGGACAGGGATGATCCATGACACCCCGGGGACACTCCGTGACACCCCGGGGACACTCTGTGACACCCCGGGGACACTCTGTGACACCCCGGGGACAGGGATGATCCATGACACCCTGGGGACACGGACACTCCATGACACCCCAGGGACACTCTATGACACCCTGGGGACACGGCAGCCCCATGACACCCTGGGGACACTCCATGACACCCTGGGGACACGGACACTCCATGACACCCTGGGGACACTCCATGACACCCTGGGGACACGGACACTCCATGACACCCCGGGGACACTCCGTGACACCCTGGGGACACTCTGTGACACCCCGGGGACAGGGATGATCCATGACACCCTGGGGACACGGACACTCCATGACACCCCAGGGACACTCTATGACACCCTGGGGACACTCCATGACACCCTGGGGACACGGACACTCCATGACACCCCAGGGACACTCTATGACACCCTGGGGACACTCCATGACACCCTGGGGACACGGACACTCCATGACACCCCAGGGACACTCTATGACACCCTGGGGACACTCCATGACACCCCGGGGACAGGGATGATCCATGACACTCCGGGGACACTCCATGACACCCTGGGGACACGGCCGCCCCATGACACTCGGGGACACTCTATGACACCCCAGGGACGCTCCGTGACACCCTGGGGACACGGCTGCCCCATGACACTCGGGGACACTCTATGACACCCCAGGGACGCTCCGTGACACCCTGGGGACACGGCCGCCCCATGACACTCGGGGACACTCCGCGAGGCGCCGCTGCCACCCCGGATGTCGCAGCCCGCGGTGCCGTTTCCTCCCCGCGGGTGGGAGGTGACACTTTCGGGATGACTCCGCCCCCCTCCCCCCCCTCCCCCCCTCCCCCTCCGAACCCCCGGGCCCCCCGAACTCCCCAAACCCCCCCGAGCTCCCCCAAACCCCCCGAACCCCCCGAGCCCTGGGGACACTCACCGGGGCTCAGCAGGACGTGCGCGGCCGTGGGAGCCTGGGGGGCACAGGAGGGAGGGGGGGGTCAGTGGGCGGGAACGGCTCGGTGTCCCCAAATGTCCCCAAATGTTCCCAAATGTGTCCCCACCCCCCCATCCCCCCCCGGGGAAGGGGAAGTCG
>JAWZSU010000043.1:125000-392199 GCA_038380795.1 Pyrocephalus nanus
AGACAGCCCCCCGTGCCCACCTCCTGCGGGGTCTCCCTTCCCCAGGGCAGCAGGGCCAGGACAGACAGACAGACCCCAGGACAGATGGACAGACCCCAGGACAGACACACAGACCCCAGGACAGACAGACAGACAGCCCCCCGTGCCCACCTGCTGCGGGGTCTCCCTTCCCCAGGGCAGCAGGGCCAGGATGGCGGCGGTGGCCGCGGCGGCTCCGACAGCGGCGGCGGCGACAGCGGCGGCGACAACCGGGACCAGGCGGCGACAGCGGCTCCCATCCCGGTCCCCATCCCGGTCCCCATCCCGGCCCCGATCCTGGTTCTTGTCCCAGTCCTTGTCCCCGGCCCGGTCGCGACACCAGCACGGGGACACCGGGGGCTTCTCGGGGTCGGCGAGCGGCGACATCGCGGTGGGGACCGAGCGGGGGAGCCGCCCTATAACGGGGACAGCGGGGAGGGGACAGCGGGGAGGGGACAGCGGGGAGGGGACGGGGAGGGGACAGGGACAGCGGGGAGGGGACAGGGACAGGGACAGCGGGGAGGGGACGGGGAGGGGACGGGGACAGCAGGGAGGGGACGGGGAGGGGACGGGGACAACGGGGAGGGGACGGGGAGGGGACAGGGAGGGACCGAAGAGGGGACGGGGACCAAAGGGACGAACCGAGGAGGGGCTGGGGACAACTGGGAGGGGATGAAGGGAACGGGGAGGGGACAAAGGAGGGACCCGGGGAAGCGGGGAGGGGACAGGGAGGGGACGGGGAGGGACAAGGGAGGGACCCGGGACAGCGAGGAGGGGACAGGAAGGGGATGGGGAGGGACAAGGGAGGGACCCGGGACAGCGAGGAGGGGACAGGGAGGGGACAAGGAGGGCTGGGGACACGGGGGAGGGACCGGGAAGGGGAGGGTGACACTGGGGGACACCGAGGAGGGGACAAGGAGGGCTGGGGACACGGGGGAGGGACCGGGAAGGGGAGGGTGACACTGGGGGACACCGAGGAGGGGTCACGGGTGACCGGCCGGAGCCGGGGAGGGACTGAGGGACCCCGAGGGGATCAGAGGGGACCAGGGTGACACCGGGGGAGGGGAGGGGACAGCCCGGCCCCAGGGGTGGGGACACACCGGGGAGGAACCGGCGGCCCCGGGGGTGGGGGGAGCCCTGGGGACACCGGTGACGTCACGGCCGAGGGGAAGTGTGTCCCCCCCCTCCACTCGTGTCCCTTTTCCCCCACGGGGATTTCGCCTCCCGGCCGTGACGGATTCCCGGAGTTTCCTGCGCGGAGCTGGGAGGGAATTTTTGAACCCCCCGGGAGCGGGAAGGGTTTGGGGGGCGGGGGGGGGACACGACACGGGGGGTGAGGGGGGGACACGACACGGGGGGTGTGGGGGGGACACGACACGGGGGGTGAGGGGGGGGACACGACACGGGGGGTGAGGGGGGGACACGACACGGGGGGTGTGGGGGGGACACGACACGGGGGGTGAGGGGGGGGACACGACACGGGGGGTGAGGGGGGGACACGACACGGGGGGTGAGGGGGGGGACACGACACGGGGGGTGAGGGGGGGGACACGACACGAGGGGTGAGGGGGGGGACACGACACGAGGGGTGAGGGGGGGACAGGACACGAGGGGTGAGGGGGGACACGACACGAGGGGTGAGGGGGGGACAGGACACGAGGGGTGTGGGGGGGGACACGACACGGGGGGTGAGGGGGGGACAGGACACGAGGGGTGAGGGGGGGGACACGACACGGGGGGTGAGGGGGGGACAGGACACGAGGGGTGTGGGGGGGGACACGACACGAGGGGTGAGGGGGGGGACACGACACGAGGGGTGAGGGGGGGACAGGACACGGGGGGTGAGGGGGGGACACGACACGGGGGGTGTGGGGGGGACACGACACGGGGGGTGAGGGGGGGACACGACACGGGGGGTGTGGGGGGGACACGACACGAGGGGTGTGGGGGGGACACGACACGGGGGGTGTGGGGGGGGACACGACACGAGGGGTGGGGGGGGGGAGGACGAGGAGCAGATTCCCGGATTCCCGGGGGGCTCCCGGAGATTGGGATTGGGGAGAGACCCCCCCCAAAAAATGGGACCTCTACGGGACACCCCGAGTGGGATCCCGAAATGGGGACCCCCAGTGGAAAGACCCCCCCCAAAATGGGACCCCTGTGGGACACTCCGAGTGGGTCCCCAAAATGGGGCCCCCCAATGGAAAGACCCCCCAAAAAAGGACCCCTGTGGGAGACCCCCCAGTGACACCCCCCCAAAATGAGCCCCCCCCATATGAAACCCTCCCTAAAGGGAATCCTCTCGAGTGAGATCTCCAAAAAAGGCCCCCCCACCCCCTATGGGAAGCCCCCTCCAAAGTGGGACCCCAGCGGGAGACCCCCGAGTGACACCCTAAATGTGAAACCCCACCACAAAATGTGACTGCCCCCAAAATGTGACACCCCAAATGTGACACCCCCCAAAATGTGACCCCTTCCAAAATATGACATCCCAAATGTGAACCCCCCCCAAAATGTGACCCCCCTCGAGTGACACCCCAAATGTGAAGCCCCCCCCAAAATGTGACCCCCTCCAAAATATGACACCCCAAATGTGAACTCCCGCCCCAAAATGTGACCCCCTGAGTGGCACCCCAAATGTGAACCCCCCGCCCCAAAATATGACCCCCCCGAGTGAGACCCTCTCAAAAAGGGCCCTCCTCGGGAAGCCCCCCCAGAGCGGGACCCCCCAAGGGACCCCCCCACGAGACCCCCCCGCCCCAAACGAGAGTTGGGGGCTCAAATTTGGGGCTTCCCGACAGGCCCCGCCCATAGCCCCGCCCCTTCATCTGACCACACCCCCTATGTGACACAACCACACCCCTTCACACTGGCCGCGCCCCTAGCCCCGCCCACCCCTCTAAGGCCCGAATAGACCACGCCCCCTTTCAGCTCTCCGCCAATCAGCGCCGCTCTGCCAAACGGGGTGGGGGCGCGGGATGATGACGTCATAACGGGCGCCTCCAGGCGAGGACGGCGCGGGGCCGGAGGGGGCGCGTCACGTGACCCGGGGTGGGTGGGGAGGTGCGGTCTGAGGGGGCGGGGCTTGAGGGGGTGTGGCCGCCAGGTGTGGGCGGGGCCAAAGCCACGCGCGGGACTTCCGGGAGGGGAAGGGAAAGGGCAGGTGAGGGGGAGGGGGGGGTCCCAAAATACTGGGGGGGTCCCGGGCAGTGGGAGGGGGGGGGGAAGGGGGTCCCAAAATACTGGGGGGGTCGAGGGACACGGAGGAGACCCCGGGGGGGGTCCCGGGCAATGGGAGGGGAGGGAAGGGGGTCCCAAAATACTGGGGGGGGTCCCGGGCAGTGGGAAGGGGTCCCAAAACACTGGGGGGGGTGGAAGGACACGGAGGAGACCCCGGGGGGGTCCCGGGCAGTGGGAGGGGGTGACACGGGAACAGGATGGGGGTCTCGGGGGGGGCGTGGGACACGGGGGAGACTCTGGGGGGGTTGGGGGGGTCCCAGGACACGGGCGGTGTCTCGGGGGGGTCCTCAGGACGTCGTGGGACACCCGGGACAGCCCCAGGGGGGGGTCCTCGGGCACTGGGGGCGTCCCACGGGAGTTCGTGGGACAGGAGGGACACCCGGAGGGGTCTGTGGTGGGAACGAGGGGGTTCCGCGGGCACTGGGGGGCGTCACGGGAATAGGGGGGTTCCGGGGGGAGGGGGACCGTGGGACATGGGAGACCCCCGAGGAAGGGTCCCGTGGGGGTCGTGGGACAGGGGGACACGCGGGGGGAAGGGTCCCTGGGCGATGGGGGGGTCTCGGAGGGGTCGTGGGACAGGGGGACACGCGGGGGGAAGGGTCCCTGGGCGA
Organism: Pyrocephalus nanus; assembly: GCA_038380795.1. NCBI lineage: Eukaryota > Metazoa > Chordata > Aves > Passeriformes > Tyrannidae > Pyrocephalus > Pyrocephalus nanus. The sequence goes on from JAWZSU010000043.1 coordinate 128,870, forward strand.
TGAGGGGGGTCCCGGGGGGGTCGTGGGACAGGGGGACACGCGGGGGGGGAAGGTGGGAGGTCCTCAGGGAGTGGGGGAGTCATAAATGTGGGGGGACACAGTAATGGGGGGACACCGGGGGGGAGGAAGGGGGTTGGGGGGTCCCTGGGGTGTCACACGGATGGGGGGGGGACACGGTGACAGCGAGGACACGGCGAGTGGGGGGGACCTTGGGGACAAAGAGACCCGAAGAGACAGGGGTGGCCACGGGGAGAGAGGGACACTGGGGTGGCCTTGGGGATAGGGGGGACAATCAGGGACCGGGGTGGCTTTGGGGACACGGGGGGACAGTCGGGGACAAGGGGGACAATCAGGGACTGGGGGTGGCTTTGGGGACAGTGGGGTGGCCTTGGGGGACAATCAGAGACTGGGGTGGCTTTGGGGACCGGCGTGGCTTTGGGGGACACGGGGGGACGATTTGGGACAGAGGGGACAATCAGAGACCGGGGGTGGCTTTAGGGACCGGCGTGGCTTTGGGGACACGGGGGGGACGATCATGGACAGTGGGGTGGCCTTGGGGACAGGAGGGACAATCAGAGACCGGGGGTGGCTTTGGGGACACGGGGGGGATGGTCGGGGACAGGGGGGACAATCAGGGACTGGGGTGGCTTTGGGGACACGAGGGGGACAGAGGGGACAATCAGGGACCGGGGTGGCTTTGGGGACACGGGGGAGGGGACGATCATGGACAGTGGGGTGGCCTCGGGGACAGAGGGGACACAGACCCCGCAGAGTGGGGCACAAAGCCAGGCCTGAGCTTGTCCCCGTCGCTGTCCCAGGGCCCGTTGTCACCTCGTGTCACCGCCACCAGCAGGTACCGACCCCGCCCCCTCCCCCCCCCCAAAGTGCCCCAAAACGGGGCAGTTTTGCCCAATTCCAGGGTTTTTTGGGGTGTTTTTTTTTGCCCCGGTTGCCCTCGGGTTAAAGGGCCAAAAGGGCAGGAATTCGGGGCAGGAATTCGGGGCGGGAATTCGGGGCAGGAATTCCGGGGGCGGCCCCGCCCGGGGGCGGGAAGGGGGAGCCGGGAATGTTTGGGGTGATCGGGAAAGGTTCGGGATCCGCCCCCAGGGCAGGAATTGCGCTTGGGACGCCTCGTTAGGGCTCATTATGCAAATGAGGGGGGCGGGGCTGGCGCCGGCGCTGGCCTGGGGGGGGGGAACCCGGTTAGACCGGGCTGAGTTAAACTGGGACCGGTTAAACTGGGATTAAACTGGGTTTGATTAAACTGGGTTTGATTAAACTGGGAGAGTGAACTGGGTTTGATTAAACTGGGTTTGATTAAACTGGGTTTGATCAAACTGGGAGAATGAACTGGGTTTAGTTCACCAGGACCAGTTAAACTGGATTTGATTAAACTGGATTTGATTAAACTGGGTTTGATTAAACTGGGTTTGATTAAACTGGGAGAGGGAACTGGGTTTAGTTCACCAGGAGCAGTTAAACTGGGTTTGATTAAACTGGGTTCGATTAAACTGGGTTTGATTAAACTGGGTTTGATTAAACTGGGAGAGTGAACTGGGTTTAGTTCACCAGGACCAGTTAAACTGGATTTGATTAAACTGGGTTTGATTAAATGGGGTTCAGAGAAAATAAGTTTCTCCCATTCCAGGTGCCCTTTCTCCCATTCCCAGTGTTGTTTATCCCATTTATCCCATTCCCAGTGCCCTTTATCCAATTCCTGGTTCCATTTATCCCATTTATCCCATTCCTGGTGTCGTTTATCCCATTCCCAGTGCCCTTTATCCAATTCCTGGTGCCATTTATCCCATTTATCCCATTCCTGGTGTCGTTTATCCCATTCCTGGTGTCGTTTATCCCATTCCCAGTGCCCTTTATCCCATTCCAGGTTCAGTGTCCCCATTCCCGGTGTCATTTTTCCTGTTCCAGGTGTCATTTATCCCCTTACTGGTGCCATTTAACCCATTTATCCCGTTCCAGGTGTCGTTTATCCCATTCCAGGTTCAGTGTCCCGGTTCCCAGTGCCCTTTATCCCGTTTGTCCCATTCCCAGTGCCGTTTGTCCCATTCCCAGTGCCGTTTATCCCATTTATCCCATTCCTGATGTCATTTCTCCCGTTCCCGGTGCCCTTTATCCCGTTTATCCCATTCCTGATGTCATATCTCCCATTCCCGGTGCTGTTTATCCCATTTTTCCCATTCCCAGTGTCGTTTCTCCTGTTCCAGTCGCCGTTTCTCCCATTCCTGGTGCCGTTTATCCCGTTTATCCCACTCCCAGTGCCGTTTCTCCCATTCCCGGTGCCGTTTATCCTGTTTATCCCATTCCTGATGTCGTTTCTCCCGTTCCAGGTGCCATTTGTCCCGTTCCCGGTGCCGTTTATCCTGTTTATCCCATTCCCAGTGCCGTTTATCCCATTCCCAGTGCCCTTTATCCCATTCCTGATGTCATTTCTCCCATTCCAGGTGCCCTTTATCCCGTTTATCCCATTCCTGATGTCATTTCTCCCATTCCCGGTGCTGTTTATCCCATTTATCCCATTCCCAGTGCCCTTTATCCCGTTTATCCCATTCCCGGTGTCGTTTGTCCCATTCCAGGTGCCGTTTATCCCATTCCCAGTGCTGTTTCTCCCATTCCTGGTGCCCTTTATCCCGTTTATCCCATTCCCGATGTCGTTTCTCCTGTTCCAGGTGTCATTTATCCCATTACTGGTGCCATTTAACCCATTTATCCCATTCCAGGTGTCGTTTATCCCATTCCAGGTTCAGTGTCCCGGTTCCCAGTGCCCTTTATCCTGTTTATCCCATTCCCAGTGCTGTTTGTCCCATTCCCAGTGCCGTTTATCCCGTTTATCCCATTCCTGATGTCATTTCTCCCATTCCCGATGCTGTTTCTCCCATTTATCCCATTCCCGGTGCCGTTTCTCCCATTTATCCCATTCCCGATGTCATTTCTCCCATTCCCGGTGCCCTTTATCCCATTTATCCCATTCCCAGTGCCCTTTATCCCATTTATCCCATTCCCGGTGCCGTTTCTCCCGTTCCAGGTTTGGTGTCCCCTGTTCCCGGTGTGGATGGAGCTGCTGGCCGGGCTGGGCTGTGCCTGTGCCGGCCTCGTGGCCGCGGCGCTGCTGGGGCTGGCCTGGCATTTGGGGCTCCTCTACCGGCTGCGACACAAGGTCTGGGGACACTGGGGACACTGGGGACACTGGGGGGACATTGGGGACACTGGGGACACTGGGGACACTGGGGGGACATTGGGGACACTGGGGACATTGGGGGACATTGGGGACACTGGGGGGATATTGGGGACACTGGGGGGACATTGGGGCTGGCCTGGCATTTGGGGCTCCTCTACCGGCTGCGACACAAGGTCTGGGGACACTGGGGACACTGGGGACACTGGGGGGACACTGGGGACATTGGGGACATTGGGGACACTGGGGGGACATTGGGGCTGGCCTGGCATTTGGGGCTCCTCTACCGGCTGCGACACAAGGTCTGGGGACACTGGGGACACTGGGGGACATTGGGGACACTGGGGACACTGGGAACACTGGGGACACTGGGGACACTGGGGACACTGGGAACACTGGGGACATTGGGGACACTGGGGACATTGGGGACACTGGGGACACTGGGGACACTGGGGACATTGGGGACACTGGGGACACTGGGGACACTGGGGACACTGGGGGGATATTGGGGACATTGGGGACACTGGGGGGATATTGGGGACATTGGGGACACTGAGGGGACATTGGGGCTGGCCTGGCATTTGGGGCTCCTCTACCGGCTCCGACACAAGGTCTGGGGACATTGGGGACACCAGGGGGACATTGGAGACACTGGGGACACTGGGGGGACATTGGGGACACCAGAGGGACATTGGGGACATTGGGAGGACATTGGGGACACTGGGGACACTGGAGGGACATTGGGGATATTGGGGGGACATTGGGGATATTGGGGGGACATTGGGGATACTGAGGGGACATTGGGGACACCAGGGGGACATTAGGGGGACACTGGGGACACCAGGGACACTGGAGGGACATTGGGGATATTGGGGGGACATTGGGGGGACATTGGGGACACTGGGGACACCAGGGGGGCATTGGGGACAATGGGGGGACATTGGGGACAGTGGGGGGACACTGGGGACAGGGGGGGGCACTGGGGGCTCCTCTACCGGCTGTGCCACAAGGTCTGAGCACTGGGGGGACATTGGGGGGACACTGGGGGGAGGAGACACTGGGGGGACATGGGGGACAGGAGGGTCTCTGTCACCGTCCCCAGGGGTTGGGGGCTCTGTCACTGTCCCCAAGGGTCAGTGACCCCTGAGGGGGGCTCTGTCACTGTCCCCAAGGGTTGTGGGTTCTGTCACTGTCCCTAGGGGTTGGTGACCCCCCTGGGATGTCTGTCACTGTCCCCAAGGGTCAGTGACCCCCCTGGTGACCCCCTGATGACCCCCTGGTGACCCCCCTGTCCCCAGGCTGACCCCGGCAGCCCCCGGCACGGTGGGGAGCTGGGGGGACATTGGGGACAGGAGTGGCTCTGTCATTGTCCCCAAGGGTCAGTGACCCCCTGGTGACCCCTGGTGACCCCTGGTGACCCCCCTGTCCCCCCTGTCCCCAGGCTGACCCCGGCAGCCCCCGGCACGGTGGGGAGCTGGTGGCCGAGGTGCTGCGGGCTCACGGGGTGCGGTTGGTGTTCGCGCTGCCGGGGGGTCACATCTCCCCCGTGCTGGTGGCCTGTGAGAAGCTCGGGATCCGCGTGGTGGACACCAGGCACGAGGCCACCGCCGTCTTCGCCGCCGACGCCGTGTCCCGGCTCTCCGGTGAGGGCCCCGACCCTGCCGGGGGGGAATTTGGGGTTTGGGGACTTTGTGGGGTGTCCAGGGTCCTTCCAGGGTGGGGTTTGTCCCTATTTGGTCCCCCCTGAAGGAAATTTGGGAGCTCTGGTGGGGTCAGGACAAGGAGGGTGGCCCCTTGGCCAACATCTCCAAAGGGTAGAGGGTTTGGGGTGTCCCACCTTGTGGAGGTCCTGGTGGACCTGAGAAGGGTTCAACGACTTTGTGGGTTGTCCAAGGTCCTTCCAGGGTGGGGTTTGTCCCTTTTGTCCCACCTTAGGATGGTTTGGGAGCTCAGGACAAGGAGGGTGACCCCAAGGCCAACACCTGCCCCAGTGGGTGAAGGGTTTGGGGTGTCCCATCTTGGTGGGTCCTGGTGGAGCTGAGAAGGGTTCAGTGGCTTTCTGGGTGTCCAAGGTCCTTCCAGGGTGGGGTTTGTCCCTATTTGGTCCCCCCTGAAGGAAATTTGGGATCTCTGGTGGGGTCAGGACAAGGAGGTGACCCCATGGCCAACACCTTTGCCGGTTGGGGTGTCCCATCTTGGGAGGTTCTGGTTGGCCAAGGAGGGTTCAGTAACTTTGTGGGGTGTCCAGGGTCCTTCCAGGGTGGGGTTTGTCCCTTTTGTCCCACCTTAGGATGGTTTGGGAGCTCAGGACAAGGAGGGTGACCCCATGGCCAACACCTTTGCCAGTTGGTTGGTCCTGGTGGACTGAGAAGGGTTCAACGACTTTGTGGGGTGTCCAAGGTCCTTCCAGGGTGGGGTTTGTCCCCATTTGTCCAACTTTAGGATGGTTTGGGAGCTCTGGTGGGGTCAGTACAAGGAGGTGGCCCCATGGCCAACACCTGCCCCAGTGGACTTTGTGGGTTGTCCAAGGTCCTTCCAGGGTGGGGTTTGTCCCTGTTCATTCCCCCTGAAGGAAATTTGGGATCTCTGGTGGGGTCAGGACGATGAGGTGACCCCATGACCAACACCTTTGCTGGTTGGGGTGTCCCATCCTGAGGGATCCTGGTTGATCAAGGAGGGTTCAGTAACTTTGTGGGGTGTCCAAGGTCCTTCCAGGGTGGGGTTTGTCCCTGTTCATTCCCCCTAAAGATAATTTGGGATCTCTGGTGGGGTCAGGACAAGGAGGGTGGCTCCTTGGCCAACATCTCCAAAGGGTGGAGGATTTTGGGGTTTCCCATCTTGGGAGATCCTGGTTGGCCAAGGAGGGTTCAGTAACTTTGTGGGTTGTCCAAGGTCCTTCCAGGGTGGGGTTTGTCCCTGTTTATTCCCCCTGAAGATAATTTGGGATCTCTGGTGGGGTCAGGACGATGAGGTGACCCCATGGCCACCACCTGCCCAGCGGGTGGAGGATTTTGGGGTGTCCCCCCTCGGTCTCCTCCCGTTGACCCAAGAACCCACCTTGTCGCTCCCAAAGATCCTTCCACGGTGTTTTCCCCCCCTCCTTGGATCAAACTCCCTCCTTGGCCCCTCCCCAATAAAAAGGGGTGCCCAGGACCCCCCTCCCAGCCTCATTTTGTCCCCCCCTTGTCCCCCCAGGTCGCATCGGCGTCGCCGCCGTCACCGCCGGGCCCGGTGTCACCAACGCGGTGACGGCCGTGAAGAACGCCCAGATGGCCGAGTCCCCCCTGCTGCTGCTGGGGGGGGCGGCAGCCTCGCTCCAGAAGGTGGGAACACCCCCCAAAAACGCCCCCAAAAAACGCCTCTCCAAAAAAATGCACCCCAAAAACGCCCCCCCAAAAAAACGCACCCCAAAAACGCCCTCGCCCCCCAAAAAAACACCCCTAAAAAATACCCCCCTAACCCCCCCAAAAAACTACCCTCAACCCCCCCCAAAAAAAAACACTCCCCAAAACACCCTCTCAAAAAAAACACCCCAAAAAAACACCACCCCCCCAAAAAAAACCCCCAAAAAACGCACCCCAAAAACGCCCTCCCCCCAAAAAAAACACCCCTAAAAAAATACCCCCCTAACCCCCCCAAAAAAACTACCCTCAACCCCCCCAAAAAAAACCACTCCCCAAAACGCTCTCTTAAAAAAAAACCCCAAAAAAACACCCCAAGAAAACACCCCAAAAAAAACACACCCCAAAAAAAACACCTCCCAAAAAACACACCCCAAAAATGCCCTCCCCCCCAAAAAAAACCCCTAAAAAAATACCCCCCTAACCCCCCCAAAAAAAACTACCCTCAACCCCCCCCCAAAAAAAACCACTCCCCAAAACACCCTCTCAAAAAAAACACCCCAAAAAAACACCCCAAGAAACCACCCCCCCAAAAAAAACCCCCAAAAAACGCACCCCAAAAACGCCCTCCCCCCCAAAAAAACACCCCTAAAAAAATACCCCCCTAACCCCCCAAAAAAAAACTACCCTCAACCCCCCCAAAAAAAAACACTCCCCAAAACGCTCTCTTAAAAAAAACACCCCAAAAAAACACCCCAAGAAAACACCCCAAAAAAAACACACCCCAAAAAAAACACCTCCCAAAAAAACACCCCCTAAAAAACACTCCCAAAAAAACATACCCCAAAAAACGCCCCCAAAAAAACACCCCCCCCAAAAAACACCCCTAAACCCCCCCCAAAAAAAACACACCCCAAAAAAACACCTCCCAAAAAACACTCCCAAAAAAAGGCCACCAAAAAAACACCTCCCTCCATAAAAAGCACCCCTAAAAAAACACCCCCACCCAAAAAAAAAACACCCCTAAAAAAACACATCCCCAAAAAAACACCCCTAAAAAACACTCACAATAAAACACCCCCCCCAAAAAACACACTCCAAAAATGCCCTCCCCCAAAAAATACCCTAAAAAAACACACCCCAAAAACACCCTTTCCCCAAAAAAACACCCCCAAAAAACCACTCTCCCAAAAAAAACCCCTAAAAAAACCCCCAAAAAAACACACCCCCCCCAAAAACCAGCCCTAAAAACGTCCCCCCTCCAAAAAACACCCCCAAAAAAACACCCCCCAAAAAAACACCCCCCTCCTTCTCTGGGTGGATTTTGGGGGGGGGGGTCCTGCCCTGATTTTGGGGGTCTGTGGGTGCTCCAGTCGGTCGAGAGTGGGGGGGAGGGGACACCGAGGGTGGGAGGGAGGGGACTCAGTTTTGGGGTTAAACTGGGCTGGTTTGGGGTTTAACTGGGCTGGTTTGAGGGCTCAGTTTGGGGTTAAACTGGGCTGGTTTAGGGGTCAGTTTGGGGTTTAACTGGGCTGGTTTGAGGGCTCAGTTTTGGGTTAAACTGGGCTGGTTTAGGGGGTCATTTTTGGGTTAAATTGGGCTGGTTTAGGGGTCAGTTTGGGGTTAAACTGGGCTGGTTTAGGGGCTCAGCTTGGGGTTAAACTGGGCTGGTTTAGGGGGTCATTTTTGGGTTAAACTGGGCTGGTTTGGGGGCTCAGTTTTGGGGTTAAACTGGGCTGGTTTAGGGGGTCATTTTTGGGTTAAATTGGGCTGGTTTAGGGGTCATTTTTGGGTTAAACTGGGCTGGTTTGGGGGCTCAGTTTTGGGGTTAAACTGGGCTGGTTTAGGGGCTCAGCTTGGGGTTAAACTGGGCTGGTTTAGGGGGTCATTTTTGGGTTAAACTGGGCTGGTTTGGGGGCTCAGTTTTGGGGTTAAACTGGGCTGGTTTAGGGGCTCAGCTTGGGGTTAAACTGGGCTGGTTTAGGGGGTCATTTTTGGGTTAAACTGGGCTGGTTTGGGGGCTCAGTTTTGGGGTTAAACTGGGCTGGTTTAGGGGGTCATTTTTGGGTTAAATTGGGCTGGTTTAGGGGGTCATTTTTGGGTTAAACTGGGCTGGTTTGGGGGCTCAGTTTTGGGGTTAAACTGGGCTGGTTTAGGGGGTCATTTTTGGGTTAAATTGGGCTGGTTTAGGGGGTCATTTTTGGGTTAAACTGGGCTGGTTTGGGGGCTCAGTTTTGGGGTTAAACTGGGCTGGTTTGGGGCTGAACTGACCCAGTTTGGGGCTCCCAGGGCAGTTTTAGGTCCAGGGCTGTTCTGGGTGGTCCCAGAGGCATTTCCTGGCCTGGCTGATCCCGGGATCCCGGGCTGTGTGTCCCGGCCTGGCTGATCCCGGCCTGGCTGATCCCGATATCCCAACTGATCCCAGCCTGGCTGATCCTGATATCCCAACTGATCCTGGCCTGGCTGATCCCGATATCCCAACTGATCCCAGCCTGGCTGATCCTGGCCTGGCTGATCCCGATATCCCAACTGATCCTGCCTTGGCTGATCCCGATATCCCAACTGATCCCGTCCTGGCTGATCCTGGCCTGGCTGATCCCGGCCTGGCTGATCCCGATATCCCAACTGATCCCAGCCTGGCTGATCCTGATATCCCAACTGATCCTGGCCTGGCTGATCCCGATATCCCAACTGATCCCAGCCTGCCTGATCCCGGCCTGGCTGATCCCGATATCCCAACTGATCCCAGCCTGGCTGATCCCGGCCTGGCTGATCCCGATATCCCAACTGATCCCAGCCTGGCTGATCCTGGCCTGGCTGATCCTGGCCTGGCTGATCCCGATATCCCAACTGATCCCAGCCTGGCTGATCCCGGCCTGGCTGATCCCAATATCCCAACCGATCCCGATATCCCAACTGATCCCGGCCTGGCTGATCCCAATATCCCAACTGATCCCAGCCTGGCTAATCCCGATATCCCAACTGATCCTGGCCTGGCTGATCCCGATATCCCAGCTGATCCCGGCCTGGCTGATCCCGATATCCCAACTGATCCCAGCCTGGCTGATCCTGGCCTGGCTGATCCCGGCCTGGCTGATCCCGATATCCCAACTGATCCCAGCCTGGCTGATCCCAACCTGGCTGATCCCAACCTGGCTGATCCCGATATCCCAACTGATCCCAGCCTGGCTGATCCCAACCTGGCTGATCCCAACCTGGCTGATCCCGATATCCCGACTGATCCCGGCCTGGCCGATCCTGGCCTGGCTGATCCCGATATCCCAGCTGATCCTGGCCTGGCTGATCCTGGCCTGGCTGATCCCGATATCCCAACTGATCCTGGCCTGGCTGATCCTGGCCTGGCTGATCCTGGCCTGGCTGATCCCAGTTCTGTCCCCGATGTCCCCCAGGGCCGGGGGGCTCTGCAGGACATGGAGCAGCTCTCTCTGTTCCGCACCCTGTGCAAGCTCATCCCGATATCCCGGCTGATCCCGATATCCCATCTGTGTCCCAGCTGATCCCAGCTGATCCCAGTATCCCATCTCTCTCCCCCAGGGCCGGGGGGCTCTGCAGGACATCGAGCAGCTCTCGCTGTTCTGCATCCTGTGCAAGCTCATCCTGATATCCCGGCTGATCCCGCTGGATCCCGATATCCCAGCTGATCCCAGCTGATCCCAGCTGATCCCAGCTGATCCCATCTGATCCCAGTATCCCATCTCTCTCCCCCAGGGCCGGGGGGCTCTGCAGGACATCGAGCAGCTCTCTCTGTTCCGTACCCTGTGCAAGCTCATCCCGATATCCCGGCTGATCCCGCTGTATCCCGGCTGATCCCATCTGTGTCCCAGCTGATCCCAGCTGATCCCAGCTGATCCCAGCTGATCCCAGTATCCCATCTCTCTCCCCCAGGGCCGGGGGGCTCTGCAGGACATCGAGCAGCTCTCTCTGTTCCGCACCCTCTGCAAGCTCATCCCGATATCCCGGCTGATCCCGCTGGATCCCGATATCCCAGCTGATCCCAGCTGATCCCATCTGTGTCCCAGCTGATCCCATCTGATCCCAGTATCCCGATCTCTCTCCCCCAGGGCCGGGGGGCTCTGCAGGACATCGAGCAGCTCTCTCTGTTCCGTACCCTGTGCAAGCTCATCCCGATATCCCGGCTGATCCCGCTGGATCCCGATATCCCAGCTGATCCCAGCTGATCCCAGCTGATCCCAGTATCCCATCTCTCTCCCCCAGGGCCGGGGGGCTCTGCAGGACATCGAGCAGCTCTCTCTGTTCCGCACCCTCTGCAAGCTCTCGGTGTCCGTGGGGGCCGTCAGGGACATCGTGCCCACCCTGCGTGGGGCCATCGCCACCGCCCAGAGCGGCACCCCCGGTGAGACACCCCAAAAAATAACCCGGGGGGGGGACCCCAAAAAATAACCCGGGGGAGGGGACCCCAAAAAATAACCCAGTGAGACACCCCAAAAAATAACCCGGGGGAGGGGACCCCAAAAAATAACCCAGTGAGATACCCCAAAAAATAACCCGGTGAGACACCCCAAAAAAACAACCCTGGGGGGGGGACCCCAAAAAATAACCCCGGGGGAACCCCAAAAAATAACCTGGGGGTGGGACCCCAAAAAATACCCCGGTGAGACACCCCAAAAAATACCCCGGGGGGGGAACCCCAAAATATACCCCGGTGAGACACCACAAAAAAACACCCTGGGGAGGGGACCCCAAAAAAACACCCCGGGGGGACCCCAAAAAAACCAACCCCGGGGGGACCCCAAAAAAACCAACCCCGGGGGGGGAACCCCAAAAAATAACCGGGGGGGACCCCAAAAAACAACCCGAGGGGGAGGGGAACCCCAAAAAATACCCCGGTGAGACACCCCAAAAAAACACCCCAGGCCCAGGGGGAGGGGAACCCCAAAAAATACCCCATGGATGGGAACCCCAAAAAATACCCTGGGGGTGGCCCCGAAAAATACCCCGGTGAGACACCCCAAAAAAACAACCCTGGGGAGGGGAACCCCAAAAAATAACCCGGGGGGGACCCCAAAAATTACCCCGGGGGGACCCCAAAAATTACCCCAGGGGGAGGGGGACCCCAAAAAATACCCCGGTGAGACACCCCAAAAAAACACCCCGGGGGGAGGGGAACCCCAAAAAACCAACCCCATGGAGGGGAGGGGAACCCCCAAAAATACCCCGGTGAGACACCCCAAAAAACCACCCCAGGGAGGGGAACCCCAAAAAACAAACCCATGGGAAGGGGGACCCCAAAAAACAACCCCATGGAGGGGAGGGGGACCCCAAAAAATACCCCAGGGGAGACCCCAAAAAATACCCCGAGGGGGCCCAAAAACAATCCCAGGGGGAGGGGATGGACCCCAAAAATTACCCTTGGGGGGGACCCCAAAAAACAACCCTATGGGGAGGGGAAACCCCAGAAAACAACCCTATGGGGAGGGGAAACCCCAGAAAACAACCCTATGGGGAGGGGAAACCCCAAAAAACAACCCTATGGGGAGGGGATGGGGAGAGGACCCCAAAAACAACCCTATGGGGAGGGGACCCCAAAAAACAACCCTAAGGATGGGGGAACCCAAAAAAAAAAAAAACCTTTTGGGGTTTGAGGAGGTTTTGGGGTTCTGAGAGGGTTTTGGGGTTCCAGGGAGGTTTTAAGGAGGTTTCGGGGGTTCGAGGAGGTTTTGGGGTTCCAGGGAGGTTTTGAGGAGGTTTTGGGGTTCCAGGGAGGTTTTGGGATTTCAGGAGGTTTTGGGGAGGTTTTGGGGTCCCAGGGAGGTTCTGAGGAGGTTTTGGGGTTCCAGGGAGGTTCTGAGGAGGTTTTGGGGTTCCAGGGAGGTTTTGAGGAGGTTTTGGGGTTCCAGGGAGGTTCTGGGGAGGTTTTGGGGAGGTTTTGGGGTCCCAGGAGGTTCTGGGGAGGTTTTGGGGTTCCCGGGAGGTTTTGGGGTTCCAGGGAGGTTCTGAGGAGGTTTTGGGGTTCCAGGGAGGTTCTGGGGAGGTTTTGGGGTTCCAGGAAGGTTTTGGGATTTCAGGAGGTTCTGGGGAGGTTTTGGGGTTCCCGGGAGGTTCTGGGGAGGTTTTGGGGTTCCAGGGAGGTTCTGGGGAGGTTTTGGGGTCCCGGGAGGTTTTGGGGAGGTTTTGGGGTTCCCGGGAGGTTTTGGGGAGGTTTTGGGGTTCCAGTGAGGTTCTGGGGAGGTTTTGGGGTTCCAGGGAGGTTCTGGGGAGGTTTTGGGGTTCCAGGGAGGTTTTGGGATTTCAGGAGGTTCTGGGGAGGTTTTGGGGTTCCAGGGAGGTTCTGAGGAGGTTTTGGGGTTCCAGGGAGGTTTTGGGGTTCCAGGGAGGTTCTGAGGAGGTTTTGGGGTTCCAGGGAGGTTTTGAGGAGGTTTTGGGGTTCCAGGGAGGTTTTGAGGAGGTTTTGGGGTTCCAGGGAGGTTTTGGGGTTCCAGGGAGGTTCTGGGGAGGTTTTGGGGAGGTTTTGGGGTCCCAGGAGGTTCTGGGGAGGTTTTGGGGTTCTGGGGAGGTTTTGGGGTTCCAGGGAGGTTCTGAGGAGGTTTTGGGGTTCCAGGGAGGTTCTGGGGAGGTTTTGGGGTTCCAGGGAGGTTTTGGGATTTCAGGAGGTTCTGGGGAGGTTTTGGGGTTCCCGGGAGGTTCTGGGGAGGTTTTGGGGTCCCGGGAGGTTTTGGGGAGGTTTTGGGGTTCCAGGGAGGTTCTGGGGAGGTTTTGGGGTTCCAGGGAGGTTCTGGGGAGGTTTTGGGGAGGTTTTGGGGTTCCCGGGAGGTTCTGGGGAGGTTTTGGGGTTCCAGGGAGGTTCTGGGGAGGTTTTGGGGTTCCCGGGAGGTTCTGGGGAGGTTTTGGGGAGGTTTTGGGGTTCCCGGGAGGTTCTGGGGAGGTTTTGGGATTTCAGGAGGTTCTGGGGAGGTTTTGGGGTTCCCGGGAGGTTCTGGGGAGGTTTTGGGGAGGTTTTGGGGTTCCCGGGAGGTTCTGGGGAGGTTTTGGGGTCCCGGGAGGTTCTGGGGAGGTTTTGGGGAGGTTTTGGGGTTCCCGGGAGGTTCTGGGGAGGTTTTGGGGTTCCCGGGAGGTTCTGGGGAGGTTTTGGGGTTCCAGGGAGGTTCTGGGGAGGTTTTGGGGTCCCGGGAGGTTCTGGGGAGGTTTTGGGGAGGTTTTGGGGTTCCAGGGAGGTTCTGGGGAGGTTTTGGGGTTCCCGGGAGGTTCTGGGGAGGTTTTGGGGTCCCAGGGAGGTTCTGAGGAGGTTTTGGGGTCCCAGGGAGGTTCTGAGGAGGTTTTGGGGTTCCAGGGAGGTTCTGGGGAGGTTTTGGGGTTCCCGGGAGGTTCTGGGGAGGTTTTGGGGTTCCAGGGAGGTTCTGGGGAGGTTTTGGGGTCCCGGGAGGTTCTGGGGAGGTTTTGGGGAGGTTTTGGGGTTCCAGGGAGGTTCTGGGGAGGTTTTGGGGTTCCCGGGAGGTTCTGGGGAGGTTTTGGGGTCCCAGGGAGGTTCTGAGGAGGTTTTGGGGTCCCAGGGAGGTTCTGAGGAGGTTTTGGGGTTCCAGGGAGGTTCTGGGGAGGTTTTGGGGTTCCCGGGAGGTTCTGGGGAGGTTTTGGGGTTCCAGGGAGGTTCTGGGGAGGTTTTGGGGTCCCGGGAGGTTCTGGGGAGGTTTTGGGGAGGTTTTGGGGTTCCAGGGAGGTTCTGGGGAGGTTTTGGGGTTCCCGGGAGGTTCTGGGGAGGTTTTGGGGTCCCAGGGAGGTTCTGAGGAGGTTTTGGGGTCCCAGGGAGGTTCTGAGGAGGTTTTGGGGTTCCAGGGAGGTTCTGGGGAGGTTTTGGGGTTCCCGGGAGGTTCTGGGGAGGTTTTGGGGTTCCCGGGAGGTTCTGGGGAGGTTTTGGGGTTCCAGGGAGGTTCTGGGGAGGTTTTGGGGTCCCGGGAGGTTCTGGGGAGGTTTTGGGGAGGTTTTGGGGTTCCAGGGAGGTTCTGGGGAGGTTTTGGGGTTCCCGGGAGGTTCTGGGGAGGTTTTGGGGTCCCAGGGAGGTTCTGAGGAGGTTTTGGGGTCCCAGGGAGGTTCTGAGGAGGTTTTGGGGTTCCAGGGAGGTTCTGGGGAGGTTTTGGGGTTCCCGGGAGGTTCTGGGGAGGTTTTGGGGTCCCAGGGAGGTTCTGAGGAGGTTTTGGGGTCCCAGGGAGGTTCTGGGGAGGTTTTGGGGTTCCAGGGAGGTTCTGGGGAGGTTTTGGGGAGGTTTTGGGGTCCCAGGGAGGTTCTGGGGAGGTTTTGGGGTCACTTTACCCCAATTCTGGCAGGCCCCGTGTTCGTGGAGCTCCCCATCGACGTCCTCTACCCCTTCCATGTGGTGCAGAAAGAGCTGGGGGGGGCCCGGAGCCCCCGCGGGCTGAGGGGGAAGGTCCTGAACTGGTGAGAACTGGGGGAACTGGGGGAAACTGGGGAAACTGGGGAAACTGGGGAAACTGGGGGAAACTGGGCTGGGGGAAACTGGGGAAACTGGGGAAACTGGGGGAAACTGGGGAAACTGGGGGAAACTGGGGAAACTGGGGAAACTGGGGGAAACTGGGGAAACTGGGGAAACTGGGGGAAACTGGGGGAAACTGGGGAAACTGGGGAAACTGGGGAAACTGGGGGAACTGGGGAAACTGGGGGAAACTGGGCTGGGGGAAACTGGGGAAACTGGGGGAAACTGGGGGAAACTGGGGGAAACTGGGGGAAACTGGGGAAACTGGGGAAACTGGGGGAAACTGGGGGAAACTGGGGGAAATGGGGGGAAACTGGGGGAAACTGGGGAAACTGGGGGAACTGGGGAAACTGGGGGAAACTGGGCTGGGGGAAACTGGGGAAACTGGGGAAACTGGGGGAAACTGGGGAAACTGGGGGAAACTGGGGAAAACTGGGGAAACTGGGGGAAATGGGGGGAAACTGGGCTGGGGGAAACTGGGCTGGGCTGGGGGAAACTGGGGGAACTGGGGGAAACTGGGGGAAACTGGGGGAAACTGGGCTGGGGGAAACTGGGCTGGGCTGGGGGAAACTGGGGAAACTGGGGGAAACTGGGGGAAACTGGGCTGGGGGAAACTGGGGGAAACTGGGCTGGGGGAAACTGGGCAAACTGGGGGAAACTGGGCTGGGGTAAACTTTGCAAACTGGGCTGGGGGAAACGGGAAACTGGGGGAAACTGGGCTGGGTTAAACTGGGCTGGGCTGGGGGAAACTGGGCTGGGCTGGGGGAAACTGGGGGAAACTGCGCTGGTTTGGGGGCTCAGTTTGGGGTTAAACTGGGCTGGTTTGGGGGCTCAGTTTGGGGTTAAACTGGGCTGGTTTGGGGCTCAGTTTGGGGGCTCAGTTTGGGGTTAAACTGGGCTGGTTTGGGGCTCAGTTTGGGGTTAAACTGGGTTGGTTTGGGGCTCAGTTTGGGGTTAAACTGGGCTGGTTTGGGGCTCAGTTTGGGGGCTCAGTTTGGGGTTAAACTGGGCTGGTTTGGGGCTCAGTTTGGGGTTAAACTGGGTTGGTTTGGGGGCTCAGTTTGGGGTTAAACTGGGCTGGTTTGGGGGCTCAGTTTGGGGTTGAACTGGGTTGGTTTGGGGCTCAGTTTGGGGGCTCAGTTTGGGGTTAAACTGGGCTGGTTTAGGGGCTCAGTTTGGGGGCTCAGTTTGGGGTTAAACTGGGCTGGTTTGGGGGCTCAGTTTGGGGGCTCAGTTTTGGGGTTAAACTGGGCTGGTTTGGGGGCTCAGTTTTGGGGTTAAACTGGGCTGGTTTGGGGGCTCAGTTTTGGGGTTAAACTGGGCTGGTTTAGGGGGTCATTTTTGGGTTAAATTGGGCTGGTTTAGGGGTCATTTTTGGGTTAAACTGGGCTGGTTTGGGGGCTCAGTTTTGGGGTTAAACTGGGCTGGTTTGGGGGCTCAGTTTTGGGGTTAAACTGGGCTGGTTTGGGGGCTCAGTTTTGGGGTTAAACTGGGCTGGTTTGAGGGCTCAGTTTTGGGGTTAAACTGGGCTGGTTTGAGGGCTCAGTTTTGGGGTTAAACTGGGCTGGTTTAGGGGCTCAGTTTTGGGGTTAAACTGGGCTGGTTTGGGGGCTCAGTTTTGGGGTTAAACTGGGCTGGTTTAGGGGCTCAGTTTTGGGGCCAATTTAGGGGCTCAGTTTTGGGGTGAAACTGGGCTGGTTTGGGGGCTCAGTTTGGGGGCCAATTTGGGGGCTCAGTTTGGGGTTAATCTGGGCTGGTTTTGGGGCTCAGTTTTGGGGTTTAACTGGGCTGGTTTGGGGGTCACTTTTGGGGTTAAACTGGGCTGGTTTTGGGGCTCAGTTTGGGGGCTCAGTTTTGGGTTAAACTGGGCTGGTTTGGGGGCTCAGTTTGGGGGCTCAGTTTTGGGGCCAATTTGGGGGCTCAGTTTGGGGTTAATCTGGGCTGTTTTGGGGGCTCAGCTGAGCCGATTTGGGGGCTCAGTTTGGGGGCTCAGTTTGGGGTTAATCTGGGCTGTTCTGGGGGCTCAGCTGAGCCGATTTGGGGGCTCAGTTTTGGGGTTAATCTGGGCTGTTTTGGGGGCTCAGCTGAGCCGATTTGGGGGCTCAGTTTTGGGGCTCAGTTTTGGGGTTAATCTGGGCTGGTTTGGGGGCTCAGTTTGGGGTTGAACTGGGCTGTTTTGGGGGCTCAGTTTGGGGGCTCAGTTTGGGGGCTCAGTTTTGGGGTTAAACTGGGCTGGTTTGGGGCTCAGTTTTGGGGTTAAACTGGGCTGGTTTGGGGGCTCAGTTTGGGGGCTCAGTTTGGGGGCTCAGTTTTGGGTTAAACTGGGCTGGTTTGGGAGCTCAGCTGAGCCAATTTAGGGGCTCAGTTTTGGGGTTAAACTGGGCTGTTTTGGGGGCTCAGCTGAGCCGATTTGGGGGCTCAGTTTGGGGGCTCAGTTTTGGGTTAAACTGGGTTGGTTTGGGGGCTCAGTTTTGGGTTAAACTGGGTTGGTTTGGGGGCTCAGTTTGGGGTTAAACTGGGCTGGTTTGGGTGCTCAGTTTTGGGGTTAAACTGGGTTGGTTTGGGGGCTCAGTTTGGGGTTAAACTGGGCTGGTTTGGGGGCTCAGTTTGGGGTTAATCTGGGCTGGTTTGGGGGCTCAGTTTTGGGGTTGAACTGGGCTGTTTTGGGGGCTCAGTTTGGGGGCTCAGTTTGGGGGCTCAGTTTTGGGGTTGAACTGGGCTGTTTTGGGGGCTCAGTTTGGGGGCTCAGTTTGGGGTTAATCTGGGCTGGTTTGGGGGCTCAGTTTTGGGGTTGAACTGGGCTGTTTTGGGGGCTCAGTTTGGGGGCTCAGTTTGGGGGCTCAGTTTTGGGGTTGAACTGGGCTGTTTTGGGGGCTCAGTTTGGGGGCTCAGTTTTGGGGTTAAACTGGGCTGTTTTGGGGGCTCAGCTGAGCCGATTTGGGGGTCCCACCCCCCAATTCCCCCTCCCCAGGTACCTGCAGAATTACCTGCACAATCTGTTTGCGGGGGCCTGGGAGCCCCGGGCTGTCACCCCCCTGCCCATCAGCATCCCCCTGCCCACCCAGGACCAGGTGGGGCCTCGGGGGGACCCCCCGGGGGGATTTGGGGGTGTCTGGGGGGTGGGGACAGCGTGGGATGGGGGGTGGGGCGGGTTTGGGATTGGCTGGGTGGGATTTGGGGGGGTTGGGGTGGGTTTGGGATCGGCTGGGGGGGATTTGGGGGGGTTGGGGTGGGTTTGGGATCGGCTGGGGGGGATTTGGGGGGGTTGGGGTGGGTTTGGGATCGGCTGGGGGGGATTTGGGAGGGGTTTGGGGTCGGCTGGGTGGGATTTGGGGGGGGGTTGGATCGGCTGGGTGGGATTTGGGGGGGTCTGGGGGGGGTTTGGGGGGGTCTGTGGTGTCATGGGAGGGGTTTGGGGTCGGCTGGGTGGGATTTGGGGGGGTCTGGGGGGGGTTGGGGGGGTCTGTGGTGTCCTGGGAGGGGTTTGGGATTGGCTGGTTGGGATTTGGGGGGGTTGGGGGTGGTTTGGGGGGGTCTGTGGTGTCATGGGAGGGGTTTGGGATCAGCTGGGTGGGATTTGGGGGGGTTGGATCGGCTGGGTGGGATTTGGGAGGACCCTGCTGGGGGAAAGAGGGGGGGGTTGGGGGGGTCTGTGGTGTCATGGGAGGGGTTTGGGATCGGCTGGGTGGGATTTGGGGGGGGGTGGGGGTGGTTTGGGATCGGCTGGGTGGGATTTGGGAGGGGTTTGGGGGGGTCTGTGGTGTCCTGGGAGGGATTTGGGATCAGCTGGGTGGGATTTGGGGGGGGTTGGGAGAGGTTGGATCGGCTGGGTGGGATTTGGGGGGGTGGGGGTGGTTTGGGATCGGCTGGGTGGGATTTGGGAGGGGTTTGGGGGGGTCTGTGGTGTCCTGGGAGGGATTTGGGATCAGCTGGGTGGGATTTGGGTCGGTTGGGAGGGGTTGGGGGGGTCTGTGGTGTCCTGGGAGGGATTTGGGATCGGCTGGGTGGGATTTGGGGGGGGTTGGGATGGCTGGGTGGGATCTGGGGGGGTTGGGGGGGGGGTGGGGGGGTCTGTGGTGTCATGGGAGGGGTTTGGGATCGGCTGGGTGGGATTTGGGAGGGTTGGGGGGGGGTGGGGGGGTCTGTGGTGTCATGGGAGGGGTTTGGGATCGGCTGGGTGGGATTTGGGGGGATTGGGGGGGGGTGGGGGGGTCTGTGGTGTCATGGGAGGGGTTTGGGATCGGCTGGGTGGGATTTGGGAGGGTTGGGGGGGGGTGGGGGGGTCTGTGGTGTCATGGGAGGGGTTTGGGATCGGCGGGGTGGGATTTGGGGGGATTGGGGGGGGGTTTGGGATCGGCGGGGTGGGATTTGGGGGGATTGGGGGTTAATCTGAGTTGTTTTATCAGGTCCAGCGCTGTGCTGAGCTCTTAAGCCGGGTTTAGGGTCAGTCTGAGCCGGGTTTAGGGTCAGTCTGAGCCGGGTTTAGGGGCTGTTGAGCTGGGTTTAGGGTCAGTCTGAGCCAGGTTTAGGGTCAGTCTGAGCCGGGTTTAGGGTCAGTCTGAGCCAGGTTTAGGGTCAGTCTGAGCCGGGTTTAGGGTCAGTCTGAGCCAGGTTTAGGGTTAATTTGGGCTGTTTTATCAGGTCCAGCGCTGTGCTGAGCTCTTAAGCCGGGTTTAGGGTCAGTCTGAGCCGGGTTTAGGGTCAGTCTGAGCCGGGTTTAGGGTCAGTCTGAGCCGGGTTTAGGGTCAGTCTGAGCCGGGTTTAGGGTCAGTCTGAGCCAGGTTTAGGGTCAGTCTGAGCCGGGTTTAGGGTCAGTCTGAGCCAGGTTTAGGGTCAGTCTGAGCCGGGTTTAGGGTCAGTCTGAGCCAGGTTTAGGGTTAATTTGGGTTCTTTTATCAGGTCCAGCGCTGTGCTGAGCTGTTAAGCCGGGTTTAGGGTCAGTCTGAGCCGGGTTTAGGGTCAGTCTGAGCTGGGTTTAGGGTCAGTCTGAGCCGGGTTTAGGGTCAGTCTGAGCCAGGTTTAGGGTTAATTTGGGCTGTTTTATCAGGTCCAGCGCTGTGCTGAGCTCTTAAGCCGGGTTTAGGGTCAGTCTGAGCCGGGTTTAGGGTTAATTTGGGCTGTTTTATCAGGTCCAGCGCTGTGCTGAGCTCTTAAACCGGGTTTAGGGTCAGTCTGAGCCAGGTTTAGGGTTAATTTGGGTTCTTTTATCAGGTCCAGCGCTGTGCTGAGCTCTTAAGCCGAGCCTCCAGGCCCCTGATCCTGGTGGGCAGTCAGGCCTTGCTGCCCCCGACCCCGGCAGAGGAGCTGCGGTGAGGCTGGACTGGGTTAAACTGGGTTAAACTGGGTTAAACTGGGCTGGACTGGGTTAAACTGGGTTAAACTGGGCTGGGTTAAACTGGGCTGGGTTAAACTGGGCTGGGCTGGACTGGACTGGACTGGGCTGGGGGCAGCTGGGCTGGTTTGGGACAGAGGAACTGGTTTGGGGCCAAACTGAGCCAGTTTGGGGCTGAGCTGAGTCAATTTTGGGGCCCCAAATGGGGTCACTTTGAGACCCCAAATGGAGCCAGTTTGGGATCCCAAATGGGACCAGTTTGGAGCCCCAAACTGAGCCACTCTGGGGCCAAACTGAGCCAGTTTGGAGC
Source organism: Pyrocephalus nanus (assembly GCA_038380795.1). Classification (NCBI taxonomy): domain Eukaryota; kingdom Metazoa; phylum Chordata; class Aves; order Passeriformes; family Tyrannidae; genus Pyrocephalus; species Pyrocephalus nanus. Next base: position 149,507 of record JAWZSU010000043.1, read on the forward strand.
CCCAAACCAAACCAGTTTGGGACAAAACCAAACCAGTTTGGAGCCCCAAACCAAACCAGTTTGGGACCCCAAACCAAACCAGTTTGGAGCCCCAAATGGAGCCAGTTTGGAGCCCCAAACCAAACCAATTTGGAGCCCCAAATGGAGCCAGTTTGGAGCCCCAAACCAAACCAGTTTGGGACCAAACTGAGCCAGTTTGGAGCCCCAAACCAAACCAGTTTGGGACCAAACTGAGCCAGTTTGGAGCCCCAAACCAAACCAGTCTGGGCCCAAACCAAACCAGTCTGGGCCCAAACCAAACCAGTTTGGAGCCCCAAACCAAACCAGTTTGGGACCCCAAACCAAACCAGTTTGGAGCCCCACATGGAGCCAGTTTGGAGCCCCAAACCAAACCAGTTTGGGACCAAACTGAGCCAGTTTGGAGCCCCAAACCAAACCAGTTTGGGACCAAACTGAGCCAGTTTGGAGCCCCAAACCAAACCAGTCTGGGCCCAAACCAAACCAGTCTGGGCCCAAACCAAACCAGTTTGGAGCCCCAAATGGAGCCAGTTTGGAGCCCCAAACCAAACCAGTCTGGAGCCCCAAACCAAACCAGTCTGAAGCCCCAAACCAAACCAGTCTGAAGCCCCAAACCAAACCAGTTTGGAGCCCCAAACCAAACCAGTCTGAAGCCCCAAACCAAACCAGTTTGGAGCCCCAAACCAAACCAGTTTGGAGCCCCAAATGGAGCCAGTTTGGAGCCCCAAACCAAACCAGTTTGGAGCCCCAAATGGAGCCAGTTTGGAGCCCCAAACCAAACCAGTTTGGGACCAAACCAAACCAGTTTGGGACCAAACCAAACCAATTTGGAGCCCCAAATGGAGCCAGTTTGGAGCCCCAAATGGAGCCAGTTTGGAGCCCCAAACCAAACCAGTCTGGGCCCAAACCAAACCAGTCTGGAGCCCCAAACCAAACCAGTTTGGAGCCCCAAACCAAACCAGTTTGGAGCCCCAAACCAAACCAGTTTCGAGCCCCAAACCAAACCAGTTTGGAGCCCCAAACCAAACCAGTTTGGAGCCCCAAACGGAGCCAGTCTGGAACCCCAAACCAAACCAGTTTGGGACCAAACTGAGCCAGTTTGGAGCCCCAAACCAAACCAGTTTGGAGCCCCAAATGGAGCCAGTCTGGAACCCCAAACCAAACCAGTTTGGAGCCCCGACCGAGCCCCTCGGAGCCCCAAATCCCAGCCGTGCGTTCCCAGAGCTCCCCCCCTGTACCCCCCACGCCCCCCTGAGGTTCCCACTGACCCCCCCTGTCCCCAGGTCGGCACTGGAGGCCCTGGGCACCCCCTGTTACCTGGGGGGGGCGGCTCGGGGGCTGCTGCCCCCCTCCAGCCCCCTGGGGCTGCGGCAGCGGCGCCGCGAGGCCCTGCGGGACGCGGACCTGGTGCTGCTCGCAGGTACCGGGGATGGGGGGGGAAAAGGGGAAAAGGGACCCCCGCGGGGGTTCTGAGGGGGTCCTGGTGGTCCCCGAGCCCCCCACCTGTGTGTCCTCCCCCCCCCAAGGCGTGGTGTGCGATTTCCGCCTGTCCTACGGGCGCCTCTTCGGCCGCGGCGCCGCCGTGGTGGCCGTGAATCGAGAGCGGGGGCAGCTGATGAGGAATGCAGGCGTCTTCTGGAACCCCAGACTGGCTGTGCAGGGTGAGAGAGAGCCCAAAAATATCCCAAAATATCCCAAAAACACCCCCAAACCCACCCAGAGACCCTGGAACCCCAGACTGGCTGTGCAGGGTGAGACAGACCCCAAAAATATCCCAAAATATCCCAAAAATATCCCAAAAACACCCCCAAACCCACCCAGAGACCCTGGAACCCCAGACTGGCTGTGCAGGGTGAGAGACCCCAAAAACACCCCAAAAATATCCCAAATCCACCCCAAAACCCACCCAGAAACCCTGGGGCGTCTTCTGGAACCCCAGACTGGCTGTGCAGGGTGAGAGAGACCCCAAAAACACCCCAAAAACACCCCAAAACCCACCCAGAGACCCTGGAACCCCAGACTGGCTGTGCAGGGTGAGAGAGACCCCAAAAACACCCCAAAAACACCCCAAACCCACCCAGAGACCCTGGAACCCCAGACTGGCTGTGCAGGGTGAGAGAGACCCCAAAAACACCCCAAAAACACCCCAAACCCACCCAGAGACCCTGGAACCCCAGACTGGCTGTGCAGGGTGAGAGACCCCAAAAATATCCCAAAAACACCCAGAGAGCCTGGAACCCCAGACTGGCTGTGCAGGGTGAGAGACCCCAAAAATACCCCAAAAACACCCCAAAAACACCCCCAAAACACCCAGAGACCCTGGAACCCCAGACTGGCTGTGCAGGGTGAGAGAGACCCCAAAAATATCCCAAAAATATCCCAAAAACACCCCAAAACCCACCCAGAGACCCTGGAACCCCAAACTGGCTGTGCAGGGTGAGAGAGACCCCAAAAACACCCCAAAAATATCCCAAAAACACCCAGGGCATCTTCTGGAACCCCAAACTGGCTGTGCAGGGTGAGAGAGACCCCAAAAACACCCCAAATCCACCCCAAAAATATCCCAAAAACACCCCCAAAATATCCCAAAAACACCCCCAAACCCACCCAGAGAGCCTGGAACCCCAGACTGGCTGTGCAGGGTGAGAGAGACCCCAAAAATATCCCAAAATATCCCAAAAACACCCAGGGCATCTTCTGGAACCCCAAACTGGCTGTGCAGGGTGAGAGACCCCAAATCCACCCCAAAAATATCCCAAAAACACCCCAAAAATAACCCAAAAACACCCCCAAACCCCCAGGGCATCTTCTGGAACCCCAAACTGGCTGTGCAGGGTGAGAGACCCCCAAAACACCCCAAAAATATCCCAAAAACACCCAGAGACCCTGGAACCCCAGACTGGTTGTGCAGGGTGAGAGAGACCCCAAAAACACCCCAAAAACACCCCAAAAACACCCAGAGACCCTGGAACCCCAGACTGGCTGTGCAGGGTGAGAGAGACCCCAAAAATATCCCAAAAACACCCAGAGAGCCTGGAACCCCAGACTGGCTGTGCAGGGTGAGAGAGACCCCAAAAACACCTCAAAAACACCCCAAACCCACCCAGAGACCCTGGAACCCCAGACTGGCTGTGCAGGGTGAGAGACCCCAAAAATATCCCAAAATATCCCAAAAATATCCCAAAAACACCCCCAAACCCACCCAGAGACCCTGGAACCCCAGACTGGCTGTGCAGGGTGAGAGAGACCCCAAAAATATCCCAAAAATATCCCAAAAACACCCCAAAAACACCCCTGGGGTGTCTGACCGGTTTTGGGGTCCCCAGGTGACCCCGCCTCGTTCGTGCTGGGCCTGGCCCGGAAGCTCCAGGGATTTTCCTGCCCTCGGGAATGGCTGGAAAAGCTCCAGGAGAGGGAGAGGGAGAAGGAGGAGGAGAACAGGTGAGAGGGAATTTGGGAATGGGATGGGATGGGATGGGATGGGATGGGATGGGATGGGATGGGATGGGATGGGATGGGATGGGATGGGATGGGATGGGAGGGGATGGGATGGGATGGGAGGGGATGGGATGGGATGGGATGGGATGGATGGGATGGGATGGGAGGGGATGGGATGGGATGGGATGGGATGGGATGGGATGGGATGGGATGGGATGGGATGGGATGGGATGGGATGGGATGGGATGGGATGGGATGGGATGGATGGGATGGGATGGGATGGGAATGATGGGATGGGATGGGATGGGATGGGATGGGATGGGATGGGATTGATGGGATGGATGGGATGGGATGGGATGGGAATGAGGGGATGGGGATGGGATGGGATGGGATGGGATGGGATGGGATGGGATGGGATGGGATGGGATGGGATGGGAGGGGATGGGATGGGATGGGATGGGATGGATGGGATGGGATGGGATGGGAATGAGGGGATGGGGATGGGATGGGATGGGATGGGAGGGGAGGGGATGGGATGGGATGGGATGGGATGGGATGGGATGGGAGGGGATGGGATGGGATGGGATGGGATGGATGGGATGGGATGGGATGGGAATGAGGGGATGGGGATGGGATGGGATGGGATGGGATGGGATGGGATGGGATGGGATGGGATGGGATGGGATGGGAGGGGATGGGATGGGATGGGATGGGATGGATGGGATGGGATGGGATGGGAATGAGGGGATGGGGATGGGATGGGATGGGATGGGAGGGGAGGGGAGGGGAGGGGAGGGGAGGGGAGGGGATGGGATGGGTTGGGATGGGATGGGATGGGATGGGATGGGATGGGAATGATGGGATGGGATGGGATGGGATGGGATGGGATGGGATGGGATGGGATGGGATGGGATGGGATGGGATGGGATGGGATGGATGGGATGGGATGGGATGGGATGGGATGGGATGGGATGGGATGGGATGGGATGGGAGGGGATGGGATGGGATGGGATGGGATGGGATTGATGGGATGGGATGGGATGGGATGGGATGGGAGGGGATGGGATGGGATGGGATGGGATGGGATGGGATGGGATGGGATGGGAGGGGATGGGATGGGATGGGATGGGATGGGATGGGATGGGAGGGGAGGGGAGGGGAGGGGAGGGGAGGGGATGGAGATTTTGGGATGGGATGGGATGGGATGGGATGGGAATGATGGGATGGGATGGGATGGGAGGAGATGGGAGTGGAGGGGATGCAGATTTTGGGATGGGGTGGAATGGGATGGGATGGGAAGGGAGGGAATGAGGAGGGGACAGGGAGCAGGGATGGGAATGGGGACAGGGATGGGGGCAAGCACAGAGATGGGAACAGGGAACAGTTTGGGGCCATAACCCAGACCAGTTTGGGGCCATAACCCAGACCAGTTTGGGGCCATAACCCAGCCCAGTTTTGGGGCCATAACCCAGCCCAGTTTGGGGCCATAACCCAGCCCAGTTTGGGGCCATAACCCAGCCCAGTTTGGGGCCATAACCCAGACCAGTTTAGGGCCATAACCCAGACCAGTTTGGGGCCATGACCCAGCCCGGTTTGGGGCCATAACCCAGCCTGGTTTGGGGCCATAACCCAGCCCAGTTTGGGGCCATAACCCAGACCAGTTTAGGGCCATAACCCAGACCAGTTTGGGGCCATGACCCAGCCCGGTTTGGGGCCATGACCCAGCCTGGTTTGGGGCCATAACCCAGCCCAGTTTGGGGCCATAACCCAGCCCAGTTTTGGGGCCATAACCCAGCCCAGTTTTGGGGCCATAACCCAGCCCGGTTTAGGGCCATAACCCAGCCCAGTTTGGGGCCATAACCCAGACCAGTTTGGGGCCATAACCCAGCCCAGTTTGGGGCCATGAACCAGCCCGGTTTGGGGCCATAACCCAGCCCAGTTTGGGGCCATAACCCAGACCAGTTTGGGGCCATAACCCAGCCCAGTTTGGGGCCATAACCCAGCCCGGTTTGGGGCCATAACCCAGCCCAGTTTGGGGCCATAACCCAGCCCAGTTTGGGGCCATAACCCAGCCCAGTTTGGGGCCATGAACCAGCCCGGTTTGGGGCCATAACCCAGCCCAGTTTGAGGCCATAACCCAGCCCGGTTTGGGGCCATGACCCAGCCTGGTTTGGGGCCATGACCCAGCCCGGTTTTGGGGTCTCTCTTAGGGCCAAGGCAGCCGAGCTGCCCCCGCAGCACCTGAACCCTCTGCTGCTGCTGCAGCGCCTGGAGCGGGTTCTGCCCCCCGACAGCGTCCTGGTGGCCGACGGGGGGGATTTCGTGGGCACGGCCGCCTACATCGTCCGGCCACGCCGGCCCCGCTCCTGGCTCGACCCCGGTACGGCGTCCCCAGCACGGGGACACCCCTGGGGACAACCCTGGGGACACCCTGGGGACACCCCTGGGCATGGGGGGACACCCTGGGGACACCCCTGGGAACGGGGGGACACCCTGGGGACACCCCTGGGAACGGGGGGACACCCTGGGGACACCCTGGGGACACCCTTGGGCATGGGGGGACACCCTGGGGACACCCCTGGGGACACCCCTGGGGACACCCTTGGGCATGGGGGGACACCCTGGGGACACCCCTGGGAACGGGGGACATCCTGGGGACACCCCTGGGAACGGGGGACATCCTGGGGACACCCCTGGGCATGGAGGGACACCCTGGGGACACCCCTGGGAACGGGGGACATCCTGGGGACACCCCTGGGCATGGAGGGACACCCTGGGGACACCCCTGGGAACGGGGGACATCCTGGGGACACCCCTGGGCATGGAGGGACACCCTGGGGACACCCCTGGGAACGGGGGACATCCTGGGGACACCCCTGGGGACACCCCTGGGAACAGGGGACACCCCCTGTGAGACCCCGGTACAGGGGACACTCTGGGGACACCCCTGGGGACACCCCTGGGGACGGGGGGACACCCCAGGGACACCCTTGGGGACACCCCTGGGAACGGGGGGACACCCTGGGGACACCCCTGGGGACACCCCTGGGCATGGGGGACACCCCCTGTGAGACCCCAGTACAGGGGACACTCTGGGGACACCCCTGGGGACACCCCAGGGAACCCCCTGTGAGACCTGATGTCCCCCAGTGTCCCCCTGATGTCCCCCAGTGTCCCCCATGTCCTGATGTGTCCCCCCCGTCCCCCCATGTCCTGATGTCCCCCCATGTCCTGATGTCCCCCAGTGTCCCCCAGTGTCCCCGTGTCCTCCCTGTGTCCCCCCCTGTGTCTCCAGTGTGTCCCCCCTCAATGTCCCCTCCCCCCCAGGTGCCACCCCCGGGTGTCACCAGCCTTGTCCCCGTTGTCCCCTCAGGTCCCTTTGGCACGTTGGGGGTCGGAGGAGGCTTCGCCCTCGGGGCCAAACTGTGCCGGCCCGAGGCTGAGGTGACAAAGGGACAGCGGGGACAGGGGGACAGGGGGGACATTGGGGATATTGGGGACATTGGGGATATTGGGGACATTGGGGATGTGGGGACATTGGGGATATTGGGGACATGGGGGACATTGGGGGGACATTGGGGGCATTGGGGGATATTGGGGATGTGGGGACATTGGGGATATTGGGGACATTGGGGATATTGGGGACATTGGGGATATTGGGGACATTGGGGATGTGGGGACATTGGGGATATTGGGGACATTGGGGACATTGGGGATATTGGGGGACATTGGGGGCATTGGGGACATGGGGGACATTGGGGACATGGGGGACATTGGGGATATGGGGGACATTGGGGGGACATTGGGGGACATTGGGGACATTTGGGACATTGGGGGCATGGGGGGACATTGGGGGGACATTGGGGACATTGAGGACGTGGAGGGCATTGGGAGGACATTGAGGGACATGAGGGACCTTGGGGACATTGCGTGGACATTGGGAATATTGGGGACATGGGACACTGGGGGGGACATTGAGGGCATTGGGGGGACATTGGGGGAACATTGGGGACACGTTGGTGACACATTGGTGACACTGGTGACACTTTGGTGACACTGGTGACACTCTGGTGACACTGGTGACACTCTGGTGACATTGGTGACACTGTGCCATGCCAGGTGTGGGTGCTGTTCGGGGACGGCTCGTGCGGGTACAGCCTGATGGAGTTCGACACCTTCGTGCGCCACAAGGTCCCCAAGGGGGGTGACAGGGATAGGGGGGGTGACAGGGACATGGCAGTGCCATGGGGGGTGACAGGGATGGGAGGGGTGACAGGGACATGGCACTGCCACATAGGGGGTGACAGGGACGGGGGGGGACAGGGACGTGGCACTGCCATGGGGGGTGACAGGGACGGGGGGGGGGGGACAGAGGGGACCTGGCAGTGCCATGGGGGGTGACAGCGACCTGGCACTGCCATGGGGGGTGACAGGGAGGTGGCAGTGCCATGGGGGGTGACAGGGACGGGGGGGGGGGACAGAGGGGACCTGGCAGTGCCATGGGGGGTGACAGGGACGTGGCACTGCCACATGGGGGGTGACAGGGACATGGCTCTGCCATGGTGGGGGGGGGGACAGAGGGGACCTGGCAGTGCCCCGGGGGGTGACAGGGACGTGGCACTGCCATGGTGGGGGGGGGGGACAGAGGGGACCTGGCAGTGCCCCGGGGGGTCCCCTGTCCCAGGGTGTCCCCTGAGCCCTGTCCCTGTCCCTGTCCCAGGGGGTCACTGGGATCACGTCCCCATCCCGTGTTGTCCCCATCCCCTCTCACGCTGTCCCCGTGTCCCCTCCCACTGTCCCCGCCCCCTCACGCTGTCGCTGTCCCCTCTCACTGTCCCCTCTCTCACCGTCCCTGTCCCCTGGCACTGTCCCTGTCCCTTCGGCTGTCTCTGTCCTCTGACACTGTCACTGTCCCCTCTCAGTGTCGCTGTCCCCTCTCACTGTCACCGTCCCCTCGGCTGTCCCCTCTACCGCTGTCCCCGCCCCCTGACACTGTCGCTGTCCCCCTTCAGTGTCGCTGTCCCCTCTCACTGTCCCTGTCCCCTGACCCTGTCCCCTGACCCTGTCCCTGTCCCCCGATGCCACCGCTGTCCCCTGACCCTGTCCCCCGATGCCACCGCTGTCCCCTGACCCTGTCCCCTGACCCTGTCCCTGTCCCCGGACCCTGTCCCTGTCCCCCGATGCCACCGCTGTCCCCTGACCCTGTCCCCTGACCCTGTCCCTGTCCCCGGACCCTGTCCCTGTCCCCCGATGCCACCGCTGTCCCCTGACCCTGTCCCTGTCCCCCGATGCCACCGCTGTCCCCTGTCCCTGTCCCCCGATGCCACCGCTGTCCCCTGACCCTGTCCCCTGACCCTGTCCCTGTCCCCTGACCCTGTCCCTGTCCCCCGATGCCACCGCTGTCCCCTGACCCTGTCCCCTGACCCTGTCCCTGTCCCCTGACCCTGTCCCTGTCCCCCGATGCCACTGCTGTCCCCCTGTCCCTGTCCCCCTGTCCCTGTCCCCCTGTCCCTGTCCCCCTGACCCTGTCCCCTGTCCCTGACCCTGTCCCTGTCCCCCGATGCCACTGCTGTCCCCCTGTCCCTGTCCCCCTGTCCCTGTCCCCCTGACCCTGTCCCCTGACCCTGTCCCCTGTCCCTGACCCTGTCCCTGTCCCCCGATGCCATCGCTGTCCCCTGACCCTGTCCCTGTCCCCCGATGCCACCGCTGTCCCCTGTCCCTGTCCCCCGATGCCACCGCTGTCCCCTGACCCTGTCCCCTGACCCTGTCCCTGTCCCCTGACCCTGTCCCTGTCCCCCGATGCCACTGCTGTCCCCCTGTCCCTGTCCCCCTGTCCCTGTCCCCCTGACCCTGTCCCCTGTCCCTGACCCTGTCCCTGTCCCCCGATGCCATCGCTGTCCCCTGTCCCTGTCCCCTGACACTATCCCTGTCCCCCTGACCCTGTCCCCTGACCCTGTCCCTGTCCCCCGACGCCACCGCTGTCCCCTGACCCTGAACCTGACCGTGTCCCTGTCCCTGTCCCTGTCCCCGATGTCACAGCTGTCCCCTGTCCCTGTCCCCTGTCCCTGTCCCCTGTCCCTGTCCCCAATGTCACCGCTGTCCCCTGACCGTGTCCCCTGTCCCTGTCCCCAATGTCACCGCTGTCCCCTGACCGTGTCCCTGTCCCCCCTGACCCTGTCCCCCCTGTCCCCTGACCCTGTCCCGGTCCCCCGATGTCACCGCTGTCCCCTGACCGTGTCCCTGTCCCCCCTGTCCCCTGTCCCTGTCCCCGATGCCACCGCTGTCCTCTGTCCCTGTCCCTGTCCCCTGTCCCTGTCCCCGATGCCACCGCTGTCCCCTGTCCCTGTCCCCCGATGTCACCGCTGTCCCCTGTCCCCCCTGTCCCTGTCCCCAATGTCACCGCTGTCCCCTGACCGTGTCCCCTGTCCCTGTCCCCAATGTCACCGCTGTCCCCTGACCGTGTCCCTGACCCTGTCCCTGTCCCCAATGTCACCGCTGTCCCCTGTCCCTGTCCCCCGATGTCACCGCTGTCCCCTGTCCCCCCTGTCCCTGTCCCCAATGTCACCGCTGTCCCCTGACCGTGTCCCCTGTCCCTGTCCCCAATGTCACCGCTGTCCCCTGACCGTGTCCCTGACCCTGTCCCTGTCCCCAATGTCACCGCTGTCCCCTGTCCCTGTCCCTGTCCCCCCTGACCGTGTCCCTGACCCTGTCCCTGTCCCCAATGTCACCGCTGTCCCCTGTCCCTGTCCCCTGTCCCTGTCCCCAATGTCACGGCTGTCCCCTGACCGTGTCCCTGTCCCCCCTGACCCTGTCCCCCCTGTCCCTGTCCCCAATGTCACCGCTGTCCCCTGACCCTGTCCCTGTCCCCTGTCCCTGTCCCCAATGTCACCGCTGTCCCCTGTCCCTGTCCCCAATGTCACCGCTGTCCCCTGACCGTGTCCCCTGTCCCTGTCCCCAATGTCACCGCTGTCCCCTGTCCCTGACCCTGTCCCCCCTGTCCCTGTCCCCCATGTCACCGCTGTCCCCTGTCCCTGTCCCCTGTCCCTGTCCCCAATGTCACCGCTGTCCCCTGACCGTGTCCCCTGTCCCTGTCCCCAATGTCACCGCTGTCCCCTGACCGTGTCCCTGTCCCCCCTGACCCTGTCCCCCCTGTCCCTGTCCCCAATGTCACCGCTGTCCCCTGACCGTGTCCCCGTGGGTGGCAGGTGCCGGTGGTGGCGCTGGTGGGGAACGACGCGTGCTGGACCCAGATCAGCCGCGAGCAGGTGACACTGCTGGGCAGCAACGTGGGCTGTGCCCTCACACACCTCGGTGAGACCCCCGGGGACACGGGGGGACATGGGGGGACAGTGGGGACACCCACGGGGACACGTGAGGGGACACATGGGGGGACACACGGGGGGACATGGGGGGACAGCCGAGGGGACACACGGGGGGACACACGGGGGGACAGTGGGGACACCCACGGGGACACGTGAGGGGACACATGGGGGGACACCCACGGGGACACGGGGGGACAGCCGAGGGGACACACGGGGGGACACACGGGGGGACAGCGGGGACACTCACGGGGGGACACCCACGGGGGGACAGTGGGGACACTCACGGGGGGACACCCACGGGGGGACAGTGGGGACACCCATGGGGACACGGGGGGGACACAGGGGGGGACAGCCGAGGGGACACCCACAGGGACACCCGTGGGGACACCCACGGGGACACCCATGGGGACAGCGGGGACACCTGTGGGGACACCCATGGGGACACCCGAGGGGACACCCGTGGGGACACCCATGGGGACAGTGGGGACACGTGGGGGGACACATGAGGGGACACGGGGGGACACACGGGGGGACAGTGGGGACACCCGAGGGGACACACGGGGGGACACACGGGGGGACAGCCGAGGGGACACCCACAGGGACACCCGTGGGGACACACGGGGGGACAGCGGGGACAGCAGGGACACCCACGGGGACACACGGGAGGACAGCCGAGGGGACACGGGGGGACAGTGGGGACACCTGCGGGGACACCTGTGGGGACAGTGGGGACATCCACAGGGGATATCACAGGCCCGGGACACCCAAGGGGACACCCGAGGGGACACACGGGGGGACACGTGTGGGGACATCCGTGGGGACAGTGGGGACACCCCCTGGGGACATCACAGCCGTGCGGACACCCACGGGGACACCCGAGGGGACACCCGCAGGGACAGTGGGGACACGTGTGGGGACACCCGAGGGGACAGTGGGGATGTCACAGCCATGGGGGACACGCGTGGGGACATCACGGCCCTGGGGGACACGGGGGGGGCTCTGGGGACACGGGGGGGGCTCTGGGGACACGGGGGGGGGCTGAGCCACGGCCGGGGTCACCGGGGGGGTGGGGCTGTGGGTGGTGACACCAGGTGGCCCTTGGGGACATCAGGACACCCTTGGGGACATTGGGTCACCCTGGGATCAATTGAGCTGTGGGTGGTGGCACCAGGTGGCCCTTGGGGACATCAGACCAGGCTTGGTGACATCAGGTCACCCTTGGGGTCATCAGAACACCCTTGGGGACATCAGGCCGGGCTTGGGGACATCAGGTCACTCTGGGATCAATTGAGCTGTGGGTGGTGGCACCAGGTGGCCCTTGGGGACATCAGGACACCCTTGGGGACACCAGGTCACCTCTGGGGTGGATCGTGGTGGGTGGTGGCACCAGGTGTCCCTTGGGGACATCAGGACACCTTGGGGGGTGTCATGGTGGGTGGTGGCACCAGGTCACCCTTGGGGACAATCAGGTCACCCTGGGCTGTGGGTGGTGGCACCAGGTGGCCCTTGGGGACATCAGAACACTCTCGGGGACACCAGGGCACCCTGGGGGACATCAGGACACCCTTGGGGACACCAGGTCACCTCTGGGGGTTGTCATGGTGGGTGGTGGCACCAGGTGGCCCTTGGGGACATCAGAACACCCTTGGGGACATCAGGTCACTCTTGGGGACATCAGGTGTCCTCTGGGGGGTATCATGGTGGGTGGTGACACCGGGTGGCCCTTGGGGACATCAGAACACTCTTGGGGACATCAGGTCACCCTTGGTGTCCCCAGGCCACCCTTGGTGTCCCCAGGTCACCCTTGGTGTCCCCAGGTCACCCTTGGGGACATCAGAACACCCTTGGTGTCCCCAGGTCACCCTTGGTGTCCCCAGGTGACCCTTGGTGTCCCCAGGTCACCCTTGGGGACATCAGAACACCCTTGGTGTCCCCAGGTGACCCTTGGTGTCCCCAGGTCACCCTGGGGGACATCAGAACACCCTTGGTGTCCCCAGGTGACCCTTGGTGTCCCCAGGTGACCCTTGGTGTCCCCAGGTGACCCTTGGTGTCCCCAGGTCACCCTTGGTGTCCCCAGGCCACCCTTGGTGTCCCCAGGTGACCCTTGGTGTCCCCAGGCCACCCTTGTGGCCATCAGCCCCGCCCCTTCCCCGCTGTCCCCCCCAGGAAGGTGACCCCGTGTGTGTCCCCCCATTGTCCCTTTGTCCCCAGATTACCACAGGGTGGCCGAGGCCCTGGGGGGCCGGGGGGTCCTGGTGGCCCGAGGGGACAGCGGGGACGGCGGGGACAGCGCGGAGGCCGCTCTGAGGGCGGCCCAGGACCTTTGTCACCAGGGCCACCCCGTGCTGGTGAACGCCCTCATCGGCACCAGCGACTTCCGCCACGGCTCCATCTCCGTCTGACGGCGCTGCCCGACACAAACGGCACAAAATGGCACAAAATGTGTCCCCAAATGGCCCAAAAGTGTCCCCAAATGGCCTCAAATGGCCACAAATGTGGCCCCAAATGTACCCAAATGGCCCCAAATGTCCCAAAATGGCCCCAAATAGCCCCAAATGTCCTCAAATGGCCCCAAATGTGGCCCCAAATGTACCCAAATGGCCCCAAACGGCCCCAAATGGCCCCAAATGTACCCAAATGTGGCCCCAAATGTCCCAAAATGGCCACAAACGGCCCAAAATGTGTCCCCAAGTGTCCCAAAATGGCCACAAATGGCCCCAAATGGCCCCAAATGTCCTCAAATGTGTCCCCAAATGTTCCCAAATGTGTCCCCAAACGGCCTCCAGTGGCTCCAGGTGGCCCCAAATGTCCTCAAATGGCCCCAAATGGCCCCAAACGGCCTCAAATGTGTCCCCAAATGACCCCAAATGGCCCCAAATGGCCCAAAATGTACCCAAATGTGGCCCCAAATGTCCCAAAATGGCCACAAACGGCCCAAAATGTGTCCCCAAGTGTCCCAAAATGGCCACAAATGGCCCCAAATGTCCCCAAATGACCCCAAATGTCCTCAAATGTGTCCCCAAATGTTCCCAAATGTGTCCCCAAACGGCCTCCAGTGGCTCCAGGTGGCCCCAAATGTCCTCAAATGGCCCCAAATGGCCCCAAACGGCCTCAAATGTGTCCCCAAATGACCCCAAATGGCCCCAAATGGCCCAAAATGTACCCAAATGTGGCCCCAAATGTCCCAAAATGGCTACAAACGGCCCAAAATGTGTCCCCAAGTGTCCCAAAATGGCCACAAATGGCCCCAAATGTCCCCAAATGACCCCAAATGTCCTCAAATGTGTCCCCAAATGTTCCCAAATGTGTCCCCAAACGGCCTCCAGTGGCTCCAGGTGGCCCCAAATGTCCTCAAATGGCCCCAAATGGCCCCAAACGGCCTCAAATGTGTCCCCAAATGACCCCAAATGGCCCCAAATGTCCCAAAATGGCCCCAAATAGCCCCAAATGTCCTCAAATGGCCCCAAATGTGTCCCCAAATGTGTCCCCAAATGGCCCCAAATGTTCCCAAATGTACCCAAATGGCCCCAGCTGGCCCCAAGTGTCCCTAAATGTTCCCAACTGGCCCCAAATGGCCCAAATGGCCCCAAATGGCCCAACTGGCCCCAAATGGCCACAAACGGCCCCAAATGTGTCCCCAAATGGCCCAAAATGTACCCAAATGGCCCCAAATGTTCCCAAATGGCCCCAAATGTCCCCAAATGACCCCAAATGTTCCCAAAATGGCCACAAACGGCCCCAAATGTCCCCCCAAATGGCCCCAAATGGCCACAAACGGCCACAAATGTCCCAAATGTGTCCCCAGCTGGCCCCAAATTTCCCCCCAAATGGCCCCAAATGGCCCCCCAAATGGCCCCAAAATGTTCCCAGCTGGCCCCAAATGTTCCCAAATGTCCCAAATGGCCCCAACTGGCCCCAAATGTCCCCAACTGGCCACAAATGTGTCCCCAAATGGCCCCAAATGTTCCCAAATGTTCCCAAATGTCCCCAAATGTCCCGAAATGGCCCCAAGTGTCCCAAAATGTCCCCAAATGGCCTCAAATGTCCCCAAATGTTCCCAAATGGCCCCTGGGGACACTTTGGGGGTGGCACCAACCCCCCTGGGGACACTTTGGGGGTGGCACCAACCCCCTGGGGACACTTTGGGTGTCACCAACCCCCCCTGGGGACACTTTGGGTGTCACCAACCCCCCCTGGGGACACTTTGGGTGTCACCAACCCCCCCTGGGGACACTTTGGGTGTCACCAACCCCCCCTGGGGACACTTTGGGTGTCACCAACCCCCCCTGGGGACACTTTGGGTGTCACCAACCCCCCTGGGGACACTTTGGGTGTCACCAACCCCCCCTGGGGACACTTTGGGTGTCACCAACCCCCCCTGGGGACACTTTGGGTGTCACCAACCCCCCCCGGGGACACTTTGGGTGTCACCACCCCTTGGGGACACTTTGGGTGTCACCAACCCCCCCTGGGGACACTTTGGGGTGGCACCAACCCCCCCTGGGGACAATTTGGTGGCACCAACCCCCCCCGGGGACACTTTGGGTGTCACCAACCCCCCCTGGGGACACTTTGGGTGTCACCAACCCCCCCTGGGGACACTTTGGGTGTCACCAACCCCCCCCGGGGACACTTTGGGTGGCACCAACCCCCCCCGGGGACACTTTGGGTGTCACCAACCCCCCCTGGGGACACTTTGGGGTCTGTCACTTGTCCCCCATCCCCCCAGGTGACATTTGAGGACTGTCACTTCTGTGTCCCCCCCCTCCAGTGACATTTGGGGTCTGTGGCATGTCCCCCCCCTTTAAGTGACATTTGGGGACAATCCTCCCCCTTCCCTGGTGACATTTGGGGACAATGCCCCTCCTGGCCCCCCAGAGTGACATTTGGGGACTGTCACTTGTTCCCTCCTCCCCCTAGGTGACATTTGGGGACAGTTCCCCCCCCTTAAAGTGACATTTGGGGTCTGTCCCCCTCCCCTGTGACATTTGGGGTCTGTCACCCTCCCCCAGGTGACATTTGGGGACAATCTCTCCACCCCAGGTGACATTTGGGGACAATCCCCCCCCCAGTGACATTTGGGGACAATCTCTCCACCCCAGGTGACATTTGGGGACAATCCCCCCCCTCCCCAGGTGACATTTGGGGACAATCCCCCCCCCCCCCCCAGGTGACATTTGGGGACAATCCCCCCCCCCCCCCAGGTGACATTTGGGGACAATCCCCCCCCCAGTGACATTTGGGGTCTGTCCCCCCCCCAGGTGACATTTGGGGACAATCCCCCCCCTCCCCAGGTGACATTTGGGGACAATCCCCCCCCTCCCCCAGGTGACATTTGGGGACAATCCCCCCCCTCCCCAGGTGACATTTGGGGACAATCCCCCCCCTCCCCAGGTGACATTTGGGGACAATCTCCCCTCCCAGGTGACATTTGGGGTCTGTCCCCCCTCCCCAGGTGACATTTGGGACAATCCCCCCCCCCCCCAGGTGACATTTGGGACAATCCCCCCCCCCCCAGGTGACATTTGGGGACAATCTCCCCTCCCAGGTGACATTTGGGGTCTGTCCCCCCCCCAGGTGACATTTGGGGTCTGTCCCCCCTCCCAGGTGACATTTGGGGTCTGTCCCCCCTCCCCAGGTGACATTTGGGGACAATCCCCCCCCCCCCCCAGGTGACATTTGGGGACAATCTCCCCCCCCCCAGGTGACATTTGGGGACAATCTCCCCTCCCAGGTGACATTTGGGGTCTGTCCCCCCCCCAGGTGACATTTGGGGACAATTCCCCCTCCCAGGTGACATTTGGGGTCTGTCCCCCCTCCCAGGTGACATTTGGGGTCTGTCCCCCCTCCCCAGGTGACATTTGGGGACAATCCCCCCCCCCCCCAGGTGACATTTGGGGACAATCTCCCCCCCCCAGTGCCACTCGTGTCCCCCCCGTCACTCGGTGTCCTTTATTGCTGTGACGGTGACAAAGAGGTGACAATTTTGGGGTGGGGGGAGGGGTCAGGGGACATCTCTGTGCGTGTCCCCTCCCCCCCCCGGGAGGTGACTTTGGGGACATTTGGTGGCCCCGGGGGGGGGAGGGGGGAGGGGAATTTGGGGGCTTCACATTCTGGGGGGACCCCCCTGAAGGGGTTAATACTGAGAGGGTTTGGGGGGGGGGATTTGGGGACCCCCCCAGGGGGTTGGGGGGGATTTGGGGACCCCCTTGGGATTTGAGAGGATTTGATGACCCCCCCTTGGGATTTGGGGAGTCCCCCCAGGGGGTTGGGGGGGATTTGGGGACCCCCTTGGGATTTAGGGGGGATTTGGGGACCCCCCTGGGATTTGGGGGGGGTTTAAGGGGATTTGGGGACACCCCCCCGGGATTTGGGGGGATTTGGGGACCCCCCTCGGGATTTTAGAGGATTTGGGGACCCCCCCCCCAGGGGTTTGGGGGGGATTTGGGGACCCCTCCTTGGGTTTGGGGGGAATTTGGAGACCCCCCCTGGGATTTTGGGGGAGATTTGGGGACCCCTTCTTGGGATTTGAAGGGGATTTGGGGACCCCCCCCTTGGGATTTGGGGACCCCCACCCCGGGATTTGAGGGGGATTTGGGGACCCCCCTGGGATTTGGGGGGGATTTGGGGACCCCCCAGGGAAGGAATTTTGGGATTTGGGGGGGGAGAATTTTGGGGACCCCCTCGGCGTGGGGGGGGGGGGGAATTTGGGGAACCCCCCAGGGGTAGGGAGGAATTTTGGGGGATGGAGGAGGGAACTTGGGGGGGAATTTGGGAGGTTTGGGGACCCCCCCAGGAGGGAATTTTGGGGTCCCCCGGGATGTGGGGGTGAAATTTGGGGGGGTGGGGGAATTTTGGGGACCCCCTCTGAGGAAGGAGGGATTTTTTTTGGGGGGGGGGTGTGGAATTTGGGGACCCCCCCCCCAGGGTGAGGAAATTCGGGAGGGGGGGGTGGAATTTAAGCCCCTCCCCCCTCCCAGGGTGTGGAAAATTTGGGATGGGGGATTTTGGAGACCCCCTTCCCCCCCCCCCTCCCCCCACTGGATAATTTTGGGGTTAAAAAGGAGGTTTTTTGTCCCGGGGGGGGGGATAAAAAAAAAAGCCAATTAATAAATAATTCCAAGGATTTTTGTACCGTGAATCCCAAATTTTTTTTTTTGGGGAGGGGGGGAAATTGGGGGGGGGGGGGGTCCCTGATCCACCCAGGGGGTCCTGGGGGGAGGGGGGGGATTTTGGGGTGGTCCCAGAGGTTGGAGGGGAGGGGAGGGGAGGATTTGGGGCAATTCCAGGTCAGAGACCCCGGTCAGGAATTCCAAATATTGGGATTTTTTTTTTTTTTGGGGGGGGGGGAAGGAGGGAAATAAAGGGGGTTCAGGCACTTTTGGGGTGAAATTTGACCATAAAAATTAAAAAAAAAAAAAAAAAAGCCGAGCAAGAGGCACCAAAACCCCCCAAAAAACACCAAAGTGGGGGGGGGGGGGCAGGGAGACACCGGGGGGGTTTTGGGGGACCCCCCCCCCAAGCCTTGGGGGTGGTTTGGAGGGGGAGGGAATTTGGGGTCTCCCCAGGGTTGGGGGGTGTTTTGGGGGGAGATTGGGGGGGACTGAGGGTGATTTTGGGGTCCCCACAGGGTTTGAGGGGTGGTTTTGGGGACCCCCCAAGTGTTGGGAATGATTTTTGGGTCCCCCACAGGGTTAGGGGGAGTTTTGGGGACCCCCCAAGTGTGGGGGATGATTTTTGGGGTCTCCCCAGGATGGGGGGGGTGTTTTGGGGGGTGGGAACAAGAACTGGAGGGGGGTTTTGGGGGGACTGAGGGTGATTTTGGGGTCCCCCACAGGGTTGGGGGGGCGGTTTGGGGACCCCCCAGGTGTTTGGGATGATTTTTGGGGTCCCCCCAGGGTTAAGGGGGCGGTTTGGGGGCCCCCCCCACGTTTTGGGAATGATTTTTGGGGTCTCCCCACAGGGTTAGGGGGAGTTTTGGGGACCCCCCAGGTGTTTGGGATGATTTTTGGGGTCCCCACAGGGTTGGGGGGTGGTTTGGGCCCCCCCCCCGTGTTGGGAATGATTTTTGGGGTCCCCCACAGGGTTAGGGGGAGTTTGGGGGACCCCCCAAGTGTTGGGAATGATTTTTGGGTCCCCCACAGGGTTAGGGGGAGGTTTGGGGACCCCCCAGGTGTGGGGGATGATTTTTGGGGTCTCCCCAGGATGGGGGGGTGTTTTGGGGGGTGGGAACAAGAACTGGAGGGGGATTTTGGGGGGGACTGAGGGTGATTTTGGGGGCCCCTCCAGGGGTGGGGGGTGGTTTTTGGGGACCCCCCAGGTGTGGGGGATGATTTTTGGGGTCCTCATAGGGTGGAGGGGGTGGTTTGGGGGCCCCTCAGGCCCCCGGGGGGGTTTGGGGGATGTTTTTGGGGGGCGGGATGAGGCCCTGGGGGTGGGGTTTGGGGTCTCCTGGTTTTGGGGTCCCCCCCGATTTGGGGTCCCCCCATTTTGGGGTCCCCTCCCCGTTTTGGGGTCCCCCTCCATTTTGGGGTCCCCCCATTTTGGGGTCCCCCTGTTTTGGGGTCCTCTCCAATTTTGGGGTCCCCCCATTTTGGGGTCCCCCCAGTTTTGGGGTCTCCTGTTTTTGGGGTCCCCCCATTTTGGGGTCTCCCCGTTTTGGGGTCCCCCCAGTTTTGGGGTGCCCCCAGTTTTGGGGTCCCCCCCCGTTTTGGGGTCCCCCCAGTTTTGGGGTCCCCCCCCGTTTTGGGGTCCCCGCTCGGGGCTGTGCAAATCCAAAGTGACCAAAGGTGGGTGCTGGGGGGGGGACCCCGGGTTGGGGACAGGGACGGTGGCACCGGTGGTGGCACCATCACAGCGGTGGCACCGTCACCTCGGGACCTGTGACAGTGGCGGTGGCACTGCTGGTGGCACTGCTGGTGGCATCCTTGGTGGCACTGCTGGTGTCCTTGGTGGCACTGGTGGCGTCCTTGGTGGCACTGGTGACATCCTTGGTGGCACTGCTGGTGGCACTGCTGGTGGCACTGGTGGCATCTTTGGTGGCACTGGTGCTGCTGGTGGTGTCCTTGGTGGCACTGCTGGTGGCATCCTTGGTGGCACTGCTGGCATCCTTGGTGGCACTGGTGGCGTCCTTGGTGGCACTGCTGGTGTCCTTGGTGGCACTGGTGCTGCTGGTGGTGTCCTTGGTGGCACTGCTGGTGGCACTGGTGGCATCTTTGGTGGTACAGGTGGTGGCATCCTTGTTGGCATTACTGGTGGCACTGGTGGTGCCCTTGGTGGCACAGGTGGTGACATCCTTGGTGGCAGCACTGGTGCTACTGGTGGCACTGGTGGTGGCACGGGTGCTACTGGTGTCACTGGTGGTGTCCTTGGTGGCACTGGTGGTGGCACTGGTGGTGCCTTTGGTGGCACTGGTGTTATTTGTGACAGTTCCATTCTCGGTGACCCTGTCGATGTCACCTGTACTGGTTCCATCCCACTGGTGTTACTGGTGTTACTGGTTCCATCCCACTGGTGTCACTGGTGTTACTGGTGGTGGTTCCGTCCCCACTGGTGGCACTGGTGTTACTGGTTCCATCCCACTGGTGTCACTGGTGTTACTGGTGATGGTTCCATCCCACTGGTGTCACTGGTGTTACTGGTGATGGTTCCATCCCACTGGTGGCACTGGTGTTACTGGTGATGGTTCCATCCCACTGGTGGCACTGGTGTTACTGGTGATGGTTCCATCCCACTGGTGGCACTGGTGTTACTGGTGATGGTTCCATCCCACTGGTGTCACTGGTGTTACTGGTTCCATCCCACTGGTGTCACTGGTGTTACTGGTGATGGTTCCATCCCACTGGTGTCACTGGTGTTACTGGTTCCATCCCACTGGTGTCACTGGTGTTACTGGTGATGGTTCCATCCCACTGGTGTCACTGGTGTTACTGGTTCCATCACACTGGTGTCACTGGTGTCACTGGTGGTGGTTCCATCTCTGGTGACAGTCTCAGTGTCCCCCGTGAGAGTCCCGGGGTTGTCCCGGGGTTGTCCCCAGGGTGTCCCCGAGATGTCCTGGGGGTGTCGCTACAACAGCCCCACGGTGACAGTGATGAGGTGACAGTGACGATCCCGGTGTCCCCGGGGTGTCCCCAAGGTGTCCCCGAGGTGTCCCCGGGGTGTCCCTACAATGCCCCCACGGTGACAATCCCGGTGTCCCCGGGGTGTCCCCGGGGTGTCCCCAAGGTGTCCCCGGGGTGTCCCTACAATGCCCCCACGGTGACAATCCCGGTGTCCCCGGGGTGTCCCCAAGGTGTCCCCGAGGTGTCCCCGGGGTGTCCCCAAGGTGTCCCCGGGGTGTCCCTACAATGCCCCCACGGTGACAATCCCGGTGTCCCCGGGCTGTCCCAGGCACGTGGTGACAGTGACGGTCTTGATGTCCCCGTGGTGTCCCCACAATGTCCCCAGGGTGTCACAGGCACATGGTGGCACTGGCACATGGTGACAGTGACAGTGCCGGTGTCCCCAGGCTGTCCCCGCAGTGACAATGACAGTGACAATGCCACTGTCACAGGCACACATTGAGCTGCTTCCCCTGCCCTGTGACACCGGCACAGGGTGACAGTGACAGTGACAATGACAGTGCCACTGTCACAGGCACACAATGAGCTGCTTCCCCAGCTCCCCCTGCCCTGTGACACCGGTACGGGGTGACAATGACAGTGACAATGACAGTGACAATGACAGTGCCACTGTCACAGGCACACATTGAGCTGCTTCCCAGGCTCCCCCTGCCCTGTGACACCGGCACGGGGTGACAATGACAGTGACAATGCCACTGTCACAGGCACACATTGAGCTGCTTCCCCAGCTCCCCCTGCCCTGTGACACCAGCACGGGGTGACAATGACAGTGACAATGACAATGACAATGTCACAGGCACACATTGAGCTGCTTCCCCAGCTCCCCCTGCCCTGTGACACCAGCACGGGGTGACAATGACAGTGACAATGACAATGACAATGTCACAGGCACACATTGAGCTGCTTCCCCAGCTCCCTCTCCAGGTCCCCGATCAGGGCATCGAAGTCCTTGAGGCTCAGGCGGGGGGGCCCAAAGGCCACCTGGGGGTCCCCCCCCCCCAGCCCCAAATCGGGCACCGAGAGGGTCCCGGGGGGGCTCCCGGGGGGGTGTCCGGGCGGTGACCCGGGGGGTGTCCCGGGAGGGGTCCCGGGGGTCCCCTCCTTGTCCTTGTCCCCCCAGAGGGTCCTGGGGGTCCCCTCCTTGTCCTTGTCCCCCCAGAGGGTCCCGGGGGTCCCCTCCTCGTCCTTGTCCCCCCAGGGGGTCCCGGGGGTCCCCCCCTCGTCCTTGTCCCCCCCGGGGCTCCCGGGTGGGGTCCAGGGGGTCCCGGGGGGGGTCCGTGATGTCCCCCCCATATCTTTGTGCCCCGGGGTCCGCGGTGTCCCCCCCGTGTCGTTGTCCCCCCATGGGATCCCGAGCGGGGTCCGGGGGGTCCTGGGTGGGGTCCGCGGTGTCCCCCCCGTGTCGTTGTCCCCCCCGGGGGTCCTGGGCGGGGTCCTCGATGTCCCCACGCGGTCCCTGCGGGTTTGGGGGTGGGTGGGCGATGTCCCCCTCTCCCCGGGGGGGGTCGGCAGCAGCAGGCGGGGGTCGCAGGGGGGGTCGGGCAGTGTCCCCCCCGTGGCAGGGGGGGTCGGCAGCAGCAGGCGGGGGTCGCAGGGGGGGTCGGGCAGTGTCCCCCCCTCCCCGGGGGGGGTCGGCAGCAGCAGGCGGGGGTCGCAGACGCTCCAATCGCCCGCGTAGCGATTGCTGGGGGGGCTCTCGGGACCCCGCGGGCGTGGCCGGGACACCACGGGGGGAGGGTCCGGCAGGGACGTCACGGGGGGAGGGTCCGGCAGGGACGTCACGGGGGGAGGGTCCGGCAGGGACGTCACGGGGGGAGGGTCCGGCAGGGACACCACGGGGGGAGGGTCCGGCAGGGACACCACGGGGGGAGGGTCCGGCAGGGACATCACGGGGGGAGGGTCCGGCAGGGACACCACGGGGGGAGGGTCCGGCAGGGACATCACGGGGGGAGGGTCCGGCAGGGCCAAACGCGGGGGACGCCCCCGTTTGGGAGGGGGCGCCGGGGGCGCTTTGTGGGGGCCGCAGGGGGACGGGGGGGCTGCGGAGAGAAGGGGAGGGGTCAGACCCCTGCCCAGGTGTCCCCCCCAGTGTCACCTGCCCAGGTGTGTCCCCTAACCCCCTTTCACCTGCCCAGGTGTCCCCCCCTCCCCTGCCCAGTTGTCCCCCCCAGTGTCACCTCCCCAGTGTCCCCTCCTCCCCTTCCCAGGTGTGTCCCCCCCTCACCTCCCCAGGTGTCCCCCCCAGTGTCACCTCCCCAGTTGTCCCCCCCAGTGTCACCTCCCCAGTGTCCCCTCCTCCCCTTCCCAGGTGTGTCCCCCCCTCCCCTGCCCAGGTGTCCCCCCCAGTGTCACCTCCCCAGTTGTCCCCCCCAGTGTCCCCTCCCAGGTGTCCCCCCCTCCCCTGCCCAGATGTCCCCCTCTCCCCCAGTTGTCCCCCCATTGTCACCTCCCCAGGTGTCCCCTCCTCCCCTCCCCAGGTGTCCCCCCCAGTGTCACTTCCCCAGTTGTCCCCTCCAGTGTCACCTGCCCAGTGTCCCACCCTCCCCTGCCCAGGTGTCCCCCCTCCCCAGGTGTCCCCCCCATTGTCCCCTCCCCAGGTGTCCCTCCAGTGTCACCTCCCCAGGTGTGTCCCCCCCTCCCCTTCCCAGGTGTCCCCCCCATTGTCACCTGCCCAGGTGTCCCCCCCTCCCCTTCCCAGGTGTCCCCCCCATTGTCCCCTGCCCAGGTGTCCCCCCCATTGTCCCCTGCCCAGGTGTCCCCCCTCCCCTGCCCAGGTGTCCCTCCCTCTCCTGCCCAGGTGTCCCCCCCAGTGTCACCTCCCCAGTTGTCCCCCCCATTGTCCCCTGCCCAGTTGTCCCCCCCATTGTCCCCTCCCCAGGTGTTCCCCCCATTGTCCCCTCCCCAGGTGTTCCCCCCATTGTCCCCTCCCCAGGTGTCCCCCCCATTGTCCCCTGCCCAGGTGTCCCCCCCAGTGTCCCCTCCCCACTTGTCCCCCCCAGTGTCCCCTGCCCACGTGTCCCCTCCTCCCCTCCCCAGGTGTCCCCCCCATTGTCCCCTCCCCAGGTGTCCCCCCCATTGTCCCCTCCCCAGGTGTCCCCCCCAGTGTCACCTGCCCACGTGTGTCCCCTGACCCTCTTTCACCTGCCCAGGTGTCCCCCCCTCCCCTCCCCAGGTGTCCCCCCCTCCCCAGGTGTCCCCCCCAGTGTCCCCTCCCCAGGTGTCCCCCCCATTGTCACCTCCCCAGGTGTCCCCCCCTCACCTGGCCATGCCCTCAGCAGGTAATGCAGGACCTCGATGTGCCTCTTGAAATCCACGGCCCCGGCCACGCCCTCGCCGGGGGGGTGGCCCTGGTGGCCCCGGGGGTGGCCCTGGTGGCCCTGGTGGCCCTGGTGGCCCTGGTGTCCCTGGGCGTGTCCCTGGGCGTGTCCCTGGGCGTGGCCCCCCGGGCAGGTGTGGTGGGCGGGGGGCAGCAGGACGGGCCCGAAAATCACGGCCAGGTTTTGGGGGGTCATGCGGTTGAAGGGGTGGAACGAGGCCACCAGGGCCAGGTGGTCCAGGAGCCGCCGCAGGGTGGCCTGGGGACAACGCGGGGGTGGCACCTGGGGACACCTGGGGACACCTGGGGACACCTGGGGGGCACCTGCCCACCCTCTTTCCCTGTCCCCCCTTTTCCACCCCTGTCCCCCCCATCCCTGTTCCCCCATTCCCATCCCCCATTCCCATCCCCCATTCCCATCCCTGTCCCCCATTCCCATCCCTGTCCCCCATTCCCATCCCCCATTCCCAATCCCTTTCCCATTCCCATTCCCATGCCCCATTCCCATTCCTATTCCCAATCCCATTCCCATTCCCATTCCCATTCCCATGCCCCATTCCCATTCCCATCCCCATTCCCATTCCCATCCCCATTCCCATTCCCAATCCCATTCCCAATCCCATTCCCACCTTTTCCACGGGGGGCAGACACTCGAGCAGGGCGGGGCCCATTCCCATCCCCCAATCCCATTCCCGTTCCCATCCCCATTCCCATCCCCATTCCCATTCCCATTCCCATTCCCATTCCCAATCCCATTCCCATTCCCATTCCCATTCCCATTCCCATCCCTGTCCCCATTCCCATTCCCATTCCCACCTTTTCCACGGGGGGCAGACACTCGAGCAGGGCGGGGCCCATTCCCATGTCCCATGTCCCATTCCCATTCCCATGTCCCATGTCCCATTCCCATTCCCATGTCCCATGTCCCATTCCCATTCCCATTCCCAATTCCATTCCCATTCCCATTCCCATTCCCATTCCTGTCCCCATTTCCATCCCTGTCCCCATTCCCATTCCCATTCCCATTCCCATTCCCAATCCCATTCCCATTCCCATTCCCATTCCCATTCCCAATCCCATTCCCATTCCCATTCCCATCCCCATTCCCAATCCCATTCCCATTCCCGTTCCCATTCCCATTCCCATTTCCATCCCCATCCCTCATTCCCATTCCCAATCCCATTCCCACCTTTTCCACAGGGAGCAGACACTCGAGCAGGGCGGAGCCCATTCCCATTCCCATTCCCATTCCCATTCCCATTCCCAATCCCATTCCCATTCCCATCCCCCATTCCCATTCCCATTCCCATTCCCAATCCCATTCCCATTCCCATTCCCATTCCCATCCCCCATTCCCATTCCCATTCCCATTCCCATTCCCAATCCCATTCCCATTCCCATTCCCATCCCCCATTCCCAATCCCATTCCCATTCCCGTTCCCATTCCCATTCCCATTTCCATCCCCATCCCTCATTCCCATTCCCAATCCCATTCCCACCTTTTCCACGGGGGGCAGACACTCGAGCAGGGCGGGGCCGTCCCCGGGGGGGTCCCGGGGGGGTTCCCGGGGGGGTCTCCGGGCCATGGCCTCGAGCACCACGTGGTGCAGCCGGGGGGTCACCAGGGGGGTCGGCAATTCCCGCAGGAAATCCTTCAGGATCCCTGGGAAATGTGGGAATTAAGGGGGGGATATTGGGGTAATGGGGTCGGCAATTCCCGCAGGAAATCCTTCAGGATCCCTGGGAAAGGTGGGAATTAAGGGGGGATATTGGGATAGAGGGGTCAGCAGTTCCCATAGGAAATCCTTCAGGATCCCTGGGAAATGTGGGAATTAAGAGGGGATATTGGGGTAACGGGGTCGGCAATTCCCGCAGGAAATCCTTCAGGATCCCTGGGAAATGTGGGAATTAAAGGGGGGATATTGGGATAGGGGGGTCGGCAATTCCCGCAGGAAATCCTTCAGGATCCCTGGGAAATGTGGGAATTCAGGGGGGGAGGGGTCAGATTGGATCTGGGGATGAGGGAGGGGATATTGGGATAGGGGGGACAGTGGGGACAGTGGAGATATTTGGGATATTTGAGATATTGGGAATATTGGGGGTATTGGGGACATCGGGGACATTGAGGATATTTGGGATATTGGGGATATTTGGGATATTTGGGGTATTGGGGATATTGGGGACATTAAGGATATTGGGGACATTGGGGATATTGGGGTATTTGGGATAATGGGGGTATGGGGGACAGTGGAGATATTTGGGATATTTGAGATATTGGGAATATTGGGGGTATTGGGGACATTGGGGACATTGAGGATATTTAGAATATTGAGACATTGGGGACATTGGGGACACTGGAACATCAGGGCCATTGGGGACATTGGGGGTATTTGGGATATTGGGGACATTGGGGGTATTTGGGATATCTGGGATACTGAGAATATTGGGGACATTGGGGACATTGGGGATATTGGGAACATTGGGGATATTGGGGACACTGGGGACCTGGGGAGACACTGGGGACAGGGGATACTGGGGACAAGGACACCAAGGACAGGTCCCTTGAGGTCCTGGTGACCCAGGGGGACACCAAGGACAGGTCCCTTGAGGTCCTGGTGGCCCAGGGGGACATTTTGGACAGGTCCCACAAGGTCCTGGTGGCCCAGGGGACATTTAGGACAGGTCTCAGGGGTTTCTGGTGACCCGGGGGACAGGGGGGACAGGTCCCAGGGGTTTCTGCTGACCCAGGGGACACCAAGGACAGGTCCCAGGGGTTTCTGCTGACCCAGAGGACAGGGGGGATGGGTGCCAGGGGGTCCTGGTGACCCAGGGGACACCAAGTACAGGTCCCAGGGGTTCCTGGTGACCCAGGGGACACAGGGGACAGGTCCCAGGGGGTTCTGGTGATCCAGGGGACACCGGGGATGGGTGCCAGGGGTTCCTGGTGGCCCAGGGGGACATTTAGGACAGATCCCTTGAGGCCCTGGTGGCCCAGAGGACACCAAGGACAGGTCCCTTGAGCTCCTGGTGGCCATGGGGGACATTTAGGACAGGTTCCAGGGGTTCCTGGTGACCCAGAGGACACCAAGGACAGGTCCCAGGGGTTCCTGGTGACCCAGGGGACCCTGGGGATGGGTGCCAGGGGTTCCTGGTGACCCAGGGGACAGGAGGGACAGGTCCCAGGGGTTCCTGGTGGCCCAGGGGACATTTAGGACAGGTCCCAGGGGGTCCCCACGCACCGGTGACAGCGTGGATGTCGGGGCAGAGGCGCTCGGACAGCGCGGTGGCCGCTCCGTCCCTCTCGAAGGCGTCGCGGAGCTGCTTCTTCACCGCTGCTGAACCACAGAGCCGGTACAGCCCCACCACCTGCGGGGGAAGGGGGGATCTGGGGGGCTTTGGGGGGCTCTTGGGGGGCTTTAGGGGGCTTTGGGGGGCTCTGGGGGTGTCCCAGGGGGGCTTTGGGGGTGTCCCAGGGCCCACAGAGCCGGTACAGCCCCACCACCTGCGGGAGAAGGCGGGATTTGGGGGGCTTTGGGGGGCTCTGGGGGGCTTTGGGGGTGTCCCAGGGAGTCTTTGGGGGGCTCTAGGGGGCTTTGGGGGTGCCAGGGGGGCTCTAGGGGGGTTTTGGGGGTGTCCCAGGGGCCACAGAGCCGGTACAGCCCCACCACCTGCGGGGGAATGGGGGATTTGGGGGGCTTTGGGGGGCTCTGGGGGGCTTTGGGGGGCTCTAGGGGGCTTTAGGGGGCTTTGGGGGGCTTTAGGGGGGCTCTAGGGGGGCTTTGGGGGACCCAGGGTGGCTTTGGGGGGCTCTGGGAGTGTCCCAGGGGCCATAGAGCCGGTACAGCCCCACCACCTGCGGGGAAAGGGGGTTTGGGGGGCTTTGGGGGGCTTTGGGGGGGGCTCAGGGGGGCTTGGGGGGGGCTCTAGGGGGTCTCTGGGGGGCTTTGGGGGTCTCAGGGGGTCTCTGGGGGGCTTTGGGGGTGTCCCAGGGGTCACACAGCCAGTACAGCCCCACCACCTGCGGGGGAATGGGGGATTTGGGGGGCTCTGGGGGGCTCTAGGGGGGCTTTGGGGGGCTCTAGGGGGGCTCTGGGGGGCTTTGGGGGGCTCTGGGGGGCTCTAGGGGGGCTTTGGGGGGCTCTAGGGGGGCTTTGGGGGGCTCTGGGGGTGTCTCAGGGGCCACAGAGCCGGTACAGCCCCACCACCTGCGGGGGAATGGGGGATTTGGGGGGCTCTGGGGGGCTCTAGGGGGGCTTTGGGGGGCTCTGGGGGGCTTTGGGGGGCCCTAGGGGGGCTCTAGGGGGGCTTTGGGGGGCTCTAGGGGGGCTTTGGGGGGCTCTGGGGGTGTCTCAGGGGTCACAGAGCCGGTACAGCCCCACCACCTGCGGGGGAATGGGGGGCTTTGGTGGGCTTTGGGGGTCTCAGGGGGGCTTTGAGGGGTCTCAGGGGGGTCCAGCCCCACATCCACCCCCTCCCCAGAGGGAACGGCCCACGGGAGGAGATGCCACGAGGAGAACTCGGGAGAGGCACAAAAGGGCTGGAGAACATGGATAAGGGGCTGGAGAACATGGAGAAGAGGGTGGAGAACATGGATAATACGGTGGAGAGAGCAGGAGAAAGGGCTGGAGAGCAGAAGGGCTGGAGAACATGGATAAGAGTCTGGAGAACATGGAGAAGGGGCTGGAGAGCAGGAGAAGGGTCTGGAGAACATGGAGATGGGGCTGGATGGAGAACACGGAGAAGAGTCTGGAGGACATGGATAAGAGAGTGGGAACATGGAGAAGGGGCTGGAGAACATGGATAAGAGGGTGGAGAACATGGAGATGGAGCTGGAAACCAGGAGAAGGGACACCCCACCCCACTCACCTTGAGCCCCCGGAGCTCGATCTCGGCCAGGCACCTCCGGATGACGAGGGGCACCCTGGAGGGGTCCCCCTCTCGCTCCACCAGCTGCCCCAGCTCCACCCCGAACACCCGCGGCTCCCGCGGCTCCGGAGCCTCCCAGCGCTCCACCAGGCTCAGCCGGGAGTACAGGACCCCTCGGGGCTGCAGCTGCACGGCCAGCTGATGGACACGCTCACCTGGGGGACACCTGGGGGTCACCGGGACACCCACGGGGCCAGGGGGTCACCCAGGAGCTTCTCCTCCACTTTCCCACCCCGGAGCCATCGGGATTTCCACGGATACAGCCCCCAAATCCCGCTTTTTCCTCCCACAAAACTCCCTAAGGATGAGCTACTCCACCACCTTCCCACCCCGGAGCCATCGGGATTTCCCTGGATCCAGCCCCCAAATCCCCCTTTTTTCCCCAACACTCCCTCAGAACGAGCTTCTCCCCCACCTCCCCACCCGGACCCACTGAGACTTCCCAGATCCAACCCCCAAATCCCCCTTTTTCCCCCCAAAACTCCCTCCAGCACGAGCTTCTCCCCCACCTCCCCACCCGGACCCACCGGGATTTCCCCGGATCCAACCCCCAAATCCCCCAACCCTCCTTCAGCACGAGCTTCTCCCCCACCTCCCCCACCCCTGGAAACCCTCCAGCCCCCGTGAGGATTTCCCCGGATCCAACCCCCAAATTCCCCGACCCTCTCTTCAGCACGAGCTTCTCCACCACCTTCCCACCCGGACCCACTGGGATTTCCCCGGATCCAACCCCCAAATCCCCCTGTTTTCATCAAAAACTCCCTCAGAACGAGCTTCTCCACCACCTTCCCACCTGGACCCATTGGGATTTCCCCGGATACAGCCCCCAAATCCCCCTTTTTTCCCACAAAACTCCCTAAGGATGAGCTTCTCCACCTTCTCACCCCGAAACCCACCTGGACCAATCGAGATTTCCCCGGATCCAGCCCCCCCAAATCCCCCAACCCTCCCTCAGCACGAGCTTCTCCCCCACCTCCCCCACCCCTGGAAACCCTCCAGCCCCCCGAGGGGGATTTCCCCGGATCCAACCCCCAAATCCAATCCCCAAATCCCCCTTTTTCCCCCAACACTCCCTCAGAACGAGCTTCTCCCCCACCTCCCCACCCGGACCCACTGAGACTTCCCAGATCCAACCCCCAAATCCCCCTTTTTCCCCCAAAAACTCCCTCCAGCACGAGCTTCTCCCCCACCTCCCCACCCGGACCCACCGGGATTTCCCCGGATCCAACCCCCAAATTCCCCGACCCTCTCTTCAGCACGAGCTTCTCCACCACCTTCCCACCCGGACCCACTGGGATTTCCCCGGATCCAACCCCCAAATCCCCCTGTTTTCATCAAAAACTCCCTCAGAACGAGCTTCTCCACCACCTTCCCACCTGGACCCATTGGGATTTCCCCGGATACAGCCCCCAAATCCCCCTTTTTTCCCACAAAACTCCCTAAGGATGAGCTTCTCCACCTTCTCACCCCGAAACCCACCTGGACCAATCGAGATTTCCCCGGATCCAGCCCCCCCAAATCCCCCAACCCTCCCTCAGCACGAGCTTCTCCCCCACCTCCCCCACCCCTGGAAACCCACCAGACCCCCGAGGGGGATTTCCCCGGATCCAGCCCCCAAATCCAACCCCCAAATCCCCCTTTTTCCCCAAAAACTCCCTCAGAACGAGCTTCTCCACACCTTCCCACCTGGACCCACTGGGATTTCCCCAGATCCAACCCCCAAATCCCCCTTTTTCCCCAAAAAACTCCCTCCAGCACGAGCTTCTCCCCCACCTCCCCACCCGGACCCACCGGGATTTCCCCGGATCCAACCCCCAAATCCCCCAACCCTCCTTCAGCACGAGCTTCTCCCCCACCTCCCCCACCCCTGGAAACCCTCCAGCCCCCCTGAGGATTTCCCCGGATCCAACCCCCAAATTCCCCGACCCTCTCTTCAGCACGAGCTTCTCCACCACCTTCCCACCCGGACCCACTGGGATTTCCCCGGATCCAACCCCCAAATCCCCCTGTTTTCATCAAAAACTCCCTCAGAACGAGCTTCTCCACCACCTTCCCACCTGGACCCATTGGGATTTCCCCGGATACAGCCCCCAAATCCCCCTTTTTTCCCACAAAACTCCCTAAGGATGAGCTTCTCCACCTTCTCACCCCGAAACCCACCTGGACCAATCGAGATTTCCCCGGATCCAGCCCCCCCAAATCCCCCAACCCTCCCTCAGCACGAGCTTCTCCCCCACCTCCCCCACCCCTGGAAACCCACCAGACCCCCGAGGGGGATTTCCCCGGATCCAGCCCCCAAATCCAACCCCCAAATCCCCCTTTTTCCCCAAAAACTCCCTCAGAACGAGCTTCTCCACACCTTCCCACCTGGACCCACTGGGATTTCCCCAGATCCAACCCCCAAATCCCCCTTTTTCCCCCAAAACTCCCTAAGGATGAGCTTCTCCACCACCTTCCTACCCCAGAGCCATCAGAATTTTCCCAGATCCAACCCCCAAATCCCCCAACCCTCCCTCAGAACGAGCTTCTCCCCCACCTTCCCACCCCTGGAAACCCACCAGACCCCCGAGGGGGATTTCCCCGGATCCAACCCCCAAATCCCTCTTTTTTATCCCCAACCCTCCCTCAGAACGAGCTTCTCCCCCACCTTCCCACCCGGACCCACCGGGATTTCCCCGTATCCAACCCCCAAATCCCCCAACCCTCCCTCAGCAAGAGCTTCTCCCCCACCTCCCCCACCCCTGGAAACCCTCCAGCCCCCCGAGGGGGATTTCCCTGGATCCAGCCCCCAAATCCCCCTTTTCTTCCCCCAAAACTCCCTCAGCACGAGCTTCTCCCCCACCTCCCCACCCGGACCCACTGGGACTTCCCAGATCCAACCCCCAAATCTCCCAACCCTCCCTCAGCACAAGCTTCCCCCCCACCTCCCCACCCCAAAACCCACCAAACCCCCCCAGAATTTCCCAGCTTTTCCCCCCTCCCTCCCCGCTTCCAACCCCACCTGCGAAGAGCCTCGCCAGCGCCACGGCCCCGTGGCAGCACAGCCGGTCCCTCCGTGCCAGGGGGTCTCGGGCCAGCACGACCACCCTGAGGGTCCCCGCGGCCTCCAGGGGCAGGTTGAAGGTGTGGTCGAGCGGCAGGAACTCCGTCCCCGCCGGCAGCAGCGCCGTGCGGGCCCGGCTGGCCCCGTCCACCTGCAGGACGCAGAAAACCCCGCGCGGCTCCGGCCGGGGGGGCCGCAAACCCCGCAACCGGACCCGCAGCAGCCCCGACAGCAGCGGAGACCCCTCCCAAACATTCCCCCCCGAGGGGCACTCCCCGCAACCGTAAGGGCGGAACGACCCCCAGTCCGGCCCGGGGGGAGCCCCGAGCCTGGCGGGCAGCTCGGGGGAGTCGCCGTCGCTGCGGTGGCCGCCCCTGGGTGTCCCCACGCGCGCCGAGGCCACGCTGGTGTCCAGGTGGTAGCGGCCGATGACGGCGCGGGATTCCCGGCGGGATTCGGGGGGGGATGAGCAGCCCCCCGGCCCGTCCGGGCTTGGGGGGGAGCGGGGGGTCCGCAGGCTCAGCTTCCGACGCAGCTCCGGCAGCTTCTTCATCTTCAGGGACAGGCGCCGAACGGGGCCGGGGGGGCCGGGGGACTTGGAGCGTTTGGGGACAGGGACATCCTGCGGGGGGCTGCGGGATGGGGCGGGGGGGATCGGCAGCTTCTCTGGGGGGGGGAGAAAAAGGGGGGTCAGTGGGGTGGGTGGGGGGCACTGGGAAAAGGGAGGGGGTCTGGGGGAGTCGAGGGGAATCGGCAGCTTCACTGGGGTGGGGGGCACTGGGAAAAGGGGGAGGGGTCTGTTGGGGTCTGGGGGCTCGGCAGCTTTCACTGGGGGGGAAAAAGGGGGGTCAGGGAGGTGGAGGGCACTGGGAAGGGGGGTCAGCAGGGTGGGGGGCACTGGAAGGGACGGGAAGGGTCTGGGGACACTGGGGACAGGTTCCAGGTGCCAGGGGACACTGGGGACAGGGGACACCGAGGCCCAGGGGACAGGGGGGACAGGAACTGTGGGGACAGGGGAAACCGAGGCCCAGGTGACACTGGGGACACAGGACACTGGGGACAGGTTCCAGGTGACAGGGGGGACAGGGGAAACCGAGGCCCAGGTGACAGGGGGGACAGGAACTGTGGGGACAGGGGACACTGAGGCCCAGGTGACACCGAGGTCCAGGTGACAGGGGGGACAGGGGACACTGAGGCCCAGGTGACAGGGGGGACAGGCGACACTGGGGACAGGTTCCAGGTGCCAGAGGACCCTGGGGACAGGGGGGACAGGAACTGTGGGGACAGTGGACACCGAGGCTCAGGTGACACTGGGGACAGGGGACACTGGGGACAGGGGACACTGGGGACAGGAATTGGAGGGAGAGGGGACACTGGGGACAGGTTCCAGGTACCAGGGGACCCTGGGGACACAGTCGCCCCTGGGGACAGGGACACAGTCCCTCACTCACCCCCTCCCCGGTTCCTCCGGGCCGTCTCCTCCTCCTCCTCCTCCTCCTCCTCGCCGTGCCCTCCGTGTCCCCCCGCGGGTCCCCCCCATTTCGGGGGTCCCCCCCGCGCCCCGCGGGGGTCCCGGCGCAGGGGGTCGTTGCCATCATCATCATCCTCATCCTCGGGGATGGGGTTGTACCAGATGTGCCCCCCCACCCCCTCGGCATTCCCGCCATTCCCGGCCGGGGCTCCGGGACCGCCGGGATCCTTCCCGGCCGCCAGGACCCAGCGGCGGCTGCTCCGCTCCAGGCTCTGCAGGTACGCGCCGGGCCCGGGGGGTCTGCCGGGACCCCCCAGCCCCCCCGAGCCGCTCAGGGGGTGCTGCTCATCCTCCTCTTCATCATCGTCATCATCATCGTCATCATCGTCATCATCATCGCCGTCATCGTCATCCTCCTCCTCCTGCCACGGCTCGTCCTGGCCGGGCCCCCCCGGAGCCGCGCGGGGGGCGGGGGGCGGCGGATTTGGGGGGTCTGGATTTGGGGGGTCTGGAATTGGGGGGTCCGGATTTGGGGGGTCTGGATTTGGGGGGTCTGGAATTGGGGGGTCTGGATTTGGGGGGTCTGGAATTGGGGGGTCTGGAATTGGGGGGGCCGGATTTGGGGGGTCTGGATTTGGGGGGTCTGGAATTGGGGGGTCTGGAATTGGGGGGTCTGGATTTGGGGGGTCTGGAATTGGGGGGTCTGGATTTGGGGGGTCTGGAATTGGGGGGTCTGGAATTGGGGGGTCTGGAATTGGGGGGGCCGGATTTGGGGGGTCTGGATTTGGGGGGTCTGGAATTGGGGGGTCTGGATTTGGGGGGTCTGGAATTGGGGGGGCCGGATTTGGGGGGTCTGGATTTGGGGGGTCTGGAATTGGGGGGTCCGGATTTGGGGGGTCTGGATTTGGGGGGGGAGGGGCTGGGGGGTCTGGATTTGGGGGGGGAGGGGCTGGGGGGGAGGGGAGGGGCAGAGAGAGAGAGAAGGGGGGGAGTGATGAGGGGGGGGGTCCCCAAAATGACGGCGGGGAGATCGCCGGGGACAAAGGGGAGGGGATGGGGAAGGGGGTGGGGGGAACTGGAAATACTGGGAGGGAAAGTCTGGGAGAACTGGGAATATTGGGAGGGGGAGTCTGGGAGAACTGGGAATATTGGGAGGGGGGGTCTGGGGGCACTGGGAAGGGGGTATGGGGACACTGGGAAGGGGGGCTGAGGGAACTGGGAAGGGGGGCTGGGGGAACTGGGAATACTGGGAGAGGGAGTCTGGGGGAACTGGGAAGGGGGGGGTCTGGGGACACTGGGAAGGGGGGCTGAGGGAACTGGGAAGGGGGGCTGGGGGAACTGGGAATACTGGGAGAGGGAGTCTGGGGGAACTGGGAAGGGGGGGGTCTGGGGACACTGGGAAGGGGGTCTGGGGGAACTGGGAATACTGGGAGGGGGGATCTGGGGGAACTGGGAATATTGGGAGGGGGAGTCTGGGGGCAATTGGAGGGGCTGGGAAAGGGGCTGGGGGCACTGGGGAGGGGGGCTGGGGGAACTGGGAATACTGGGAGGGGGGGTCTGGGGGCACTGGGAAGGAGAGCTGGGGGAACTGGGAATATTGGGAGGGGGAGTCTGGGAGAACTGGGAACACTGGGAGGGGGAGTCTGGGAGAACTGGGAATACTGGGAGGGAAAGCCTGGGGGCACTGGGAATATTGGGAGGGGGGGTCTGGGAGAACTGGGAATACTGGGAGGGGGGGTCTGGGGGCAATTGGAGGGGCTGGGAAAGGGGCTGGGGGAACTGGGGAGGGGGACTGGGGAAACTGGGAATACTAGGAGGGGGGGTCTGGGGGAACTGGGAAGTGGAGGGGGGTCTGAGGGCACTGGGAAGGGGGGCTGGGGGAACTGG
The DNA here is from genome assembly GCA_038380795.1 of Pyrocephalus nanus. Lineage (NCBI taxonomy): Eukaryota > Metazoa > Chordata > Aves > Passeriformes > Tyrannidae > Pyrocephalus > Pyrocephalus nanus. The sequence goes on from JAWZSU010000043.1 coordinate 185,052, forward strand.
GAATACTGGGAGGGGGGGTCTGGGGGAACTGGGAAGGAGGGCTGGGGGAACTGGGAAGGGGGTCTCGGGGAACTGGGAATACTGGGAGGGGGGGTCTGGGGACACTGGGAAGGGGGGCTGGGGGAACTGGGAATACTGGGAAGGGGGGTCTGGGGGAACTGGGAATATTGGGAGGGGGACACTGGGGGCACTGGGAAGGGGGGCTGGGGGAACTGGGAATACTGGGAAGGGGGTCTGGGAGAACTGGGAAGTGGAGGGGGGTCTGGGGGCACTGGGAAGGGGGTCTGGGGGAACTGGGAAGGGGGTCTGGGGGAACTGGGAATACTGGGAGGGGGGTCTGGGGGAACTGGGAAGTGGAGGGGGGTCTGGGGGCACTGGGAAGGGGGACTGGGGTAACTGGGAATACTGGGAGGGGGAGTCTGGGAACACTGGGAAGGGGGTCTGGGGGAACTGGGAAGGGGGTCTGGGAGAACTGGGAATACTGGGAGGGGGGTCTGGGAGAACTGGGAATACTGGGAAGGGGGGTTGGGGGCACTGGGAAGGGGGTCTGGGAGAACTGGGAATACTGGGAAGGGGGGTTGGGGGAACTGGGAAGGAGGTCTGGGGTCACTGGGAAGGGGAATCTGGGGTCACTGGGAAGGGAGTCTGGGGGAACTGGGAATATTGGGAGGAGGGGTCTGGGAATGTTGGGAAGGACCCCTCTCTTGTGTGTCCCCCCCCCCCAATCCCCCCAAATTCCCATCCATCCCGGGGGGGTTCCCCCTTTCCACGGGCTCTTCCCAGCGGGAATTTCCGGTTGTTCATTCCCGGTTGGAGCCGCGTGGGATGGGGGGGGGGGGGGGGGGGGGGGACACGGCCGGACCCCCCCAAACCACACCGGGGTCACGGCTGCACCCCAAAAGGGATTGGGGGGGGGGGCTCTGGAATAGGGGGAAGGGGGAGGGCAGGACCCCCCCTCAAATAGTGCCCCTCCCCCCCCAATTCCCTGCGACCCCCCCCAAATTCTGCACCCCAAAACTCACCTCTGGGTGCCCCCCCCACCCTGTGGACCCCATCAAGCCCCCCCTCCCGGCGGAGGGGACACCCCGATTTCTGTAGGGACCCCCTCGGGGTGATGGGGGGGCCCTTTTTGGGGTGGGGGTCCCTTCCTTGGGGTGGGGGGTCCCTTCCTGGGGGAGGGGGGTCCCTTCCTTGGGGGTCCCTTTTTGGGGCATTTTTGGGGGTCTCTTGCTTAGGGGGTGTCCCATTCTGGGGGGGTCCCTTCTTGGGGGTCCCTTCCGGGGGGGATTCCCTTCCTCGGGGGGGATTCCCTTCCTCGGGGTGAGGGGGGGGGGTCTCTTCTTTTGGGAGATCCCATCCTGGGGGGGGAGGGGGTCCCTCCCGCGGGGCGTCTCGTCCTCAGGGGGGTGTCCCTTTCTCGGGGGTTCCCACCCTGTGGGGGTGTCCCTTTCTCGGGGGGGTCCCTTTCTCGAGGGGTTCCCACCCTGTGAGGGGGTCCCTTTCTCGGGGGGTCCCTTTCTCGAGGGGTCCCACCCTCGGAGAGTCCCTCCCTCAGGGTGTCTCCTCCTCAGGGGGGTGTCCCTTTCTCGGGGGGGGGGGGTCCTACCCTGTGGGGGGGTCTCTTTCTCGGGGGGGGGTCCCACCCTCGGGGGAGTCCCATTCTGGGGGGTCCCTTTTTCGGGGGGATCCCATTCCCAGGGGGGTTCCCTTTCTCGGGGGGGTCCCACCCTGTGAAGGGGTCCCTTTCTCAGGGGGTGTCCCTTTCTGGAGGGGGTCCCTCCCTGTGGGGAGATTCCCACCCTGTGAGGGGGTCCCTTTCTGAGGGGGGGTCCCTCCCTGTGGGGTGTGAGGGGTGGTCGTACCTCCGTCCTTGGCCTCCTCCTGCTCCTGCCGCTCCTCCTTCCCTCTGGGGCGGCCGCGGCCCCTCAGGCGGGACAGGGTCCGGCGCAGCAGCGGCTCCGCCATCGCCCCCCGTTCCCCCCCCAAATCCCGGGATCCTCCGGGATCCTCCGGGATCCTCCGGGATCCCCTGAACCCCCCGAACCCCACGGGATCCCCCCCAGACCCCCCCCGGGCCGGTCCCTCAGCGCGGCGGGGCCTGGAGAGGCGGCAACGCCATCCCGGCCCCGAATTCCTGGGATGCCGCCCGGCAGCGCTGCCGGGAGCTGTAGTCCGGAATCCCGGGAATGGGGGAACTTGGGATCGGGATAGATAGCCCTGGGATCGGGACTGACAGCCCTGGGATCGGGATAGATAGCCCTGGGATCGGGAGAGTCAGCCCTGGAATCCCGGGAATGGGGGAACTTGGGATCGGGAGAGACAGTTCTGGGATCGGGATAGACAGTTATGGGATGGGGGAGCTGCAGTCCGGAATCCCGGGAATGGGGGAACTTGGGATCGGGAGAGACAGTTCTGGGATCGGGATAGACAGTTCTGGGATGGGGGAGCTGCAGTCCGGAATCCCGGGAATGGGGGAACTTGGGATCGGGAGAGACAGTTATGGGATCGGGGAGCTGTAGTCCGGAATCCCGGGAATGGGGGAACTTGGGATCGGGAGAGACAGCCCTGGGATCGGGATAGACAGTTCTGGGATCGGGAGAGTCAGCCCTGGGATGGGGGAGCTGTAGTCCGGAATCCTGGGAACGGGGGAACCTTGGGATCGGGAGAGTCAGCCCTGGGATCGGGATAGACAATCCTGGAATCGGGATAGACAGCCCTGGGATCGGGATTGACAGTTCTGGGATCGGGATAGCCAGCCCTGGGATCCCGGGAATGGGGAACCCTGGGATCGGGAGAGACAGCCCTGGGATCCCGGGAATGGGGGAACCTGGGATCGGGAGAGACAGTTCTGGGATGGGGGAGCTGTAGTCCGGAATCCCGGGAATGGGGGAACTTGGGATCGGGAGAGACAGTTCTGGGATCGGGAGAGACAGTTCTGGGATGGGGGAGCTGCAGTCCGGAATCCCGGGAATGGGGGAACTTGGGATCGGGAGAGACAGTTCTGGGATCGGGAGAGACAGTTCTGGGATGGGGGAGCTGCAGTCCGGAATCCCGGGAATGGGGGAACTTGGGATCGGGAGAGACAGTTATGGGATCCTGGGAATGGGGGAACTTGGGATCGGGAGAGACAGCCTTGGAGCCAGCCCTGGGATGGGGGAGCTGTAGTCCGGAATCCCGGGAATGGGGGAACCTTGGGATCGGGAGAGACAGCCCTGGGATCCCGGGAATGGGGGAACTTGGGATCGGGAGAGCCAGCCCTGGGATGGGGGAGCTGTAGTCCGGAATCCCGGGAATGGGGGAACTTGGGATCGGGAGAGACAGCCCTGGGATCGGGAGAGACAGTTCTGGGATCGGGATAGTTCCCAGTCATTCCCAGTATGGTCCCAGTCACTCCCAGGATGATCCCGGTCTCTCCCAGTGTCTCCCAGTCGCTCTCAATGTCTCCCAGTCGCTCCCAGTCACTCCCAGTCGCTCCAGTATGGTCCCAGTATGGTCCCAGTCGCTCCCAGTCGCTCCCAGTATGGTCTCAGTCACTCCCAGGATGATCCCAATCTCTCCCAATCTCTCCCAGTCTCTCCCAGTCACTCCCAGTTGCTCCCAGTCGCTCCCAGTATGATCCCAGTCTCTCCCAGTCACTCTCAGTCACTCCCAGTATGGTCTCAGTCACTCCCAGGATGATCCCAATCTCTCCCATTCTCTCCCAGTCGCTCCCAGTCTGGTCCCAGTCACTCCCAGTCGCTCCCAGTATGATCCCAATCTCTCCCAGTCGCTCCCAGTCTCTCCCAGTGTTGTCCCAGTCTCTCCCAGTCTCTCCCAGTCGCTCCCAATCTGGTCCCAGTCACTCCCAGGATGATCCCAATCTCTCCCAGTCACTCCCAGTTGCTCCCAGTATGGTCCCAGTCACTCCCAGTCACTCCCAGTCACTCCCAGTATGGTCCCAGTCACTCCCAGTCGCTCCCAGTCACTCCCAGTCGCTCCCAGTATGGTCTCAGTCACTTCCAGGATGATCCCAATCTCTCCCAATCTCTCCCAGTCTCTCCCAGTCGTTCCCAGTCGCTCCCAGTATGGTCTCAGTCACTCCCAGGATGATCCAAATCTCTCCCAATCTCTCCCAGTCGCTCCCAGTCTCTCCCAGTGTGCTCCCAGTCTCTCCAGTGTGCTCCCAGTCTCTCCCAGTGCTCCCAGTGTTGTCCCAGTCGCTCCCAGTCGCTCCCATTTGCTCCCAGTCTCTCCCAGTGCTCCCAGAGCAGCTCCTCACTGCACACACACGTTTATTCCCCCGGCCCCCAGGGCAGGTTTTGGGGGTTTTGGGGTTTTTTTTGGGGGGGTTGGTTTTTTTTTTTTGGGGGGGGGGGGGGGTGGGTTGGGGGGTTTCTGGGGGGTTTTTGGGGTGTTGTGGGGATTTTGGGGAGGTTTGTGGTTTTTTGGGGGGAGGTTTGGGGGGGTTTTGGGGAGTTTCAGGGGGGTTTAGGGGGGTTGGGGGTTTTGGGGGGTTTGGGGAATTTTGGGGGGGTTTTTGGGGGTTAGGGGTTTTTCAGGGTTTCAGGGGGGTTTAGGGGGGTTGGAGTTTTTTTGTTTTTTGGGGGGAAGTTGGGGTTTTCAGGGGGGTTTGGGGGATTTTGGGAGGATATTAAGGAGGTTTTGGGGGGGTGTTGGGGGGGTGTTGGGGTTTTTGAGGGTCTTAGGGGGGTTGGGGGTTTTGGGGGGGGTTTGGGGGGAGTTGGGGATTTTGGGTTTTTTTGGGGGGAGGTTGGGGGTTTTTTGGGGGGTTTTGGGGGGTTTTGAGGGGTTTTGGGGGGTTTTTTGTTTTGTTTTTTTTTTTTTTGGGGGGGGGGTTGGGGGGTTTTGGAGAGTTTTTTGGGAGGGTTTTGGGGGGGGTTGGGGGGTTTGAGGGGGTTGGGGTTTTTGGGGGTTTGGGGTTTTTTGAGAGGGTTTTGGGGGGATTTTGGGTTTTTTTTTGGGTAGGTTTTGGGGTCTTTTTGGGTTTTTTTTGGGGTCAGGGGGCTCCCTCGCAGACCCAGCGGAGGTTGGCAGTGCAGGGATAATCGAACCACTGCCCATCCCCCCGGACCCCCGCGCAGTTCTCCAGGGTCCCCCCGTTGGGCTCGTCCCGGTGCCACCAACTGTGGGGGAAAGTGGGATGGGCAAGGCTGGGGGGGGCAAAAATACCCCAAAAACCGCCTAAATCCCACAAAATCCCAAATTCCCCAAAGCCCCCAAACGTCCCAAACCCCCCAAACCCCTCAAAATCCAACGAAATCCCCAAATACCCCAGACCCCCCCAAATCCCCCAAAAAACCCAAATACCCCAAACCCCTCAAAATCCCACAAAAAAAACCCCAAATTCCCCAAATCCCCCAAACCCCACAAAATCCCACAAAAAAAAAACCAAATTCCCCAAATCCCCCAAACCCCACAAAAAAAAAAAAACCAAATTCCCCAAATCCCCCAAAATACCCCAAATCTCCCAAATCCCCCAAACCCCCCAAAATCCCCCAAACCCCCCAAACCCCCCAAATCCCCTCAAACCCCCCAAACCCCCAAATGCCCCCAAACCCACGAAATCCCCTCAATCAACCCAATCCCCCCAAATCACCCAAATCCTGCAAATCCCCCAAAACCCTCAGATCCCCCAAAATCACCCAAATCCCCTTAAATGCCCCAAATCCCCCCAAATCCCCCTAAATCCCCCAAATCCCCTAATCCCCCCAAACTCAACAATTCCCCCCAATCCCCCCAAACACCCCAAAACCTCCAAATCCCCCCAAAAGCCCCCAAAAACCTCCAATCCCCCCAAACTCCCCCAAAATCCCCCCATCCTCTAAAATCCCCCAAAATCCCCTAAAATCCCCCCAAAACCCCCCCAAACCCCCGGACCTGCTGTTTGGGGTCAGGACGGAGCCGTCCTGGCGTGTCCAGGTCCCCTCCAGCTCCTGGTCCCCCAAACCCCCCAAAATCCCCTAAAACCCCCCAAATCCCCCCCAAATCCCCCAAATCCCCCCCAAACCCCCCCAAACCCCCGGACCTGCTGTTTGGGGTCAGGACGGAGCCGTCCTGGCGTGTCCAGGTCCCCTCCAGCTCCTGGTCCCCCAAACCCCCCAAAATCCCCTAAAACCCCCCCAAATCCCCCAAATCCTCCAAATCCCCCAAAATCCCCTAAATTGCCCAAACCCCCCAAAACCCCCAAACCCTTCAAATTCCTCCCAATCCCCCCCAGACCCCCAAACCCCGCAAATCCCCCCAAATCTCCCAAACCCACGAAATCTCCCCAATCAACCTAATCCCCTAAAATCCTGCAAATCCCCCAAACTCCCCAAATCCCCCAAAAATTCCTCTAAATCCCCAAAACCTCCCAATCACCCCAGACCTCCCAAAATCCCCCCATCCCCCAAACCCCCCAAAATCCCCTAAAATCCCCCCCAAACCCCCGGACCTGCTGTTTGGGGTCAGGACGGAGCCGTCCTGGCGTGTCCAGGTCCCCTCCAGCTCCTGGTCCCCCAAACCCCCCAAAATCCCCTAAAACCCCCCAAATCCCCCCCAAACCCCCCCAAACCCCCGGACCTGCTGTTTGGGGTCAGGACGGAGCCGTCCTGGCGTGTCCAGGTCCCCTCCAGCTCCTGGTCCCCCAAACCCCCCAAAATCCCCTAAACCCCCCCCAAATCCCCCCAAATCCTCCAAATCCCCCAAAATCCCCTAAATTGCCCAAACCCCCCAAAACCCCCAAACCCTTCAAATTCCTCCCAATCCCCCCCAGACCCCCAAACCCCGCAAATCCCCCAAAATCTCCCAAACCCACGAAATCTCCCCAATCAACCTAATCCCCTAAAATCCTGCAAATCCCCCAAACTCCCCAAATCCCCCAAAAATTCCTCTAAATCCCCAAAACCTCCCAATCACCCCAGACCTCCCAAAATCCCCCCATCCCCCAAATCCCCAAAATCCCCTAAAATCCCCCAAAACCCCCGGACCTGCTGTTTGGGGTCAGGACGGAGCCGTCCTGGCGTGTCCAGGTCCCCTCCAGCTCCTGGTCCCCCAAACCCCCCAAAATCCCCTAAAACCCCCCAAATCCCCCCCAAATCCCCCCAAACCCCCGGACCTGCTGTTTGGGGTCAGGACGGAGCCGTCCTGGCGTGTCCAGGTCCCCTCCAGCTCCTGGTCCCCCAAACCCCCCAAAATCCCCTAAAACCCCCCAAATCCCCCCCAAATCCCCCCAAACCCCCGGACCTGCTGTTTGGGGTCAGGACGGAGCCGTCCTGGCGTGTCCAGGTCCCCTCCAGCTCCTGGTCCCCCAAACCCCCCAAAATCCCCTAAAACCCCCCCAAATCCCCCCCAAATCCCCCCAAACCCCCCGGACCTGCTGTTTGGGGTCAGGACGGAGCCGTCCTGGCGTGTCCAGGTCCCCTCCAGCTCCTGGTCCCCCAAACCCCCCAAAATCCCCTAAAACCCCCCAAATCCCCCCCAAATCCCCCAAATCCCCCCCAAATCCCCCCAAAACCCCCGGACCTGCTGTTTGGGGTCAGGACGGAGCCGTCCTGGCGTGTCCAGGTCCCCTCCAGCTCCTGGTCCCCCAAACCCCCCAAAATCCCCTAAAACCCCCCCAAATCCCCCCCAAATCCCCCCAAACCCCCGGACCTGCTGTTTGGGGTCAGGACGGAGCCGTCCTGGCGTGTCCAGGTCCCCTCCAGCTCCTGGTCCCGCACCCCGAGCCAGGCCGGGCTTTGGAGCCGAGCCTGGATCTGACTCTGGGGGGGATTTTAGGGGAAAAGGGTCGTGACCCCTCCCCCATCCCCCACCCCTCACCCCATCCCCCACCCCGGCAAAGACCCCCCCGGGGGTTGGGAGGGGATTTGGGGGGGGATTTGGGGTCAAACTCGGCTTATTTGGGGTTAAACTCGGCTTATTTGGGGTCGAGGGGAGGGGGAAAGGAGGGACGAGAGGGGGGAAGTTGGAGCTTCTGGAGGAGTTTAGGATGAGTTTAAATCCTATAAATGTGGGGTTGGGGTGGGTTAGAGATTCAGTGGGGTCTGGGGTGGTTTAGGATGGATTTAAATCCTATAAATGTGGGGTTGGGGTGGGTTAGAGCCTCAGTGGGGTCTGGGGGGTCTTAGGATGAGTTTAAATCCTATAAACTCAGAGTTAGGGGTGAGTTAGAGATTCAGTGGGGTCTGGGGTGGTTTAGGATGGATTTAAATCCTATAAATGTGGGGTTGGGGTGGGTTAGAGCCTCAGTGGGGTCTGGGGGGGTTTAGGATGAGTTTAAATCCTATAAATGTAGGACAAGGAGTAGTTTAGAGGTCCATTGGGATCTGGAGTGTTTTAGGATGATCTTAAATCCTATAAATTCAGGGTTAGGGGTATTTTAGAGGTCCATTGGGATCTGGGGGGGTTAGGATGAGTTTAAATCCTATAAATGTGGGGTTGGGGTGGGTTAGAGCCTCAGTGGGGTCTGGGGGGGTTTAGGATGGGCTTAAATCCTATAAATGTGGGGTTGGGGTGGGTTAGAGATTCAGTGGGGTCTGGGGGGTCTTAGGATGAGTTTAAATCCTATAAACTCAGAGTTAGGGGTGAGTTAGAGATTCAGTGGGGTCTGGGGGGGTTTAGGATGGGTTTAAATCCTATAAATGTGGGGTTGGGGTGGGTTAGAGCCTCAGTGGGGTCTGGGGGGGTCTTAGGATGAGTTTAAATCCTATAAACTCAGAGTTAGGGGTGAGTTAGAGATTCATTGGGATCTGGAGGGTTAGGATGAGCTTAAATCCTATAAATTCAGGATTAGGGGTATTTAAGAGGTCCATTGGGATCAGGGGGGTTTTAGGATGAGCTTAAATCCTACAAATTCAGGGTTGGGGGTATTTTAGAGGTCCATTAGGATCTGGAGTGTTTTAGGATGAGTTTAAATCCTATAAATTCAGGGTTGGGGGTAGTTTAGAGGTCCATTAGGATCTGGAGTGTTTTAGGATGAGTTTAAATCCTATAAATTCAGGGTTGGGGGTAGTTTAGAGGTCCATTGGGATCTGGGGGAGGGTTAGGATGAGTTTAAATCCTATAAATTTAGGGTTAGGAGGTTTAAATCCCTTGGGATTCATTGGGGTCTGGAGGGTCTTAGGATGAGTTTAAATCCTACAAATTCAGGATTAGGAGTAGTTTAGAGCTCCATTGGGATCAGGGGGGTTTTAGGATGAGTTTAAATCCTATAAATTTGGGGTTGGGGTGGGTTAGAGCCTCAGTGGGGTCTGGAAGGTTTTAGGATGAGTTTAAATCCTATAAATTCAAGGTTGGGGGTATTTAAGAGGTCCATTGGGATCTGGGGGGTTTTAGGATGAGTTTAAATCCTATAAGTGTAGGATTAGGAGTAGTTTAGAGGTCCATTGGGGTCTGGGGGGTTTTAGGATGAGTTTAAATCCTATAAACTCAGGGTTAGGGGTGGGTTAGAGATTCATTGGGATCTGGAGGGTTAGGATGAGTTTAAATCCTATAAATTCAGGGTTAGGGGTATTTTAGAGGTTCATTAGGATCAGGGAGGGTTTAGGATGAGTTTAAATCCTATAAATTCAGGATTAGGGGTGGGTTTAGAGCTCCACTGGGATCTGGGGGAGGGTTAGGATGAGTTTAAATCCTATAAATTCAGGATTAGGAGTAGTTTAGAAGTCCATTGGGATCTGAGGGGGTTTAGGATGAGTTTAAATCCTATAAATTCAGGATTAAGGGTGAGTTAGAGATTCAGTAGGGTCTGGAGGGTTTTAGGATGAGTTTAAATCCTATAAATTCAGGGTTGGGGGTATTTTAGAGATCCGTTGGGATCTGGGGGTGTTTTAGGATGAGTTTAAATCCTATAAATTCAGGATTAGGGGTGGGTTTAGAGATTCATTGGGATCTGGGGGAGGGTTGGGATGAGTTTAAATCCTATAAATGTAGGATTAGGAGTAGTTTAGAAGTCCATTGGGATCTGGGGGGGGTTTAGGGTAAGTTTAAATCCTATAAATTCAGGATTAGGGGTGGGTTTAGAGATTCAGTGGGGTCTGGAGGGTTTTAGGATGAGTTTAAATCCTATAAATTCAGGGTTAGGAGTAGTTTAGAGGTCCATCGGGATCAGGGGGGGTTTAGGATGAGCTTAAATCCTATAAATTTAGGGTTAGGAGGTTTAAATCCCTCGGGATTCATTGGGATCTGGAGGGTTAGGATGAGTTTAAACCCTACAAATTCAGGATTAGGAGTAGTTTAGAGCTCCATTGGGATCAGGAGGTTTTTAGGATGAATTTAACCCCTCCAAGTCGGGCCTAGGGCTGGGTCCTGGCTCCCCAAATCCCCCTCACCTTCTCCTGGGGGTGGTCGAGCTCCAGCAGCTCCGTCCCCAGGGCCGAGCAGAAGCTCCGGGCGTGGCTCCAGGAACTTTCACTTTGGGAGAAGAAATAGCAGGAATTGCCCAGATAAACCCAGCCCTTGGAGCAGGGGGGGCAGCCTGGGGGGGAAAAAAGGGGGTTAGACCCCGTCTGGGGTTTAGAGGAGCCCTAAACTGGGGTGAATCACCGGGATTTGGGGTTAGGTTGGGTTTGGGGTTTAGGCTGGGTCAGGAGTGGGTTAAATCCTGGATATTTGGGGTTAGGATTGGGTTAAATCTTGGATATTTGGGGTTAGGATTGGGTTAAATCCTGGATATTTAGGGTTAGGATTGGGTCAGGATTGGGTTAAATCCTGGATATTTAGGGTTAGGATTGGGTCAGGATTGGGTTAAATCTTGGATATTTGGGGTTAGGATTGGGTTAAATCCTGGATATTTGGGGTTAGGATTGGGTTAAATCCTGGATATTTAGGGTTAGGATTGGGTCAGGATTGGGTTAAATCCTGGATATTTAGGGTTAGGATTGGGTCAGGATTGGGTTAAATCCTGGATATTTTGGGTTAGAATTGGGTTAAATCCTGGTTATTTAGAATTAGACTGGGTCAGGATTGGGTTAATTCCTGGATATTTAGGGTTAGGATTGGGTTAAATGCTGGATATTTGGGGTTGGGACTGGGTCAGGATTGGGTTAAATCCTGGATATTTGGGGTTGGGACTGGGTCAGGATTGGGTTAAATCTTGGATATTTAGGGTTAGGATTGGGTTAAATCCTGGATATTTAGGGTTAGGCTGGGTCAGGATTGGGTTAAATCTTGGATATTTAGGGTCAGGATTGGGTTAAATCCTGGATATTTAGGGTTAGGCTGGGTCAGGATTGGGTTAAATCCTGGATATTTAGGGTTAGACTGGGTCAGGATTGGGTTAAATCCTGGATATTTAGGGTTAGGATTGGGTTAAATCCTGGATATTTAGAATTAGACTGGGTCAGGATTGGGTTAAATCCTGGATATTTGGGGTTGGGACTGGGTCAGGATTGGGTTAAATCTTGGATATTTAGGGTTAGGATTGGGTTAAATCCTGGATATTTGGGGTTGGGACTGGGTCAGGATTGGGTTAAATCCTGGATATTTGGGGTTGGGACTGGGTCAGGATTGGGTTAAATCTTGGATATTTAGGGTTAGGATTGGGTTAAATCCTGGATATTTGGGGTTGGGACTGGGTCAGGATTGGGTTAAATCCTGGATATTTGGGGTTGGGACTGGGTCAGGATTGGGTTAAATCTTGGATATTTAGGGTTAGGATTGGGTTAAATCCTGGATATTTGGGGTTGGGACTGGGTCAGGATTGGGTTAAATCCTGGATATTTAGGGTTAGGATTGGGTCAGGATTGGGTTAAATCCTGGATATTTAGGGTTAGGATTGGGTTAAATCCTGGTTATTTAGAATTAGACTGGGTCAGGATTGGGTTAATTCCTGGATATTTGGGGATGGGACTGGGTCAGGATTGGGTTAAATCTTGGATATTTAGGGTTAGGCTGGGTCAGGATTGGGTTAAATCCTGGATATTTGGGGTTAGGATTGGGTCAGGATTGGGTTAAATCCTGGATATTTAGGGTTAGGATTGGGTCAGGATTGGGTTAAATCCTGGATATTTTGGGTTAGGATTGGGTTAAATCCTGGTTATTTAGAATTAGTCTGGGTCAGGATTGGGTTAATTCCTGGATATTTAGGGTTAGGATCCTGGATATTTGGGGTTGGGACTGGGTTTAGGGGACACACTGGGGGTTAGGCTGGGGTAGGATTGGGTTAAATCCTGGATATTTAGGGGTAGGATTGGGTTAAATCCTGGATATTTGGGGTTGGGACTGGGTCAGGATTGGGTTAATTCCTGGATATTTAGGGTTAGGATTGGGTTTAGGGGACACACTGGGGGTTAGGCTGGGTCAGGATTGGGTTAAATCCTGGATATTTAGGGGTAGGACTGGGTTAAATCCTGGATATTTGGGGTTAGGACTGGATTAGGGACACATTGGGATTTAGACTGGGTCAGGAGTGGGTTTAATCCTGGATATTTGGGGTTGGGACTGGGTCAGGATTGCTAGGACTGACTGGAGCGGGAGAAGATTTAGGGTTAAATCACTGAAATTTCGGGATAAATCTGGATCATCCCAGACTGCCTTGGCATTGGCTGATTTTAGGCTGAGATGAAACCACCCAAATCACTCCAAATTCACACTTAAATCACTTCCCGGACCTCCTTTCGCTTTGAGCTTGGCTTGATCCCCCCTTAAAACCGATTTTAATCTGTTTAAACCCCCCCAGATTGGGGTCAGAGCCCCCCGGGACAGTGCAGGGTCAGTCCCAGCCCAGCAAGGACTGACTGGAGCGGGAGAAGATTTAACCCCAAATCACTGAAATTTCGGCATAAATCTGGACCATCCCACACTGCCCTTGGCATTGGCTAATTTTTAAGGCTGAGATTAAATCACCCAAATCGCTCCAAATTCACACCTAAACCGCTTCCCTAAACCTCATTTGGCTTTGAGCTCTGCTTGACCCCCCCTTAAAACCGATTTTAATCTGTTTAACCCCCCGATGGGGATCAGACCCCCCCCCGGGACAGCACAGGGTCAATCCCAGCCCCCCCGAACCCCCCCGAGTTCCCCCCCAGCCCCATTTCAGGACTGACCCGAGCGGGAGCAGAGCTCGTCGCGCGTGCCGTGGACGATCCAGCGGCTCCACTCGCGGGTGCCGGTGTAGAGCATCACCTCGTTGCGGGCGTTGTTGCCGTAGTTGAAGTGCAGGTCGAGGCCGGGCAGGGCCAGGAGCCCCCCCGGGCGGCACTCCCAGCGCTGCCCACGCGAGTCGTCCCGGCACGGCGCCAGCCTCACCAGCGCCAGGTTCTGGCGCGCCGTGGGGGTCACGCAGAGCCCCGAGGCCACGCCGCGGAGCCGCCCGCCCGGCAGCCACTGGAAACGCTGCGTGGGGGCCGCGGGCTCGCAACGCGTGGCCGTGAGGAGGCGGCCCACGGACTCCACGCACTGCCCGCGGTGCTCGTTGTACAGCAGGAAGGAGCTCGAGGCTGCGGGGACACGCGGGGGTTTGGGACACGCGGGGACAGGGGAGAGGAGGGGACAGGAACACGGGGCTTGGGGACACGCGGGGACACGGGGATGGCAACTGAGAGATGCCCCACGGCCTCCACGCACTGCCCACGGGGCTCGTTGTACAGCAGGAAGGAGCTTGAGGCTGCGGGGACACGCGGGGGTGGGGACACGGGGGTTTGGGGACACGCGAGGACAGGGGACATGCGGGATTGGGGACACGCAGGGACAGGGGACACGGGGGTTTGGGGACACGCAGGGACACTAGTGTGGCTGTGACAAGGTGGCCCACGGTCTCCACGCACTGCCCGCGGTGCTCGTTGCACAGCAGGAAGGAGCTCGAGGCTGCGGGGACACGCGGGGTTGGGGACACGCGGGGTTAGGGACACTCAGGATTGGGGACACGCAGGGACACGGGGGTGGCCACTGGGAGATGCCCCACGGACTCCACGCACTGCCCGCGGGGCTCGTTGTACAGCAGGAAGGAGCTTGAGGTTGCGGGGACACGCGGGGGTGGGGACACGCGGGGACAGGGGACACAAGGGGGTGGGGACACGCAGGGTTGGGGACACGCGGGGACAGGGGACACGCGGGATTGGGGACACACGGGGACAGGGGACACGCGGGATTGGGGACACACGAAGACAGGGGACACGCAGGATTGGGGATATCCAGGGTTGGGGACACGCGAGGCTGGGGATATGCGGGGTTAGGGACACGCGGGGGTTGAGGACACGCGGGGACAGGAGGGGACGGGGGACACGGGGTTGGGGACAGGAGGACAAGGGACACGGGACACGGGGTTGGGGACACGGGGACAGGGGACAGGAGAGGACAGGGGACACGGGGTTGGGGACACAGGGACAGGGGACACGGGTATTGGGGACACAGGGACAGGGGACACGGGGTTGGGGACACAGGGACAGGGGACACGGGTATTGGGGACACAGGGACAGGGGACACGGGGTTGGGGACACAGGGACAGGGGACACGGGGTTGGGGACACAGGGACAGGGGACACGGGTATTGGGGACACAGGGACAGTTGACACGAACCTGCGGGCGGTGGCGGCAACTTCGCCTTCTCAGCCTCCAGTGCTGCTGTCAGAGCTGAAACTGGGGAGGACACGGGGGGACAGCGGTCAGGGGGACACGGGGGGACGGGGGGGGACATGGGGGGACAGCGGTCAGGGGGACACGGGGGGACAGGGGACGTCAGGGGGACATGGGGGGACAGCGGTCAGGGGGACACGGGGGGACAGGAGAGGTCAGGGGGACACGGGGGGACAGGGGACGTCAGGGGGACACGGGGGGACAGGGGACGTCAGGGGGACACGGGGGGACAGCGGTCAGGGGGACACGGGGGGACAGGAGAGGTCAGGGGGACACGGGGGGACAGGGGACGTCAGGGGGACACGGGGGGACAGCGGTCAGGGGGACACGGGGGGACAGGAGAGGTCAGGGGGACACGGGGGGACAGGGGACGTCAGGGGGACACGGGGGGACAGCGGTCAGGGGGACACGGGGGGACAGGAGAGGTCAGGGGGACACGAGGGGACAGGGGACGTCAGGGGGACACGGGGGGACAGCGGTCAGGGGGACACGGGGGGACAGCGGTCAGGGGGACACGGGGGGACAGGAGAGGTCAGGGGGAGGTCAGGGGGGACAGGAGAGGTCAGAGGGGCGGGGGGGGACACGGGAGGTCGGGGGGGACACGGGGGGGACACTGGTCAGGGGCGACACAGAGGGACTGGGGAGGTCAAGGGGGGATGGGGGGGACACGGGGGGACAGGGGGGACATGGGGGTGACACAGGTCAGGGGGACACGGGAGGTCAGGGGAAATGGGTGGGGACACGGGGGGACGGGGGGGACAGGGAGGACACGGGGGGACAGGAGAGATCAAGGGGACACGAGGGGACAGGGGAGGTCGGGGGCACAGCGGTCAGGGGGACACGGGGGGACAGGGGACGTCAGGGGCGACACAGAGGGACTGGGGAGGTCAAGGGGGGATGGGGGGGGACACGGGGGGACAGGGGGGACATGGGGGTGACACAGGTCAGGGGGACACGGGGGGACAGGGGGGATATGGGGGTGACACAGGTCAGGGGGACACGGGGGGACAGGGGGGGACATGGGGGATATGGGGGTGACACCGGTCAGGGGGACACGGGGGGGACACGTGAGGTCAGGGGGGACGGGTGGGGACACAGGGGGACGGGGGGGACAGGGGGGATATGGGGGTGACACAGGGGGACGGGGGGGACAGGGGGGATATGGGGGTGACACCGTTCAGGGGGACACGGGGGGACAGGGGGGATATGGGGGTGACACCGTTCAGGGGGACACGGGGGGACAGGGGGGATATGGGGGTGACACCGGTCAGGGGGACACGGGGGCACAGGGGGGATATGGGGGTGACACCGTTCAGGGGGACACGGGGGGACAGGGGGGATATGGGGGTGACACAGGGGGACGGGGGGGACAGGGGGGATATGGGGGTGACACCGTTCAGGGGGACACGGGGGGACAGGGGGGATATGGGGGTGACACAGGGGGACAGGGAGGGTCGGGGGGGGACAAGGGTCAGGAGGGAAACGGGGGGACAAGGACAGGGGGGACACGGAAGGACATGGGGGGGACACGAGGTCAGGGGTGGGATTGGGGGACCCGGGGTCAGGGGGGACACGAGGGGACACGGGGTGGGGGGGGCCGTGGGTGGAATTGGGGTCGGGGGGGAATTGGGGGGGGGGAGAACAAGAGGTCGGGGGGGAATTGGGGGGGGTCTCAGGGTCAGGGGTGGGATTTGGGGGGACGCGAGGGGGACACCGGGTCGGGGGGACATGAGTGGGACACTGGGGGGCACAGGGGGGGACCCGGGGTCAGGGGGGACACGAGGGGACACGGGGTGGGGGGGGTCATGGGTGGAATTGGGGGGGGAGGACAAGAGGTCGGGGGGGGGGAATTGGGGGGGTCTCAGGGTCAGGGGTGGGATTTGGGGGGACACGGGGGGGACACGGGGTGGGGGATGGGATTTGGGGGGACACGGGGAGGGGACACGAGGTCAGGGGTGGGTTTGGACCCCCCAGAGACCCCCAAACCCCCCCCCCTCCCCACTGACCGTGGCGTGACCCCAAGGCGAGCAGGAGGACGTTGAGCAGCAGCGACCCCCCCAAAACCAGCAGCGCCCACCGCCCCCTCCAGGAGCACCCCCAGAGGGTGTGGGGGGGCCCAGAGACCCCCGCCCCCCTCCCCGGCCGCTCCCGGGGGGCTCCGGGGGGGTCGGGCCCCCCCTGTTTTTGGCTGGAGGGGGCGCTGGGGGGGTCCAGGGGCTCGTAGGGGTTCTCCTCGGGGGGCTCCAGCTCTGGGAAAGGGGGGGGGGATGACACTTTGGGAGGGGGGTGGGGGGATTGACACCCCCCCCATCCCCCCCGGTGTCACCATCGGTCCCGGGGACCCCCTGGAGCACGAGAGGGGGGGGGTCCCCTGGTGACACGTCCTTGGGGACCCCCCGATAGGTCACTTTTGGTGCCATCACCCACCCCGGGGACCCCAAAACTGTCACCAGGCCCCCCCCCCGGTGCCATCACCCACCCTGGGGACCCTAAAAACCTCACAAGTGACCCCCTCCAGTGCCACCACCCACCCTGGGGACCCCAAAACAGTCACAAGTGACCCTCTCCGGTGCCATCTCCCACCCTGAGGACCCCAAAACAGTCACCAGAGACCCTCTCTGGTGCCATCACCCACCCTGGGGACCCCAAAACAGTCACAAGTGACCCCCCCAGTGCCATCACCCACCCTAGGGTCCCCCCCCCCCGGTGTCACCACCCACCCCGGGGACCCCAAAACAGTCACAAGTGACCCCCCCTGGTGCCACCAGCCACCCTGGGGACCCCGCCTCGTGTCACCACCCACCCTGGGGACCCCAAAAGTCATCAGTGACCCCCCCCGGTGCCACCACCCACCCTGGGGACCCTCCCTGGCCATCGGGGACAGGGACAGGGGGTGTCCCCAGCCCTGTGACCCCCCCAAAAGTGACCCGGGGGGGTTGTTTTGGGGACAGGGGTCCCCTCTCTCCCCCCCCAGCACCCCTGGGTGCCCCTTTACCTTCCCCAGGGAGGGGTCCCGGCCCCCAAATTTTGCCCTGCCCCGTGTCCACGTTGCCGTACATGGTCCCTGCTGTCCCCAAAGTGTCCCCAAAGTGTCCCCAGAGTGTCCCCAATCCTCTGATAACGCCTGTGGGCAGCGGGGGGAGGGGCAGGATGTCCCCTTCCCCCCCTCCCCCCCCCGGATGGGACTCACGGGGGCCCCCCGGGTGGGTCCCCCCCCCTTCCTGCACCCCCAAAGCTTGGCTGGAGGTGCCACCAACAGGGACAGTCCCCAGAGGGTGGCAGGAGGACACAATGGGGTGTCCCTGTGGCCAGGGCAGTGTCACTGGTGTCCCTGTCCCCAGGGCAGTGTCATTGGTGTCCCCATCCCCAGGGTGTCCCCATGCCCAGGGTGTCCCTGTCCCCAGGGCAGTGTCATTGGTGTCCCTGTCACCAGGATGTCCCCGTGCCCCAGGTGTCCCTGTCGCCATGGCAGTGTCCAGGGTGTCCCCATGCCCAGAGAGTCCCTGTCCCCAGGGCAGTGTCACTGGTGTCCCTGTCCCCGGGGTGTCCCCATGCCCAGGATGTCCCCATACCCAGAGTGTCCCCATCCCCAGGGCAGTGTCACTGGTGTCCCCATGCCCAGGGTGTCCCCATGCCCAGAGTGTCCCTGTCCCCAGGGCAGTGTCACTGATGTCCCTGTCCCCAGGGTGTCCTCGGGGTGTCCCTGTCCCCAGGGCAGTGTCACTGGTGTCCCTGTCCCCAGGATGTCCCCGTGCCCAGGGTGACCCCATGCCCAGAGAGTCCCTGTCCCCGGGGTGTCCCTGTCCCCAGGGCAGTGTCACTGGTGTCCCTGTCCCCAGGATGTCCCCGTGCCCAGAGTGTCCCTGTCCCCAGGGCAGTGTCACTGGTGTCCCTGTCCCCAGGGCAGTGTCACTGGTGTCCCTGTCCCCAGGATGTCCCCGTGCCCAGAGTGTCCCTGTCCCCAGGGCAGTGTCACTGGTGTCCCTGTCCCCAGGGTGTCCCCAGGGTGTCCCTGTGCCCAGGGCAGTGTCACTGGTGTCCCTGTCCCCAGGGTGTCCCCGGGGTGTCCCTGTCCCCAGGGCAGTGTCACTGGTGTCCCTGTCCCCAGGGCAGTGTCACTGGTGTCCCTGTCCCCAGGGTGTCCCCGGGGTGTCCCTGTCCCCAGGGCAGTGTCACTGGTGTCCCTGTCCCCAGAGCAGTGTCACTGGTGTCCCTGTCCCCAGGGTGTCCCCGTGCCTGTCCCCTCCCTGCTGTCGCCGTTGGCCCCCCCCGGGCAGGAAGAGCCGGGCGTTATCAGCACCCCCAGGCCTGGTCACCTCCGGCCACAGCCCCACACAGTTCCCCCCGCCCGGGGTCCCCTGCACACAGAACCTCCCCCCTGTCCCCGCAGGGTCCCCACGAGTGACACGGGGGGGGTTCCCGCGTGGGCCGACAGGGAGCGCGGTCAACACCTGTGACCCCGCCCTCTCACCGCCGGGCGGCCCGTGATTGGCTGAGGGCGATGAGTGACACCCGCGCGAGCCAATAACGAGCGAACCACCCACAGACTCGCCCGAAGAACCGGGAGGACACCGGGGGGGCTTCGGGGTCCCCTCCCAACTTTATTACCGGCAGCACCCTCAGCGCGAAACCCACGATCTATCAACCCTCCAGCGGTGGGGGCGGAGGCCCAGCTCACACCGGTGAAGACAGACGCTCCGCCGCCGCCATCGCGGCGGGTCCTCCAGGAGCGCCGAGGCCCTGCCCCTCCCGCCTCTGGGCGGGCTGGGATTGGCTGAAAGCGGTGAGTGACACTCGGAAGGACCAATGAGAAGCCAACAATCCAAAAAGGCGGGTACTCCAAACATAAGGGAAGAGGGCTCCTCAACCCTCAGGCTTTAACCCCACCCCTCACCGCCGGGCGGCCCGTGATTGGCTGACGGCGATGAGTGACACCCGCGCGGGCCAATAACGAGAGGACGAGTTACAGACCCGGAAGCGCGGGAGCTCGAAGAACCGGGGGGACACCGGGGGGGCTTCGGGGTCCCCCCACCTTTATTACCGGCAGCACCCACAGCGCGACCCCCGCGGTCCCTCAGCCCTCTGGTGGTGGGGCGGCCAGCAGCCTGCACACCGGGGAGCTCTCCAGCTGCCGGAAGGTCCTGGAGCCTGGAACAGGCGGGAAAACCCATCATAAAATCCCAAAATTCTTACTCCCAGCCCCGTTCCCGGAGCCCCCCGCCCGCCCCCCGGGGGTCCCTCTTACCGAGGCGCTCCGAGACGCCCCTCAGGCAGCACCGGCTCTCCTCGCTGAAGGCCGTCAGGAGCCCCCCCGCCTGGCAAAGCTCGTCCAGCTGCGGAAACACCGCCGGCAACCACCCCCAAAATGAGCCAAAAATGAGTCCAAACTGACCCAAACCCGCGCGGTTTTGCCCCGGAAAAGCGGGGATGGACTCACCACGAGCTCCACGCAGCGCAGAGCGGGGCCCTGGTCCAGCAGCAGGCGGGAGTAGTCGGGTTTGGAGCCCAGCACGGCGCTCTGAGAGCTGGGCAGGGCCGGGGCGGGCACAGAGGGGTCGGCACGGAGGGTCTCGAGGAGCCTGAGGGACCCTCGGGTGAGTCAAAATGACCCCAAATGGCCCAAAACGGCCCAGATCAGGGGGTTTGGTTTCCAGGAGGGACCGGGGGGGGGGGTGGCACGGAGGGTCTCCAGGAGCCTGCGGGGCCCCCCGGGGTGGTGGGATGGGTCAAAAGGGCCCAAAATGACCCCAAATGACCCAGACTGGGTATTTTGGTGCCCAGGGGGCAGCCCCCCCCTCACCTGGTGGCTTCCTGGGCGCTGTCCTGGTGCTGCTGCAGGAGCCGATCCCAGGCCTGGCGCTCGGCTGAGAACCTGCAGGGACGGGGACAGGTGTGCCCTCTGTGCCCAGGTGTGTGCCCAGGTGTGCACCAGGTGTGCCCTCTGCGCCCAGGTGTGCCCTCTGTGCCCAGGTGTGCCCTCAGCGCTCCAGCTGTGTGCCCAGGTGTGTTCCCTCCACAACCCAGGTGTGCCCTCAGCGCTCCAGGTGTGTGCCCAGGTGAGTTCCCTCCACAACCCAGGTGTGCCCCCTGCACTCCAGGTGTGCCCTCAGCACTCCAGGTGTGCCCAGATGTGCACCAGGTGTGCCCTCAGCACTCCAGGTGTGTGCCCAGGTGTGTTCCCTCCACATCCCAGGTGTGCCTCCTGTGCCCAGGTGTGCCCTCAGCCCTCCAGGTGTGTGCCCAGGTGAGTTCCCTCCACAACCCAGGTGTGCCCCCTGCACTCCAGGTGTGCCCCCTGCACTCCAGGTATGCCCAGATGTGCACCAGGTGTGCCCTCAGCACTCCAGGTGTGTGCCCAGGTGTGTTTCCTCCACAACCCAGGTGTGCCCCCTGTGCCCAGGTGTGCCCTCAGCGCTCCAGGTGTGTGCCCAGGTGTGCCCCCTGCACTCCAGGTGTGCCCCCTGCACTCCAGGTGTGCCCTCTGTGCCCAGGTGTGCCCCCTGCCCTGCCCTCCCGGGTGAACACACCTGGAACACCCTGGTGGTGCAGGTGCGTCCTACCTGGCCATGTGCTGCTTCACCTGGGCCACGGATTCATCCAGGGCCGAGTGCAGGGAACCCCTAAAGC
Source organism: Pyrocephalus nanus (assembly GCA_038380795.1). Lineage (NCBI taxonomy): Eukaryota > Metazoa > Chordata > Aves > Passeriformes > Tyrannidae > Pyrocephalus > Pyrocephalus nanus. The sequence goes on from JAWZSU010000043.1 coordinate 206,231, forward strand.
ACAGGGACAGCTTTAGGGACAGCTTTTGTGTCGGGGGGACACAATTCCCCCCACCCCAGACCCCAAGATTTGGGGACTTATACCCGGTGAAAAGTGCTTAAAATTGCAGAACGTGAGAGAGGGAAAACTCGACCTCCTCAAAAAACGGCTCCGAAGGTCCTGCTTGTCTGGGGACATCAGCCCCAAACATCCTCGGGGGTGCAGGGAATGGGGTGAACCTCTGGGAATTCTGGGCTGGCCAGGAGGGAAAGGAAAGCCGGGAAAATAAAACCATGGATCGGTTTGGGTTGGGAAAGGCCTGGAGGATGATCGATCCAGTGTCACCCCCTGCCCTGGGCAGGGACACATTTCAGGCCCCAAGTGGCTCCAAGCCCAGGCCAACGTGGCCTGGGACACTTTCAGGGAGGGGGCAGCTCATTAAAATGTTAAATTAACCCAAATCATGGGATTGTTGAGGCTGGAAAAGTCTCTGAGACCTTCAAATCCAACAACACTGGCGAGGCCACCCCTGAGCTGTGTCCCCACTGTCCCCAAACCCCAACCCACAGGTTTTTTGGGCACTTCCAGGGATGTGACTCCACCCCCTCCGCCCTGCTCAGCCTGTGACCAGGAAAAAAGGGATTTTCCCCTAAAATCCAAGCTGATCCTGCCCCCAGGATGAGCCCCCTCACCCCTTGGGATCCTCCACGCAGTCCCTGAGTGTCCCATCCTGGCTCAGCCTCTGCACCAACCGCTCCAGCTCCGCCGACACCGACTGCACTGTGGGGGAAATGATGGGATAACCGGGATAAAACAACCCTCTGGAAAACCAGGAACAGCCAGGAATATCCCCCCCCAAGTCCTGCTCTGAGCCTCAGTCCGAGTTATTCATTCCACAGGTTTTAAGGAATTAAGGGAGGGGGATAATCAAACCCCTGAGGTTTCCATTTGCGGTCGTTTCCCGCTCTTGGAAAAACCCCATTCCCAGATTTTTGGGGTGCCCACCCCTTTCCAGGAGTCAGGTGATCCTAATTTCCAGGGGGATCCTAGGGGAGAATCCCTGGTTTTTGAGTCTGGAGGGAGCCTCTGTGATGCAGCAGTCCCAGCCTCACCCTTGGCAGCAAAAGCCTGGGGGCTGAATCCCTTCCTGCTCCTCAGGACCTGCTCGAGCTTCTGGGCAGTGAACTGGGAGGAAAAAAAAGGGGAAAAACAGCGTTTATCCAGGAAAAATAGGGAGAGTCAGCTTTTATCCCAATCTCCTGAGTGTTCTAACAAAGTCTGTGGGAGGAGAAAGGAGTGCCCCCCTCCCCTCGCTCGTGTTTGAGGGAATCAGTGACACGAACCCAACGTGCATTTGAGGGGGGAAAAAGGGAAAATAATTCATTTTTTCTACAAGAAAAAAGTTTACCTGGAAACAGGAGAGGATCAGCATGGAGAGACGCTCGCTCTCAGGCAGGTCCAGGCTGATGGATTTGCTTATCTCTGAAAAATGTGGATAAAGTTGGTTAAGAATAATTGAAAATAATGGGAAATGGTTGGAGTGTTCCCTGAAGTTCCCTAAAGCTGTTGTTGGGACAGGAATGGGGGGGGGCAGGATATGGAAGCAGCAGGGAAAAGGGAGAAAAATGGGAAAAAGAATGGGAGAAAAATGGGAAAAAGAATGGGAGAAAAAGGGGAGAAAGAAAGGGAGAAAAAGAGGAAAAGAGATAGGGGGGGAAAAGGGGAAAAGAAAAGGAGAAAAAGGGGGAAAAGAAAGACAAAGGGGAAAAAGAAAGAGGAAGTCCCATTTAAGAATCAAGAGTCGGGGAATCAAAAGGCAGGAGCTGCAAAATCCTCCTGGGACAGAAGCTTCAGTGCAGCATCCCCGCTGACCCTCAGACCCCCTGGGCCTCCCAGGGCCGCTTCCAAGAGGGATCTGGGCGGGTTTTAATCAGGAATAACCCCCTGCACCGAGGAGCACCCACCGGTGATGTCCCTGTGGACGGGGGGCAGGGATTTGCGGCGCTTGCTGCCCTTGAGGCTGGAGCGGCGCCAGGAGCGCCGCTTGCCCTGGGGGGTGGCCACGACGGGGGACAAGCTGAAGGAATTCGGGCTCTGCTCCTGCCTGGGGCTGCTCCCCCTTCTCTGGGGGCTGCTCCTGAAGGGGCTCAGCCTCGGCTTGGGGGTGCCCAGGCGTCTTTTCCTGAGGGATGATCCAGGGGTTCTGCAGGCCGGTGGTTTCAGGAAGGGCTCAGCACCCGCCTCCTTCGCTCCAGGCTCGGGATCTGAGGGAAAAAGAGGCGAAATCAGCACGTTTAGAGGGGTAAAAAGAGACTCAGTGGTGCTGGGGGGGGGCACTTTCAACTCGGAATATCCAGGATTGGATGTGAGGAGAGGGTTTTCCCGAGGAGTCCAGAGGGCTGAATGTGTTCTCTGAGCTTTTATTTTTAACTGGGAAGGGCAGGAGAGTGAGGGAGAATGAGGGGACAATGGGGACAGGGATGAGGGGGATGAGGGGACAGGGGTGAGGGGGATGAGGGGACAGGGATGAGGGGGATAAGGGAATAGGGGTGAGGGGGATAAGGGAATAGGGGTGAGGGGGATGAGGGGACAGGGGTGAGGGGGATGAGGGGACAGGGGTGAGGGGGATGAGGGAATAGGGGTGAGGGGGATGAGGGGACAGGGGTGAGGGGGATGAGGGGCCAGGGGTGAGGGGGATGAGGGAATAGGGGTGAGGGGGATAAGGGAACAGGGGTGAGGGGGATGAGGGGCCAGGGGTGAGGGGCCAGGGGTGAGGGGCCAGGGGTGAGGGGGATGAGGGAACAGGGGTGAAGGGGATGAGGGGACAAGGGTGAGGGGGATGAGGGGACAGAGGTGAGTGAGATTAAGGAACAGTGAAGGTGGATGAGGGCAATAGCACTTAAGGCGCCCCGGAGGGCGTCCCCAGTTCACAGCCCCCAGTATCACCCAACCACCCCCTCCCCGCACCCTCACCCGGCTCCCGATTCGGCACCCCCCTCCCTTTTTTCCCCCCCTGACCCCTTTACCTCCCGCAGCCCCTCCGGCCTCCGGGCGGGCTCCGCCGGGGCAACGCTGAGGGGAAAAACCGTTAGGGGGCTGGAAGCGCGGCCACCTCGCAGCTCCCCCCGTCCGGCCCGGGCCCTTGCAGCGCTCACCTCCCCGTCCGGCCCGCCCGGGGCCCGCGGGGACGGTGGGGCGGCCGGAGCGGGTCCCGCCGCTGCCTCCGGTGGCTCCGCCATGGCGGGAACGCTCCGCGCCGCCCGCCCCTCAGCCCCGCGCATGCGCGGAGCCCGCTCCGAACTTCCCGCCTTCTCCCGCCCCTCACGCCGTTCCCGCCCTTTTCCCGCCTCGAATTGTTCCCTCTTCCCGCCCTTCCCGCCGCTCGCCTTTCCCGCCCAGCGCCGTTCCCGCCCTTCTACCACCCTTCATGCCATCCCCCCCCTCACGCCATTCCTACCCTTTTCCCACCCTTTCCTGCCCCTCACGCCGTTCCTGCCCTTTCCCGCCTCGAACTGTTCCCGTTTCCCGCCCTTTCCACACTCTTCCCGCCGCTCGCCTTTCCCGCCCCACGCCGTTCTCATCCTTCTACCACCCCTCATGCCATCCCCCCCCTCACGCCATTCCTACCCTTTTCCCACCCTTTCTTCCCCCTCACGCCGTTCCCGCCCTTTCCCGCCTCGAACTGTTCCCGCCCTTTCCCGCCTCGAACTGTTCCCGCCCTTTCCGCGCTCTTCCCGCTGCTCGCCTTTTCCGCCTCATGCCGTTCTCGCCCTTCTACCACCCCTCATGCCATTCCCCCCCCCACGCCATTCCTACCCTTTTCCCACCCTTTCCCGTCCCTCGTGCCATTCCCGCCCTTTTCCCGCCTCGAACTGTTCCCTCTTCCCGCCCTTCGCGTTTCCCGCCCAGCGCCATTCCCGCCCTTCTACCACCCCTCATGCCATTCCCCCCCTCACGCCATTCCTACCCTTTTCCCACCCTTTCCTGCCCCTCACGCCGCTCCCGCCCTTTCCTGCCTCGAACTGTTCCCGTTTCCCACCCTTTCCAAACTCTTCCCGCTGCTCGCCTTTCCCGCCCCATGCTGTTCCCGCCCTTCTACCACCCCTCACACCGTTCCCCCCTCACGCCGTCCCTGCCGTTCTTACCCTTTTCCCACTCTTTCCCGCCCCTCATGCCTTTCCCACCCCTCAAACCTTTCCCGCCCCTCACACCTTTCCTGCCCCCATGCCATTCTCACCTCACACTCTTCTTGCCCCTCACGCCTTTCCCACCCTTTTCCTGCTCCTCATGCCCTTCCCACCTCGCAACTTTCCCGCCCCTCACGCTCTTCCCACCTCAGGCCTTTCCCTCCCTTTTCCTGCCCCTCACGTCCTTCCCGCCCTTTCCCGCCCCTCAAACCGTTCCCACCTCACAAACTTCCACCAGCCCCTCAAACCTGAGAGAAAAGTCAAGGAAAAAAGTGGGGGGGGGGGGGGAGAAAAAAAAAAAAAAAAAAAAAAAGGCTTTGGAAGTTTATTATCTTTGATAAAATCTCAGCTGAAAGGGGCGGACTCCGTTAACAGCAAATGCACAAACCCCCCTCGTTATCCAGGGGGAAATCCCGTGGTTCGGCTGTTTTGTGGTGGTTGGGGGTTTTTTCTTTCTTTTTCTTTTTTTTTTTTTTTTTTCACTTTTTCACCAGAAAAAGTAAAGCCATTGAATTTCCCGACGTTAAATGACACCGATGGAAGGTCCGACCCGCGAGCGACGTCCAGTGAGAGGTTTGGTAAAGCGACGTTCTGATTAATTAGCTAAATCAGTTAAGAAAAGCTGAATTTCCTATACAAAATTACGATACAGAGAACATACAATTACAATACGGGGGGGGTTTAACTGTCAGTAACTATTCACCTAGAACAGAAATCCCAGCGTAAAAAAAAAAAACCTGACGGAAAGGAAAATAAATCGATTTTCTTCAGCTTGTCAAACTGGAGACGAAAACGCCAAGTTCCGAGAGACGCTTTTTTCTTTTTCAAGTTCTTACCGTGAAATCCGTGCTTTGTTCGTTAAAAAAAAAAAAAAATTGAATTTGGTGAGGCAAATGAAGTTGTTTTAAAACAATTTCAGGTCCCGATGGGGGCGACGAAACTCGGCGGTGAGAGGTAGAGGTGTCGCTGCGATCACAATCTATTGGTTTGTTCTGAGGTAATTAATTAATCGTGAGTCAACAATTATCTTGGCAAAAGAGCAACATTGACTAATCACACTTAAATGACCTCTCTCCTCTCGTCAGTAGGTCCTAAAAAAATTAATTGGAGGCGTCGGAGTTGACGCTTCCCGGGTCTCCGGCAGGTGAGGTGATGGATGAGGGGGTGGTGGGGTCCTGCCAGCTGCCATTGGCCTGCGGGGACAGCAAAATACACAAAATTCACATCTCATTGCATTAAAACCTCCAAGAAATCACGCACAGGCAACAAAATTTGGCTTTAGGTGTTGGTAAGTGACAGATTTTATAAGGAAATAAATACGGCCCAGCACAGTCCTTGAATATCCCATCTTACACCTGCTCCAGGAAATTCAAATATATTCATATTGGAGGTTAAATATAGCAATTTATGCTCTAATACAGTAAATATATTACTGTCAAAGCTCTTAAATAGTATTAAAAATATACTGCAACACGTAATGAACAACTGGGATTTCTCACACGTTTATCATTACAAAAAAATACTGAGATGTGTTGGTATTTAATGCTTCATTTAGCTCTTTTCCAAGCTTAATGATGCCTATAATTTCCTTTTGGCAAGAATTAACTAAACACACACATTTTTTTTTGCTGAGCAAAGCCCAAATTTTCAATAATAACACACCAATAATAACAATTAATTTCCTCCCCCAGCAGGTCTATTAAATCCCATTTCCTCCGGGCTTTTTTTTTTTTTTTTGCTATCCCCACATCAACCACGTTGGGGGGATTTTGGTTAAAAAAGCCAAATTTGTGGGTTTAAGAGCCCCAAAAAAAGAAAAATAAAAAGCCCATCTTACATCGAGGCGCTGCGTCGTGTACAGGGGGTTCCCCACGAGCGGGTCGTACCTGCCCGTCTGGTGGATGACGTGGTGGAGGGAATCCATCTGCAAATCCCATTCCCCCCCCCCAAAAAAAAAGAGAAAAAAAAAATCAAGGGGAAAAATAATAATAATTTTTTAAAAAAATTAAAAAAAATTTAAAAAAAAAAAGGGTGGAAAAAAAGGTTCTTTAAAGGAGATTTTTTCAGTAAGAATTTCTACGGGAAATTAGAAATATTAAGTAGGATTTAAACAGGAAAAAAAAAAAAAGGAGGAGATAATTCAATGGTGGCTTTAAGTGAGAGGAATTTTAGGTGAGTGAGAATTTGGTGAGGGGTTTCAAGCTGAGGCTTTAAGGGAGAGTGAGGATTTAAGGATGTTTCTTATCCTTAAAAGTGAGTTAAACTTTCAACTCAACAGGAGTTTTAGTCACAATTTCCCTCCGAATCCCAGTGGGAAGTCCCGTGAGGATTTAAGAATTTCAGGATGAATTTCAGTGTGGATTTCGACAGGAATTTCAGTATTTAAGGAAACATTAAAGTAAAGCATTTAAGTAAAGGAGAATTTTAAAATTAGAATTAAGATTTTTTCCATCAGAAGAACTTTTAAGCAAGGCTTTAAGAAAGGATTTCAGTAAGGAAAAGAATTTAACTCAAGAATTCAAAGTGAAATAAGAATTAGGATTTCCACAAAGGGCTTCCAGGAGAAACTCCCTGTTTTTGCTGGCAAGTGAGCTGGGAATTTGGGTCTCTGTTAATTTTACAGGAAGAAATCAGTTCATCCTGAATCAAGGACGGAAATCTGGGATTTTCCCATTTTTGTCCACGCTGAAAATCCCTGTTTTTGTTCCTTTGACTGACCTGGGACTGCACGTTGGCTCCCACAGGAGAGCTCTGGTAGGAAGTCAACGACTGCAGGTTGAGAAAGGAATCTCCTGAACTGGTCATCTTAAAAGAGCCAGAGGAAGCTGGGGAAAAAAAAACAAATAGAGGAATTTTTATATAAAAAAAAATCAGTTTTAATGAGCAAGCAACCCACCAAAAACGGTCCTGCAACGGGCACCTCGTAAATTGAAAAGGAAAATAAATCCCACTGTGGTTTGAAGGGTTGGAATTCCAGGTGGGTGATTGTCAGGAGGGTAACTGGGATTGTCAGGAGGGGAACTGGGATTGTCAGGAGGGGAACTGGGAGGGATAACTGGGATTGCCAGGAGGGATAACTGGGATTGTCAGGAGGGATAGCTGGGATTGTCAGGAGGGTAACTGGGATGGATAACTGGGATTGTCAGGAGGGTAACTGGGATTGTCAGGAGGGATAACTGGGATTGTCAGGAGGGATAGCTGGGATTGTCAGGAGGGGAACTGGGATTGTCAGGAGGGATAGCTGGGATTGTCAGGAGGGATAACTGGGATTGCCAGGATGGATAACTGGGATTGTCAGGAGGGATAACTGGGATTGTCAGGAGGGATAGCTGGGATTGCCAGGAGGGATAACTGGGATTGCCAGGAGGGATAACTGGGATTGCCAGGAGGGTAACTGGGATTGTCAGGAGGGATAACTGGGATTGTCAGGAGGGTAACTGGGATTGTCAGGAGGGTAACTGGGATTGTCAGGAGAGGAACTGGGATTGTCAGGAGGATAACTGGGACTGTCAGGAGGGGAATTGGGATTGTCAGGAGGGGAATTGGCAGGGATAACTGGGATTGTCAGGAGGGATAACTGGGATTGTCAGGAGGGATAACTGGGATTGTCAGGAGGGATAACTGGGATTGTCAGGAGGATAACTGGGATGGATAACTGGGATTGTCAGGAGGGATAGCTGGGATGGATAACTGGGATTGTCAGGAGGGATAACTGGGATTGTCAGGAGGGATAACTGGGATTGTCAGGAGGGATAACTGGGATGGATAACTGGGATTGTCAGGAGGGATAACTGGGATTGTCAGGAGGGTAACTGGGATTGTCAGGAGGGATAACTGGGATTGTCAGGAGGGATAGCTGGGATTGTCAGGAGGGATAACTGGGATTGTCAGGAGGGATAGCTGGGATGGATAACTGGGATTGTCAGGAGGGATAACTGGGATTGTCAGGAGGGATAACTGGGATGGATAACTGGGATTGTCAGGAGGGATAGCTGGGATGGATAACTGGGATTGTCAGGAGGGATAACTGGGATGGATAACTGGGATTGTCAGGAGGGGAACTGGGATGGATAACTGGGATTGCCAGGAGGATAACTGGGATGGATAACTGGGATTGTCAGGAGGGATAACTGGGATGGATAACTGGGATTGTCAGGAGGGATAACTGGGATTGCCAGGAGGGGAACTGGGATGGATAACTGGGATTGTCAGGAGGGTAACTGGGAGGGATAACTGGGATTGTCAGGAGGGTAACTGGGAGGGATAACTGGGATTGTCAGGAGGGTAACTGGGATTGCCAGGAGGGTAACTGGGATTGCCAGGAGGGTAACTGGGAGGGATAACTGGGATTGTCAGGAGGGTAACTGGGATTGCCAGGAGTATAACTGGGTTTGCCAGGAGGGATAACTGGGAGGGATAACTGGGATTGTCAGGAGGGTAACTGGGAGGGATAACTGGGATTGTCAGGAGGGATAACTGGGACTGTCAGGAGGGGAATTGGGATTGTCAGGAGGGTAACTGGGAGGGATAACTGGGATTGTCAGGAGGGATAACTGGGATTGTCAGGAGGGTAACTGGGATTGTCAGGAGGGATAACTGGGATTGTCAGGAGGGATAACTGGGATTGTCAGGAGGGATAACTGGGATTGTCAGGAGGGATAACTGGGATTGCCAGGATGGATAACTGGGATTGCCGGAGGGATAACTGGGATTGCCGGAGGGATAACTGGGATTGTCGGAGGGTAACTGGGATGGATAACTGGGATTGCCAGGAGGATAACTGGGATTGCCAGGAGGGTAACTGGGATTGCCAGGAGGGATAACTGGGATTGCCGGAGGGATAACTGGGATTGTCAGGAGGGGAACTGGGATGGATAAGTGGGATTGTCAGGAGGGGAACTGGGATTGTCAGGAGGGTAACTGGGATTGTCAGGAGGGATAACTGGGATTGTCAGGAGGGATAACTGGGATTGCCAGGAGGGATAACTGGGATTGCCGGAGGGATAACTGGGATTGCCAGGAGGGATAACTGGGATTGCCGGAGGGATAACTGGGATTGTCAGGAGGGATAACTGGGATTGCCAGGAGGGATAACTGGGATTGCCGGAGGGTAACTGGGATTGCCGGAGGGTAACTGGGATGGATAACTGGGATTGCCAGGAGGTAACTGGGATGGATAACTGGGATTGCCAGGAGGGATAACTGGGATGCATAACTGGGATTGTCAGGAGGGATAACTGGGATGGATAACTGGGATTGCCAGGAGGATAACTGGGATGGATAACTGGGATTGTCAGGAGGGATAACTGGGATGGATAACTGGGATTGTCAGGAGGGATAACTGGGATGGATAACTGGGATTGTCAGGAGGGATAACTGGGATGGATAACTGGGATTGCCAGGAGGGGAACTGGGATGGATAACTGGGATTGTCAGGAGGGTAACTGGGAGGGATAACTGGGATTGTCAGGAGGGTAACTGGGAGGGATAACTGGGATTGTCAGGAGGGTAACTGGGAGGGATAACTGGGATTGTCAGGAGGGTAACTGGGAGGGATAACTGGGATTGTCAGGAGGGTAACTGGGATTGCCAGGAGGATAACTGGGATTGTCAAGAGGGATAACTGGGATTGTCAGGAGGGATAACTGGGATTGTCAGGAGGAGAACTGGGATGGATAACTGGGATTGCCAGGATGGATAACTGGGATTGCCAGGAGGATAACTGGGATTGTCAGGAGGGATAACTGGGATTGCCAGGAGGGATAACTGGGATTGCCAGGAGGGTAACTGGAATTGCCAGGAGGTAACTGGGATGGATAACTGGGATTGCCAGGAGGGTAACTGGGATTGCCAGGAGGTAACTGGGATGGATAACTGGGATTGCCAGGAGGGTAACTGGGATTGCCAGGAGGTAACTGGGATGGATAACTGGGATTGCCAGTAGGGTAACTGGGATTGTCAAGAGGGATAACTGGGATTGTCAGGAGGGATAACTGGGATTGTCAGGAGGGGAACTGGGATGGATAACTGGGATTGCCAGGATGGATAACTGGGATTGCCAGGATGGATAACTGGGATTGTCAGGAGGGTAACTGGGATTGCCAGGATGGATAACTGGGATTGTCAGGAGGGATAACTGGGATTGCCAGGAGGGTAACTGGGATTGCCAGGAGGGTAACTGGGATTGCCAGGAGGGTAACTGGGATTGCCAGGAGTATAACTGGGTTTGCCAGGAGGGATAACTGGGAGGGATAACTGGGATTGTCAGGAGGGATAACTGGGAGGGATAACTGGGATTGTCAGGAGGGTAACTGGGATTGTCAGGAGGGTAACTGGGATTGTCAGGAGGGATAACTGGGATTGTCAGGAGGGATAACTGGGATTGTCAGGAGGGATAACTGGGATTGTCAGGAGAGGAACTGGGATTGTCAGGAGGATAACTGGGACTGTCAGGAGGGGAATTGGGATTGTCAGGAGGGGAATTGGCAGGGATAACTGGGATTGTCAGGAGGGATAACTGGGATTGTCAGGAGGGATAACTGGGATTGTCAGGAGGGATAACTGGGATTGTCAGGAGAGGAACTGGGATTGTCAGGAGGATAACTGGGACTGTCAGGAGGGGAATTGGGATTGTCAGGAGGGGAATTGGCAGGGATAACTGGGATTGTCAGGAGGGATAACTGGGATTGTCAGGAGGGATAACTGGGATGGATAACTGGGATTGCCAGGAGGTAACTGGGATGGATAACTGGGATTGCCAGGAGGTAACTGGGATGGATAACTGGGATTGTCAGGAGGGATAACTGGGATTGTCAGGAGGGTAACTGGGATTGTCAGGAGGGTAACTGGGATTGTCAGGAGGGATAACTGGGATTGTCAGGAGGGATAGCTGGGATTGTCAGGAGGGATAGCTGGGATTGTCAGGAGGGATAACTGGGATGGATAACTGGGATTGTCAGGAGGGATAACTGGGATTGTCAGGAGGGATAACTGGGATGGATAACTGGGATTGTCAGGAGGGATAGCTGGGATGGATAACTGGGATTGTCAGGAGGGATAACTGGGATGGATAACTGGGATTGTCAGGAGGGGAACTGGGATGGATAACTGGGATTGTCAGGAGGGATAACTGGGATGGATAACTGGGATTGCCAGGAGGATAACTGGGATGGATAACTGGGATTGTCAGGAGGGATAACTGGGATGGATAACTGGGATTGCCAGGAGGGGAACTGGGATGGATAACTGGGATTGTCAGGAGGGTAACTGGGAGGGATAACTGGGATTGTCAGGAGGGTAACTGGGAGGGATAACTGGGATTGTCAGGAGGGTAACTGGGATTGCCAGGAGGGTAACTGGGATTGTCAAGAGGGATAACTGGGATTGTCAGGAGGGATAACTGGGATTGTCAGGAGGGGAACTGGGATGGATAACTGGGATTGCCAGGATGGATAACTGGGATTGCCAGGAGGATAACTGGGATTGCCAGGAGGGATAACTGGGATTGCCAGGAGGTAACTGGGATGGATAACTGGGATTGCCAGGAGGTAACTGGGATGGATAACTGGGATTGTCAGGAGGTAACTGGGATGGATAACTGGGATTGTCAGGGGGATAACTGGGATTCCAGGGTACTGGTTCGTGGTGGGTGGGCCGTGGCTCACCCGAGTTTGGCGTGGCCGGGGAGTGGCCGCGGTTGCCCTGAGCCCCCACGCCGGCGGCGTCCACGGCGCTTTTGGCGGCGTAAATGTTGGCTTCCTCCTGGAACTTGCCCATGTTCTTCTTGTAGCGGATCCTCTTGTTCCCAAACCAGTTGGAAACCTGGTGGGGACACCGGGGCCGGGCTGAGCCCTGGGTGGGGAGGGGGAACAACGATCCCTTCCCTTCTCCCCCCCATCCCACACAGGACAGGGAATTTCCCAGCCAGGGGAGCGAGAAATAATGAAATAACGTTCAATCATTTCATCTCAAAACCCTCCAAGAACAACCCCACACCCCGTTTAAACCCACCCTCCCCCAGCTCTGCCAGAGCGTCAATTATTGAAAACGTAAAATTATTATTATTATTGACAGAAAAGGAGAAAAAACGGCCCAAAATTTTGGTTTGAGGTCGGGGGGAGGGGATAAAGGGGGGGAAGGAAGCTGCTCCCACCTGGGACACGGTGATGCCGCCCTTCTTGGCGAGCTCCTCTTTGGCCTCTTCGCTGGGGTAGGGGTTGCTCAGGTGGGAGTAAAAATACTCGTTCAGCACCTCCGTGGCCTGCTTGCTGAAATTGCGCCGCTTACGCCTGGAAAACGGGGGGGGTTTGGAGTTTTAAATTGGGTTTTACCCAGGGAATGGAGAGGGGAGGGACAGGGGGGGATTTAAGTGTTGTTAATTGAATTCTGATCGGATTTGCTGGTGGTTCGGTGCTCACCTTAAAGAGCAAAATGGGTGTGTTAATTAGCAGCATTTAGTGTTTTATTAGCACGTGTTTCTATGTCATATATTAAAATGTTAGTGTTTAATGTTGACCATAATAAATGTACTTACATAATAAATGTGCATTTGCTAGTAATATGTATTTACACATACCAAAGATATCACAACCAAATGTATTAATCTATAATATTAAATACATGACCTATTAAATATATGCACACCTACTACAATATCTTGCATATATCCCTACCAAATCTATTATTACTTAATATTAAATCCACTAAATTCCTGACATATTAAACATATTTACACTTTCTGCAGTATCTTACATACATCCCTACCAAATCTATTATTACTTAATATTAAATCCACTAAATTCCTGACATATTAAACATATTTACACCTTCTACAATACACTACATATGTCCCTACCAAATTTAATAATATTTAATATTAAATCCACTAAATACCTGACATATTAAACATATTTACACCTTCTACAATATCTTACATGCATCCCTACCAAATCTATGAATATTTAATATTAAATCCACTAAATTCCTGACATATTAAACATATTTACACCTTCTGCAGTATCTTACATACATCCCTACCAAATCTATGAATATTTAATATTAAATCCACTAAATACCTGACATATTAAACATATTTACACCTTCTACAATACACTACATATGTCTCTACCAAATTTAATAATATTTAATATTAAATCCACTAAATACCTGACATATTAAATATATTCATACCTTCTATAATACATGATGTATATCCCTGCCAAATCTATTAATGTTTAATGTTCAATACATTAAATACATTAAATACATTAAATATCTGACATATTAGCTATATTCACACCTTCTATAATACACTATGTGTATCCCTACCAAACCTATTCATATTTAATATTAAATCCACCATATATATTGCATATTAACTATATACACACCTTCCCTAATACACTACACACATCCCTACCATAAATACATTATATTAATGTATATTATATTAAATCCACCACATATATTGCATATTAACTATATACACACCTTCCCTAATACACTACACATATATCCCTACCATAAATACATTATATTAATGTATATTCTATTTATATTAATTCCACCACATATATTGCATATTAACTATATACACACCTTCCCTAATACACATATATCCCTACCATAAATACATTTTATAATGTATGTTATACTTATATTAATTAAAAAAAAAAAATACTTCTTTAAAAACCTTTCTATTGTCCCTTCCATTACGGAATAAATTCATTTATATTTAAAATCTCTGCTCACAGGGCCCGACCGACCGGCCGGGAATGTCGCCCTTTTTTCCCCCCCCTCTGGAATTTTGGGATTGAGTTGGGAATGGCCGTACCTGGCGTCGAGGAACCGGGAGCGCAGGATCATGACGGCCTCGCAGGTGCTCTGCTTCAGCTGCATCTGGATGGTGCTGAACTTGCCGTGGATGATGCTGACCATCCGCTCGATCTCCTTGGGGGAGATGGGCCTGGTCCGGCTCTGCTCCCGCAGCAGGTTCATCACGTGCGTGGTGAACTCGCTGCAGGCCTGGGGGACACAGGGATTTGTGGCCACAACCCCCCCCCAGCCCCAAAAATCCGCTCCCCTCACGCCAAGAGCTCCCCCTCCCCAAAATCTCCGGGGGAGCCTCTCCGTGATCAGCTGGGATCTGCTCCTGGACACCCAGGGAATGACACAGCCCTGTCCTGCTGCTTGGGATCCTCTCCCTGCAGGGGATCCAAAACTGTCCCTGGGTCCAAAACCTGTCCCTGGGTCTAAAACCTGTCCCTGGGTCCAAAACTGTCCCTGGGTCCAAAACTGTCCCTGGGTCCAAAACCTGTCCCTGGGTCCAAAATCCCTCATTGGGTGCAAAATCTGTCCCTGGGGCCAAAACCTGTCCCTGGATCCAAAACCTGTCCCTGGATCCAAAACCTGTCCCTGGGTCCAAAACCTGTCCCTGGGTCCAAAATATCTCCCTGGGTCAAAAGTTTCTCCTTGGGTCCAAAACCTGTCCCTGGGTCCAAAATCTGTCCCTGGGTCCAAAATCTGTCCCTGGGTCCAAAATCTCTCCCTGGATCCAAAACCTGTCCCTGGGTCCAAAACCTGTCCCTGGGTCCAAAATCTCTCCTTGGGTCCAAAACTGTCCCTGGGTCCAAACCCTGTCCCTGGATCCAAAACTGTCCCTGGGTCCAAAACCTGTCCCTGGGTCCAAAACTGTCCCTGGGTCCAAAACTGTCCCTGGATCCAAACCTGTCCCTGGATCCAAACCTGTCCCTGGATCCAAAACCTGTCCCTGGGTCTAAAACTGTCCCTGGATCCAAACCTGTCCCTGGGTCCAAAACTGTCCCTGGATCCAAACCTGTCCCTGGATCCAAACCTGTCCCTGGATCCAAAACCTGTCCCTGGGTCCAAACCTGTCCCTGGATCCAAAACCTGTCCCTGGGTCCAAACCTGTCCCTGGGTCCAAACCTGTCCCTGGATCCAAACCTGTCCCTGGGTCCAAAATCTGTCCCTGGGTCCAAAACTGTCCCTGGGTCCAAACCCTGTCCCTGGATCCAAAACCTGTCCCTGGGTCCAAACCTGTCCCTGGATCCAAACCTGTCCCTGGATCCAAACCCTGTCCCTGGATCCAAACCCTGTCCCTGGATCCAAACCCTGTCCCTGGATCCAAAACTGTCCCTGGGTCCAAACCTGTCCCTGGATCCAAACCTGTCCCTGGATCCAAAACTGTCCCTGGGTCCAAACCTGTCCCTGGGTCCAAAACTGTCCCTGGGTCCAAACCTGTCCCTGGATCCAAAACTGTCCCTGGATCCAAACCTGTCCCTGGATCCAAAACTGTCCCTGGATCCAAACCTGTCCCTGGATCCAAACCCTGTCCCTGTTCCTGCTCTCGAAGCCCAGAGTCAGGAGGGGGGAGAGGGGGATGTGGGCAGGGAACGGGGCAAAAAGGGGGCGTTTTGGGAGGGGGTGAGAGGGTTATAAAAAAAGCTCTTCCATGCAGAAAGATCACCTGTTCATATTTCTCTAGCTCAGAGTGGTAAATCTGTCGGATCTGGGACAGCTTGGCCCTGTAGTCAGAGTGCTCAATGCTATTGTCATTGGGACAGCCACCTGATGCTGCTGCTCCTGCCATCAGCGCTCCTCCTGCTCCTCCTCCTCCTCCTCCTCCTCCTCCTCCTCCTCTTTCTCCTCTTTCTCCTCCTCCTCTGCCTCTTTTCTCGGGCCCGGAGACGCCCTCAGCCAGCAGCATGTTATCCAACCGCAGCAGCTGCGAGTCTGGAGGGTCCTCCTCCTGGATACCACGGATACTCAGAACTGTGGGACACACAGAGGGGTAAAATGGGGGTAAAATGGGGGTAAAATGGGGGTAAAATGGGAATTGGGGTAGTCAGCACTGTGGGACACAGAGCGGGATAAAATGGGAATTGGGAATGGGGACAAAATGGGAATTGGGGTACTCAGCACTGCGGGACACAGAGCGGGATAAAACGGGGGTTGGGATGGGGATAAAATGGGAATTGGGATTGGGATAAAATGGGAATTGGGATGGGGATAAAATGGGAGTTGGGATAAAATGGAAATTGGGATGGGGATAAAATGGGAGTTGGGATTGGGATAGAAAGGGAGTTTGGACTGTGATAAAATGGGGATTGGGGTACTCAGCACTGTGGGACACAGAGAGGGATAAAATGGGAACTGGGATGGGGGTAAAATGGGAATTGGGATGGGGGTAAAATGGGAATTGGGGTACTCAGCACTGTGGGACACACAGGGATAAAATGGGGGTTGGGATGGGGATAAAATGGGAGTTGGGATGGGGATAAAATGGGGGTTGGGATTGGGATAAAATGGGAATTGGGATGGGGATAAAATGGGGGTTGGGATGGGGATAAAATGGGGGTTGGGATGGGGATAAAATGGGGGTTGGGATGGGGATAAAATGGGAATTGGGATGGGGATAAAATGGGAATTGGGGTACTCAGCACTGCGGGACACAGAGAGGGATAAAATGGGGGTTGGGAGGGGGATAAAATGGGAATTGGGGTACTCAGCACTGTGGGACACACAGAGGGATAAAATGGGGGTTGGGATGGGGGTAAAACGGGAATTGGGATGGGGATAAAATGGGAATTGGGATGGGGATAAAATGGGGGTTGGGATTGGGATAAAATGGGGGTGGGGATGGGGGTAAAATGGGAATTGGGATGGGGATAAAATGGGGGTTGGGGTACTCAGCACTGCAGGGCACAGAGAGGGATAAAATGGGGGTTGGGACTGGAATAAAAGGGGTGTTGGGATAAAATGGGGGTTGGGATTGGGATAAAATGGGAATTGGGGTACTTAGCACTGTGGGACACAGAGAGGGATAAAATGGGAATTGTGATTGGGATAAAATGGGAATTGGGATGGGGATAAAATGGGGGTGGGGAGGGGGATAAAATGGGGGTTGGGATGGGGGTAAAATGGGAATTGGGATGGGGGTAAAATGGGAATTGGGATGGGGGTAAAATGGGAATTGGGATGGGGGTAAAATGGGAATTGAGATGGGGGTAAAATGGGAATTGGGATTGGGATAAAATGGGAATTGGGGAACTCAGCACTGTGGGACACACAGAGGGATAAAATGGGAATTGGGATGGGGGTAAAACGGGGGATGGGATTGGGATAAAATGGGGGTTGGGATAAAATGGGGGTTGGGATGGGGATAAAATGGGAATTGGGATAAAATGGGGGTTGGAATAAAATGGGAATTGGGATGGGGATAAAATGGGAATTGGGGTACTCAGCACTGCGGGACACAGAGAGGGATAAAATGGGAATTGGGAATGGGGACAAAATGGGAATTGGGATGGGGATAAAATGGGAATTGGGATGGGGATAAAATGGGGGTTGGGATAAAATGGGAGTTGAGATAAAATGGGAATTGGGATGGGGATAAAATGGGGGTTGGGATGGGGATAAAATGGGGAAAATTCCCCCCCCACCTCCAGGGGTCGATCCTCGTCAGGGAGGGGCAATAATTAAGGAGGGAGGCAAATGAAATTCCCCCTGGTTTTTAATTAACCCCTAATTAAAGGGGCGGGGCCTCGCTGGGTATGCAAATGCAATCAGCGCCTTTGCATCTCATTAATTAAGGGATCTGGGACGTGCCTGGGACCGAAATGAGGCTCCTGCTCCGAGACTGCCCCTTTCCAGGAGCAGGAAAGGGGGGAAAAGGGGGAAAATGGGGGGGTTGGGGTGGGAAAAAACCCCTGGTGAGACTCGAAATGGCCTTGGCAGGGGGAAAATGAGCCAAAATCTGGTTTATTTGGGAGAAAATGAGCCAAAATGTGGTTTATTTGGGTGAAAAGGAGCCAAAACGTGGTTTATTTGGGTGAAAATGAGCCCAAAACTGGTTTAGTTGGGTGAAAATGAGTGAAAATGTTTTTTATTTGGGTGAAAATGAGCCCAAAACTGGTTTAGTTGGGTGAAAATGAGCCAAAACATGGTTTATTTGGGTGAAAATGAGCCCAAAACTGGTTTATTTGGGTGAAAATGAGCCCAAAACTGGTTTAGTTGGGTGAAAATGAGCCAAAACATGGTTTATTTGGGTGAAAATGAGCCAAAAACTGGTTTAGTTGGGCACAAATGAACCAAAAACTGGCCTAGTTGGGGGGAAATGAGCCAAAAATGGTTTATTAGGGTGAAAATGAACCAAGAACTGGTTTAGTTGGGGGAAAATGAGCCAAAAACTGGTTTAGTTGGGTGAAAAGGAGCAAAAATGTGGTTTATTTGGGTGAAAAGGAGAGAAAAAATGGCATAGCTGGGTGTAAATGAGCCAAGAACTGGTTTAGTTGGGGGAAAAGGAGCCAAAAACTGGTTTATTTGGGGGAAAATGAACCAAAAACTGGTTTAGTTGGGTGAAAATGAGCCAAAATGTGGTTTATTTGGGTGAAAATGAGCCCAAAACTGGTTTATTAGGGTGAAAATGAACCAAAAACTGGTTTTGTTGGGTGAAAATGAGTGAAAATGTGGTTTACTTGGGTGAAAATGAGCCAAAACTGGTTTAGTTGGGGGAAAAGGAGCCAAAATGTGGTTTATTTGGATGAAAATGAGCCCAAAACTTGTTTAGTTGGGCACAAATGAGCCAAAAACTGGCCTAGGTGGGGGGAAATGAGCCCAAAACTGGTTTATTAGGGTGAAAATTAACCAGAAACTGGTTTAGTTGGGTGAAAATGAGCCAAAATGTGGTTTATTTGGGTGAAAATGAGCCAAAAACTGGCCTAGTTGGGTGAAAATGAGCCAAAAACTGGCCTAGTTGGGGAAAAATGAGCCCAAAACTGGTTTAGTTGGGTGAAAATGAGACAAAATGTGGTTTATTTGGGTGAAAATGAGGCAAAAACTGGCCTAGTTGGGGGGAAATGAATCAAAAATGGACATATTTGGGTGAAAATGAGCCAAAACCTGGTTTATTTGGGTGAAAATGAACCAAAAACTGGTTTAGTTGGGTGAAAATGAACCAAAATGTGGTTTATTTGGGTGAAAATGAGCCAAAACTGGTTTAGTTGGGGGAAAAGGAGCCAAAAACTGGTTTATTTGGGTGAAAAGGCGAGAAAAAATGGCCTAGCTGGGTGTAAATGAGCCAAGAACTGGTTTAGTTGGGTGAAAATGAACCAAAAACTGGTTTAGTTGGGTGAAAATGAACCAAAAACTGGTTTATTAGGGTGAAAATGAACCAAATACTGGTTTATTAGGGTGAAAATGAACCAAAAACTGGTTTAGTTGGGTGAAAATGAACCAAAAACTGGTTTAGTTGGGTGAAAATGAACCAAAAACTGGTTTATTAGGGTGAAAATGAACCAAATACTGGTTTAGTTGGGTGAAAATGAACCAAAATGTGATTTATTTGGGTATAAATGAGCCAAAAACTGGCCTAGTTGGGTGCAAATGAATCAAAAATGGACATATTTGGGTGAAAATGAGCCAAAACTGGCCCAACCCCCTCTCCCAACCAAATTAAATTAATTAACCCCACAATTCATTAAACTGCAGAACTGCTGAGGGAAAAGGGGGAGGGGGGAGGGTCCAGGGGAGGGGAATTTGGGGAAAAGGGGGGGATTTGGAGGGAAAAGGGGGGGATTTGGGGGAAAAGGGGGGGATTTGGGGGAAAAGGGGGGGATTTGGGGTTAAAAGGGGGGATTCGGGGGGAAAGGGGGGGATTTGTGGGAAAAGGGGGGGGGGATTTGGGGGAAAAAGGGGGGATTTGAGGTGAAAGGGGAAGGATTTGGGGGAAAAGGGGGGGATTTGGGGGAAAAGGGGGGGATTTGGGGGAAAAGGGGGGATTTGGGGGAAAGGGGGGGATTTGAGAGGAAAAGGGGGGATTTGGGGGGAAAAGGGGGGGGATTTGGGGGAAAAGGGGGGGGATTTGGGGGAAAAGGGGGGGGATTTGGGGGAAAAGGGGGGGATTTGAGGTGAAAGGGGAAGGATTTGGGGGAAAAGGGGGGGATTTGGGGGGAAGGGGGGATTTGGGGGAAAAGGGGGGATTTGGGGGGAAGGGGGAGGATTTGGGGCAAAAAGGGGGGATTTGGGGGGAAAGGGGGGGATTTGGGGGAAAAGGGGGGCGATTTGGGGGAAAAGGGGGGATTTGGGGGAAAGGGGGGATTTGGGGGGAAGGGGGAGGATTTGGGGCAAAAAGGGGGGATTTGGGGGGAAAGGGGGGGATTTGGGGGAAAAGGGGGGATTTGGGGGAAAAGGGGGGGATTTGGGGGAAAAGGGGGGGATTTGGGGTAGAAGGGGGGGATTTTGGGGGGGAAAGGGGGGATTTGGGGGTAAATTGGGGGATTTTGGGAAAAGGGGAGGATTTGGGGGAAAAGGGGGGGGATTTGAGGTAGAAGGGGGGGATTTGGGGGGGGAAAGGGGGGGATTTGGGGTAGAAGGGGGGGATTTGGGGTAGAAGGGGGGGATTTGGGGTAGAAGGGGGGGATTTGGGGGGAAAGGGGGGGATTTGGGGGGATTTGGGGGGAAAAGGGGGGGATTTGAGGGAAAAGGGGGGGATTTGGGGGGATTTGGGGTAGAAGGAGGGGATTTGGGGGGAAAGGGGGGGATTTGGGGGGAAAGGGGGGGATTTGGGGGGAAAGGGGGGGATTTGGGGGGATTTGGGGGGATTTGGGGGGAAAAGGGGGGGATTTGAGGGAAAAGGGGGGGATTTGGGGGAAAAGGGGGGGATTTGGGGGGATTTGGGGTAGAAGGAGGGGATTTGGGGAAAAGGGACCCCGAGGAGCCCCAACGCACCCGTTTTGTCCTTGATGTCGCACAGGACGCTGAACAGGGCGGGTTTCATCCGGTGGCAGTTCAGGGAGTGCTTCCTGAGGGGGAGGGAAAAAGAGGGAAAAATGAGCCCAAAATCCCGGGAAAAAAAGGTCAGGAAAGGTCGGGAAGGGCAGGGAGCCAAAAACCCCCTTCAAATTCCCCATTTGGGTCAGTTTGGGGGAGTCAAAGGGCCACCCAAAGTGTATTTTTTAATGTATATTTTAGATAAATTTTATATTTTTTATAGATATATTTATATTTTTATATATTTTATATATATGTTCATATTTTTATATTATATATATGTTTATATTTTATATTTTTTATATATATATGTTTATATTTTTAAATTTTATATATTTTTATACATATATATGTTTATATTTTTATATATATTCGTGTCTCTTGTATGTTTGGGTATTATAGAAATTTATCTGAAGTTTTAAAATATGAATTTATAGGTTTAAGAGATAATATATGAATATTTGTATATTTTATATGTTTATATAATATGCAAATATATAAAAGATATATATATATAAAAGATGCATATAATATATTAAAATATGTTTGTATATTATATAAATCATATCAAAATTCAAATTATTATATATTCAATATATATATTCTACATTCAAAATTCAAATAATTATATATGAGATATAAATATGCCAATACATAAAGGACATAAATATATAAACATATACATATAAACCCCGGATAATGAATATATTTGTATATTACATGAATTTATAATTTGCATATCGTATAAATTTATATAAAATTTTAATACATTTATATATTTTATATATAAATAAATATAAACATATTTCCTTTGGTCATATTTCTATAACATGCAAATATATAACAGAAATAAATATATACAATTATATAAATATAGAAGTATGAGAATGCATAGATATACATAAATTTAATCTTTAAAATATATTTTCATATATTTTATATATTTATACCATTTACAAATATATAAAATACATAAATATAAATATAGATATATAAAATACACAAATATCAGGGCTTTTTTTTTTTAATTTTCATCCAGGAATGGGATCATCCCAAAAGCAGGAACAAAACTGTTCAGGAAAAGCCCCCTGGAATGACCCCTCGACCTCCAAACCACGAGGATTTTTGGGAATGTTCACCCAACTCCCCCCAAATATCGAGGATTTTTGGGAATGTTCACCCAACACCCCCCAAACCCCGAGGAATTTTGGGAATGTTCACCCAACTCCCCCCAAACCCCAAGGATCTTTGGGAATGTTCACCCAACTCCCCCCAAACCCCGAGGATCTTTGGGAATGTTCACCCAACTCCCCCCAAACCCCGAGGATCTTTGGGAATGTTCACCCAACTCCCCCCAAATCCCGAGGATTTTTGGGAATGTTCACCCAACTCCCCCCAAATATCGAGGATTTTTGGGAATGTTCACCCAACACCCCCCAAATCCCGAGGAATTTTGGGAATGTTCACCCAACACCCCCCAAATCCTGAGGATTTTTGGGAATGTTCACCCAACTCCCCTCAAATCCTGAGGAATTTTGGGAATGTTCACCCAACTCCCCTCAAATCCTGAGGAATTTTGGGAATGTTCACCCAACTCCCCCAGATCCCGAGGATTTTTGGGAATGTTCACCCAACTCCCCCCAAATCCTGAGGATTTTTGGGAATGTTCACCCAACTCCCCCCAAATCCTGAGGATTTTTGGGAATTTCACCCAACTCCCCCCAAATCCTGAGGATTTCTGGGAATGTTCACCCAACTCCCCCCAAATCCCAAGGATTTTTGGGAATGTTCACCCAACTCCCCCCAAATCCTGAGGAATTTTGGGAATGTTCACCCAACTCCCCCCAAACCCCAAGGATCTTTGGGAATGTTCACCCAACTCCCCCCAAATCCCAAGGATTTTTGGGAATGTTCACCCAACTCCCCCCAAACCCCGAGGATCTTTGGGAATGTTCACCCAACTCCCCCCAAACCCCGAGGATCTTTGGGAATGTTCACCCAACTCCCCCCAAATCCTGAGGATTTTTGGGAATGTTCACCCAACTCCCAAATCCTGAGGATTTTTGGGAATGTTCACCCAACTCCCCTCAAATCCTGAGGAATTTTGGGAATGTTCACCCAACTCCCCCAGATCCCGAGGATTTTTGGGAATGTTCACCCAACTCCCCCCAAACCCTGAGGATTTCTGGGAATGTTCACCCAACTCCCCCCAAATCCTGAGGATTTCTGGGAATGTTCACCCAACTCCCCCCAAATCCTGAGGAATTTTGGGAATGTTCACCCAACTCCCCCAAATCCCAAGGATTTTTGGGAATGTTCACCCAACTCCCCCCAAATCCCGAGGATTTTTGGGAATGTTCACCCAACTCCCCCCAAATCCCGAGGATTTTTGGGAATGTTCACCCAACTCCCCCCAAATCCTGAGGATTTTTGGGAATGTTCACCCAACTCCCAAATCCCGAGGATTTTTGGGAATGTTCACCCAACTCCCCCCAAATCCTGAGGATCTTTGGGAATGTTCACCCAACTCCCCCCAAACCCTGAGGATTTCTGGGAATGTTCACCCAACACCCCCCAAATCCTGAGGATTTTTGGGAATGTTCACCCAACTCCCCCCAAATCCTGAGGATTTTTGGGAATGTTCACCCAACTCCCCCCAAATCCCGAGGATTTTTGGGAATGTTCACCCAACTCCCCCCAAATCCCAAGGATTTTTGGGAATGTTCACCCAACTCCCCCCAAATCCCGAGGATTTTTGGGAATGTTCACCCAACTCCCCCCAAATCCCAAGGATTTTTGGGAATGTTCACCCAACTCCCCCCAAATCCTGAGGAATTTTGGGAATGTTCACCCAACTCCCCCAAATCCCAAGGATTTTTGGGAATGTTCACCCAACTCCCCCCAGATCCCGAGGATTTTTGGGAATGTTCACCCAACTCCCCCCAAATCCTGAGGAATTTTGGGAATGTTCACCCAACTCCCCCCAAACCCTGAGGATTTTTGGGAATGTTCACCCAACTCCCCCCAAATCCTGAGGAATTTTGGGAATGTTCACCCAACTCCCCCAAATCCCGAGGATCTTTGGGAATGTTCACCCAACTCCCCTCAAATCCTGAGGAATTTTGGGAATGTTCACCCAACTCCCCTCAAATCCTGAGGAATTTTGGGAATGTTCACCCAACTCCCCCAGATCCCGAGGATTTTTGGGAATGTTCACCCAACTCCCCCCAGATCCCAAGGATTTTTGGGAATGTTCACCCAACTCCCCCCAAATCCTGAGGAATTTTGGGAATTTCACCCAACTCCCCCAAATCCTGAGGATTTCTGGGAATGTTCACCCAACTCCCCCCAAATCCTGAGGATTTCTGGGAATGTTCACCCAACTCCCCCAAATCCTGAGGAATTTTGGGAATGTTCACCCAACTCCCCCCAAATCCCCTTCCTTCGGCCCCTTGGGAGTCTTTTCCCACCTTTCCACAACAGAACCCACCCGAAATTCCCACAAAACCAGGGAATTCCACCTTTCCTGAGCTGCTGCTTCCCACTGGTTTGTCCCGAAATATCCCCCCTTTTTTCCAGCCCTCTGGGGGCAACTCCCACGAGAAATCAGCAGGAAAACCCCCCCCCTGGATGCAACACCCGCCTCAAAAAGTCTCTTTGGCTGCTCCCGAGCCCCTTTTGGGACCCCAAAATAACTTTTAAATCCCATTTACAGCTCATTTTCCTCCAGATTTTTCATCTAAAACACCGAAATATCCCATTTTCCAGCGTTTTGGGGCCAACTTCCATGAGAAATCTGAGGAGGAAAAACCCCCCTGGATGCAACACCCGCCTCAAAAAGTCTCTTTGGCTGCTCCCGGACCCCTTTCTGATCCAGAAATTTAATTTAAACGGGGTTTCTAGCTCAGTTCCACCGGATTTTTTTAATATAAAATATCAAACTACCCAGTTTTCCAGACATTTGGGGCCAAATCCCACCAGAAATCAGCGGGAGGAACCCCCTGGATGCAACACCCGCCTCAAACAGCCTCTTTTTTCACCCCAAACCCACTTATTTCACCCCAAATCCACTTTTTTCAACCCAAACCCCACTTTTTTCTCCCCCAAACCCCACTTCTTTCACCCCAAACCCCACTTTTTGAACCCCAAATCCACTTTTTTCACCCCAAACCCCACTTTTTTCACCCCCAACCCCACTTTTTTCACCCCAAACCCACTTCTTTCACCCCCAAACCTACTTTTTTCATCCCAAAACCCACTTTTTTATTCCCCCAAATCCACTTTTTTCACCCCAAATCCACTTTTCTCACCCCAAACCCCACTTCTTTCACCCCAAACCCCACTTCTTTCACCCCCAAACCCCACTTTTTACACCCCAAACCCCACTTCTTTCACCCCAAACCCCACTTCTTTCACCCCCAACCTCACCTTTTTCACCCCAACCCCACTTTTTTCACCCCCAAACTCACCTTTTTCACCCCAAACCCACTTTTTTATTCCCAAACCCCACTTTTTTCACCCCAACCCCACTTTTTTCACCCCCAAACTCACTTTTTTCACCCCAACCCCACTTTTTTCACCCCAAACTCCACCTTTTCACCCCCAAACTCCACTTCTTTCACCCCAAACCGCACTTCTTTCACCCCAAAACCCACTTCTTTCACCCCCAAACTCCACTTTTTTACTCCCAACCCCCACTTTTTTCCCCCCAAAACCCACTTTTTTTCACTACAAACCCCACTTTTTTCACCCCGAAACCCCACTTTTTCACCCCAAACCCACTTTTTCACCCCAAACCCCACTTCTTTCACCCCAAACCCACTTTTTTCAACCCCAAACTCCACTTTTTTCACCCCCCCAAACGCGGGTTCTCCTCCCGCTCCCATCCCAGAGGCTCCTCCAGCCCCTCCTGCCAAGGATTTTCCCCCCAAATCCGAGGGATTTTCCCCCCAACTCCGAGGGATTTTCCCCCCAAATCCGAGGGATTTTTCCCCCAAATCCGAGGGATTTTCCCCCCAAATCCGAGGGATTTTCCCCCCAACTCCGAGGGATTTTCCCCCCAAATCCGAGGGATTTTCCCCCCAAATCCGAGGGATTTTCCCCCCAAATCCGAGGGATTTTTCCCCCAAATCCGAGGGATTTTTCCCCCAAATACGAGGGATTTTTCCCCCAAATCCGAGGGATTTTTCCCCCAAATCCGAGGGATTTTCCCCCAAATGCGAGGGTTGAGCTCGGCCCGGGGCGGGCAGAGCGAGAAGAGCGAGCGAGAGAGAACAAAGGCGGCGGCTCCGGCAGCTCATTGTCCTCGGCATCGAGCAGGGGATAAAAAAAAAAAACCGGAATCGCGGGGGAGAATTCCCAGGGAAAAAAAAAAAAAGAAAAAAGAAAAGAAAAAAAAAAAGAAAAGAAAAAAAGAAATGAAAAAAAAAGAAAAGAGAAAAGAAAAAAAAAAAGAAAAGAAAAAAAGATAAAAAGAAAAGAAAAAAGAAAAGAAAAAGAAGAAAAGAAAAAGAAGAAAAGAAAAAGAAGAAAAGAAAAAAGAAAAGAAAAAAAAAGAAAAGAAAAAAGAAAAGAAAAGGAAAAAAAAGAATAGAAAAAAAAAGAAAAGAAAACAAAGATAAAAAAAAGAAAAGAAAAAAAGAAAAGAAAAAAAGAAAAAAAAAGGAAAAGAAAAAAAGAAAAGAAAAAAAGAAAAAAAAAGAAAAGAAAAAAAGATAAAAAAGAAAAGAAAAAAGATAATAAAAAAGAAAAGAAAAAAAAAGAAGAAAAGAAAAAAAGAAAAGAAAAAAAAAAGAAAAAAAAGAAAAGAAAAAAAAAAGCGGCGTTCGGGTCCATAAAAAACCCCTCCATTAATTAATAATTAATCACCGTGGCGACATCGGGACGCATCCCGGCCCTCCCCCAACCCCCCCAATCTTCCTACTGGTTCTGGATCCCCCTTCCCAAGCCCCAACTTCCAGGAGAGTTTTCAGCTCGGATCTTTCAAATTCCCAGTTTGGGTTTGTTAAAACAACCCCCCGAAATGCACAATTTGGAAGGTGAATTTTTAGGGGAAAAACCCCCCCCTTACCCCCTGGAAATGCAGCGGGGTTCGCCTCGGGGTTCCAACTCACCAAACCCAACGGACTTCCCATGCAGAAGACACAAAAAAAACCCCAAAACCCTGCTTTTCCCACGTATTTCCACAAATTCCCACGAAAAATGCACCGGAAGGGGCTGTAAAATTTGGGGCCCAGCAGGAGGGTGAGGGCGGTTTTGGGGTCAGAACTGAAGGGATTTGGCTTTTAGAGACACTAAAACACCCAACGAGCTCGAATTGCTCTTAAACATCACCAATTCTCAATATTCCAAGGCCTCTGGAATGCCCTGGGGGAGCTGCAGGTGAGAACAACACCGGGAAGAGACAAAAAAAAAAATATAAATAAGTTTTGGGGCAGAAGTGACAGCTCCGCTCGCGCTCCCCGCTCCGCTCTCCACAAACCACACTTGGAAACCAACCCCCAAAAAACCCACGTTTCAACCCAAATCAGTAGGGTTGAGAGGGCAAAAGCTCCTCCTTTATGTTCAGACGGATCTGTGCAATCCTCTGGAATTTGGTGATGGCGCTGGCCAAACTTTTTTTGGGGGGCAGATGAACAAAAACGGGAGGTTTTATCGTGCTGGGTCATCCCCCACTCCCAACTGCGGGAAAACTGCAGGAATCTGGGGGGGAAAAGGGCCCAAAAGCCCCTTTTGGTGGGATCCAAACCCCCTGGCAAAGCTGCTAATTAGGGCTAATTACCCAGTGCTAATCAGGACCAGCGGGATCCCGCTGGTTTCCAGGCCGGTGGTGACATCCAGGGGGGGTTTTCCCGTTAAATCGAGGAATTCCAGGTGGGGGTGAGGGATGAGAGACCTCTCCAAGTGTCCCCAAACCAGGGGGTCTGCAGCCCCCCCACCCTCTCCTGGCCAAACTCCAGCTCCCAGCACCTCCGGTTCCCCCTTTCCCAGTGGGTTTTCCCCCTTTCCCAGTGGGTTTTCCCCTTTCCCAGTGGGTTTTCCCCCTTTCCCAGTGGGTTTTCCCCCTTTCCCAGTGGGTTTTCCCCCTTTCCCAGTGGGTTTTCCCCCTTTCCCAGTGGGTTTTCCCCTTTCCCAGTGGGTTTTCCCCCTTTCCCAGTGGGTTTTCCCCCTTTCCCAGTGGGTTTTCCCCCTTTCCCAGTGGGTTTTCCCCTTTCCCAGTGGGTTTTCCCCCATTCCCAGTGGGTTTTCCCCTTTCCCAGTGGGTTTTCCCCCTTTCCCAGTGGGTTTTGCCCCATTCCCAGTGGGTTTGCCCCCATTCCCAGTGGGTTTTCCCCCATTTCCACTGGGTTTTGCCCCATTCCCAGTGGGTTTTCCCCCATTCCCAGTGGGTTTGCCCCCTTTCCAGTGAGTTTGCCCCATTTCCAGTGGGTTTTGCCCCATTCCCAATGGTTTTGCCCCATTCCCAGTGGTGTCAGACAGGACAATCCCGCTCTGGTTACCCCATTCCCGGTGGGTTTTCCCCCTTTCCCAGTGGGTTTTCCCCCTTTCCCAGTGGGTTTTCCCCTTTCCCAGTGGGTTTTCCCCCTTTCCCAGTGGGTTTTCCCCTTTCCCAGTGGGTTTTCCCCCTTTCCCAGTGGGTTTTCCCCCTTTCCCAGTGGGTTTCCCCCTTTCCCAGTGGGTTTCCCCCATTCCTGGTGGATTTTCCCCCTTTCCCAGTGGGTTTTCCCCTTTCCCAGTGGGTTTTCCCCCATTCCCAGTGGGTTTTCCCCCATTTCCACTGGGTTTTGCCCCATTCCCAGTGGGTTTTCCCCCATTCCCAGTGGGTTTGCCCCCTTTCCAGTGAGTTTGCCCCATTTCCAGTGGGTTTTGCCCCATTCCCAATGGTTTTGCCCCATTCCCAGTGGTGTCAGACAGGACAATCCCGCTCTGGTTACCCCATTCCCGGTGGGTTTTCCCCCTTTCCCAGTGGGTTTTCCCCTTTCCCAGTGGGTTTTCCCCCTTTCCCAGTGGGTTTTCCCCTTTCCCAGTGGGTTTTCCCCTTTCCCAGTGGGTTTTCCCCCTTTCCCAGTGGGTTTTCCCCTTTCCCAGTGGGTTTTCCCTCATTCCCAGTGGGTTTTCCCCTTTCCCAGTGGGTTTTCCCCCATTCCCAGTGGGTTTTCCCCCATTTCCACTGGGTTTTGCCCCATTCCCAGTGGGTTTTCCCCCATTCCCAGTGGGTTTGCCCCCTTTCCAGTGAGTTTGCCCCATTTCCAGTGGGTTTTGCCCCATTCCCAATGGTTTTGCCCCATTCCCAGTGGTGTCAGACAGGACAATCCCGCTCTGGTTACCCCATTCCCGGTGGGTTTTCCCCCTTTCCCAGTGGGTTTTCCCCCTTTCCCAGTGGGTTTTCCCCTTTCCCAGTGGGTTTGCCCCCATTCCCAGTGGGTTTGCCCCCATTCCCAGTGGGTTTGCCCCCTTTCCAGTGAGTTTGCCCCATTTCCACTGGGTTTTGCCCCATTCCCAGTGGATTTTGCCCCATTCCCAGTGGTGTCAGGCAGGACAATCCCGCTCTGGTTTCCCCATTCCCAGTGGGTTTTCCCCTATTCCTGGTGGGTTTTCCCCGTTCCTGGTCGGTTTTCCCCATTCCTGGTCATTTTTCCCCTGTTTCCGGTGGGTTTTGTCCCATTCCCAGTGGGTTTTGCCCCATTTTAGTGTGTTTTGCCCCATTCCCAGTGGTTTTGCCCCATTCCCAATGGTGTCAGGCAAGACAATCCTGCTGCAGTTTCCCCATTCCTGGTGGGGTTTCCCCCATTCCCAGTGAGTTTTGCTCCATTCCTGGTGGGGTTTCCCCCATTCCCAGTGAGTTTTGCTCCATTCCTGGTTGGTTTTCCCCCATTCCTGGTTGGTTTTCCCCCATTCCCGGTCGGTTTTCCCCCATTCCCAGCGGTTTAGCCCCATTCCCAGCCGTGTTAGGTGGGACAATCCCTCTCCAGTTTCCCCATTCCTAGTGGATTTCCCCCCATTCTCAACGACTTTCCCCCACTGCCAATGCTTTTTTCCCCCCCCCCCTTCCCAGAAAAGTTGTCCCCCATTCCCAGCGGCTTTCCCCCCCCTTTCCCAGGGGTGTCAAAGGCGGGGCAATCCCCGTTCCCACCGGGAACGCCTGTGCCGGTGTTGACACCTCCCGAACGCTGCGGGGGCATCCTGTCGGTGTCGGGGCCGGGATGGAAACCCCGGGAACAGCGGGAATAGCGGGAATAGCGGGAATAAAAACACACACCCCACCACCACCACCACCGACACCACCACCACCATCAGGGTGGTCTGTCCGCGGTGCCCCCCGCGCTGAGTCACGGCCGATGGCGATGCCGGTACCGGTGCCGGTGCTGATGCCGGTACCGGTGCTGATGCCGGTACCGGTGCCCCCCTCTCCGCCCGCGGGTACCTGGCCTGGGCCTCGTCGAGGCTCTGGTCGGTGATGGCCATGATCTGCTGCAGGACATCGCCCGTGTCGTGCGGCGGGCCCGGCTCGGCGGTGGCGGCGGGAGGAGGAGGAGGAGGAGGAGGAGGAGGAGGAGGAGGAGGAGGAGGAGGAGGCGGCGGGAGGGTCACCCCGAGCAGCCGCGACGGGTCCTCCATGGCGAGCGGGCGGGGCCGGGCCCGGCGCGTCGCGACCCCCGGCGCGACAGGGGCGGGCGACAGGGCCGCGACAGGGCCCCGGTGGCGACCGAGCGGCGACCACCGACCGACCCCCCCCCCCCTCCTCCCCCTCCCCTCCCCTCCCCCTCGGCGGCCTCCCCCCCCCCCCGCCCGGAGCCGCCGCCGCGGGACACGCCCACTGCTGGCCACGCCCTCTTCGGTGTCGACACGGGACACGCCCATCGCTGGCCACGCCCCTTCTGGCTTTGAACCGCCGGCCGCGTCCCCTCAGCTGTCGAGAGTGGCCACGCCCATCGATGACCACGCCCCCTCCGCCACAACACAGGACACGCCCATCGATGGCCACGCCCCCTCCTGTGTCGGCGAGGGACATGCCCACCGCTGGTCGCGCCCCCGATGCCCACACTGGACACGCCCACATTCTCCATTAAGCCCCTCCCACTCACGCCCATCCCCCTCCCACTGACCCCATTGACCACGCCCACTCGTTCATGGACACGCCCATTAGCTGTTAGGCCCCTCCCATCACCCCCCCTTGGGGTCCCACCACCTCCCCCTCCCATCATCCCCCCCCCCCCGAGATTTTATCCCAATTCTCCACTTTTTACGCTCGAAAGGGACTAAAAATGTGTAATTTTTGCCGTCTCCGTAACCCCATTTCCGGTTTTTATTTGGGCTCCAGTGCCAAAGACCCCGAGTTTTAAAACCCTCCTGGATCTGGGGCTGTGGGGACGACGCAGCACTTTGAGCACAGCAACTCCCTTTTCACAGCAGAGGCAAATTCCGAGGATTCCCAATATTTGGGATTAATGTTCACGTGTGAAAACCACGGCCAGGTGGCAGAGCTCCGGGTTTTGATGTTCCGCCTTTATTTCAGGTGAGAAACCGGAATAATTCCTGTGGGATCATCCAGAGAGCGGCCTGAGGAGGTGACAATTTACCTGGAATTTATTTGGAATCTGTCTGGAATTTATTTGGAATTTGTCTGGAATTTATTTGGAATTTGTCTGGAATTTATTTGGAATTCAGCAGTGCAGGATGGGGAGGGGGAGGAGCACAGGTGGGATTGGGGTGAGGCAGGTCAGGAAGTGACAGAGGGAATGGATAAATTCCATAAATCCTGGGGTCAGGACTTGGCTCAGCTCAACCCTCCCCCTTCCTCCTCCTCCTCCTCCTCCTCCTCTCCCACCTCCCTGGTAAGTGATAAATTCAAAAATAAGGACAAATTTATCCCCCAGCTTCAGAGACATTCCAGCATATCCTTTCTGAGGGGAAAAATCCTGGGAATATCCTATTTATTCCACGGTAACTCCAGGGGTTTGGCACCTGGATGTGCTTTTGGGGCAAAAAGTGACCCCCACGGGGCTTTTCCAGGGTATATTTGAAAGAGTTTCTTCTCCCAAATCCCACCCAGATCCTAAAAACCCTTTTCCAAGAGCCCAAAGGCACCAAATCCCAGCTCCTGCCCTCCCAATCGTCGGGTTTTCCCACCCAGGGGAATTCATCTCCCCTTGTCCCGGGGTTGTTTTTGACCCTCTGGCTCCGGGAATGTTGAGGAAAAATCCCCCATTTCTCAGCTAAAGTGGTTAAAATCACTTTTTTTGCTAAAGTGATTAAAATCCCCCCCATTTTTAATCACTGAGGGGAAGGGGTTGGATGAGGAGGTGCCGAGGGAGGGGGGATCCGTCTCCTGCTCCCTGATAAATCACCTCCCTCTGGATTGGGAATGCCTGGGGGGTAAATTATCGACAGGATCCGCCCCTGTCAGCGCAAAAAAGGGGGTGAGGGAGCAGGGAGTTCATCCCCCAACCAAAGCCAGGCCCGAAGCCGCCAAATAATCAGCTTAAAACCGATCATGGAATGATAAATCCCAGGAAAATTCACCTCTGCCCGAGCTCCAGGCACTCCCAGGGATTGGGTGCCTTTTGGGATGGGGGCGGATCAGGGGCCAGAGAGGGGAAACCCCAGTGGGAACAACTCCCCTGGCTCCAGGTGGGAACAACTCCCCTGGCTCCAGGTGGGAACAACTCCCCTGGCTCCAGGTGGGAACAACTCCCCTGGCTCCAGGTGGGAACAACTCCCCTGGCTCCAGGTGGGAACAACTCCCCTGGCTCCAGGTGGGAACAACTCCCCTGGCTCCAGGTGGGAACAACTCCCCTGGCTCCAGGTGGGAACAACTCCCCTGGATCTGCAGCGGGATGGGATGTCCCACCTCCGGCCTTTCCCCTTCGGGAAGTTCCTCTTGGATTCACGGAATCAGAAAATCGTTCCGTAAGGGCTTCAATAAATTTCAACACCTCGGGATCGTCCCAGGAGTCCTCAGGATCCCTCAGGCTCATCCTAGGATCCCCTCAGGATCCCTCAGGTTCATCACAGGATCCCTCTGGCTCATCCCAGGATCCCTCAGGATCCTTCAACCTCATCCCAGGATCCCTCAGGCTCCCTCAGGCTCATCCCAGGATCCCTCAGGCTCATCCCAGGATCCCTCAGGCTCATCCCAGGATCTCTCAGGCTCGCCCCAGGATCTCTCAGGATCCCTCAGGTTCATCCCAGGATCCCTCAGGCTCATCCCAGGATCCCTCAGGCTCGCCCCAGGATCTCTCAGGATCCCTCAGGTTCATCCCAGGATCCCTCAGGCTCATCCCAGGATCCCTCAGGCTCATCCCAGGATCCCTCAGGCTCATCCCAGGATCCCTCAGGCTTGCCCCAGGATCTCTCAGGATCCCTTGGGTTCATCCCAGGATCCTTCAAGCTCATCCCAGGATCCCTCAGGCTCATCCCAGGATCCCTCAGGCTCGCCCCAGGATCTCTCAGGATCCCTTGGGTTCATCCCAGGATCCCTCAGGTTCATCCCAGGATCCCTCAGGCTCATCCCAGGATCTCTCAGGATCCCTTGGGTTCATCCCAGGATCCCTCAGGTTCATCCCAGGATCCCTCTGGCTCATTCCAGGATCCTTCAAGATCCTTTGGGCTCATCCCAGGATCCCTCAGGGAAGGCCTTTGGAAAAGGCCAAGTGCAGGAATTTTAGGAGTCCCACCCAGGTGTCAGAACAGTCAATTCTTGTCACCCCCCCCCAATTAATTAACGCATTAATGAATTAATGACTCAGACTGTACCGACCCCACACCCAGCCAGCAGGAACTTCCCACGTTTCCCCTTTGTTAACAACAGACAAGCAGAGTTTGGGATGGATTTAATCCCCCCAAAAAAGTGGGACTCTCACAATTCCCACCCCGGGGCTGGCTCGGGGAAAAGGAGGAAGGAAAATTCCCGAGGTCGTCCCAGCCCTCCCAGTCACCCCTTCCCCGGTGTTTTCACCCCCCTCAGCCCCTGCTCCCCCTGCAGCATCCCAGGGATATTCCCCAGGGGAACAAAAAGCAGATCCCGGTGTTATTCGGCAGGAAAATTTAAATTTCCACCCGCCCCCAGTGCAGGAAAAGTGGGAAATTGTCCCCAAAAAAACAGCTCCATGGAACCACAGACCGTGGAACTGAGGCCTTCCCGCTGCTCTGGCTGAAAATTCCCCCCCATCCCAGAGTTTTCCTGGTGGCTTTTGGAGGCCACAACCCCCTCTCCCCCCCAAAAAAAAAACCCAGGAGGGAAAAGCTCTCCCCACTTTCCATCCCAAAGGGATGAGGTCGCTTTTCCCAAAGAGGGGAGATTGGGAAGGGGGGGGGGGGAGAGAAGAAAAAAATTCCAACTCCTTCTCTTCTAAAACCCAGGGCAGAAATATTTATTCCACGATGGGGGGG
Source organism: Pyrocephalus nanus (assembly GCA_038380795.1). Classification (NCBI taxonomy): domain Eukaryota; kingdom Metazoa; phylum Chordata; class Aves; order Passeriformes; family Tyrannidae; genus Pyrocephalus; species Pyrocephalus nanus. The sequence continues at coordinate 240,577 of JAWZSU010000043.1, forward strand.
GAATTCTCTGGGACACAGAGGTGGGAAGGATAATTCCAAGGCTTTTTGGTCAGTCCAGGAGATCCGACCCCTCCCTGCTGCTGGCCCTGCCTGAGTGAAGAATTGAACTCCCCCCTTTAGAACCAGCAACGTGGCCGCTCTGGGGGTTGATCCTCTGACAAAAACAGGCTTTTGATTAAAAAAAATCAAACAAAAACACCCTAAAATTATAAATTTAGGCGGCCATGTGGAAAACAAACTCCCTCCTCCTCTCTCCCCCCATTTCACACCGGGCACTGAAGTTCAGTGATGGGAAAGGGATCATTTCCCAGTTCCTGAGAATATTCTGGATATTCTCCCCCTCCCCACACACGGCCCCAGAATGAGCTGAGCATTCCCATCCCAGGAGAGGGGCTGTGATTAAGGAATATTCCCAATTTCTTTGCAGGGGGGTAGATTTAAGGTGTTATTTGAGTGTTGAGGTACAAAAACCACACGTTAAAAATCCCGGTGGACTCGGAATCCGACCCCAAGCTGTCCCAGAGGGATTTCCAGGGAGCAGAGGGGCTGGGTTTAGGGGAAAATCTCTGGGAAGTCTCTGCCCTCAACCCCCTGAGCCTCAGGGAGCACGTGGGGTCAGCAGAGCCCAAACACAACTCACGGCCCAGCAAAGGATTCCGGGCTCCCAAACGTCCTCCCCAAAGCCTGGAATGCTCCAAAATCCAATTAAAAATAAAAACAAAACACTTGGGAAAACAGGGATCTGCTTCTCAGGGGAGCAATTTGCAGGGATTTCCCCTCGGAGGAGGCTCCAGAGGGAGAAAAGAGCAAGGTGGGACTTTGGGATTTACCTTGTGGGTAAATCCAAGGAGTTTGGGCTCCCCTGGAGCTTTGGGAAGGGCCGTTCCCGAGGGATAATACTGAAGGGCCAAGGAAATACTTGGGATGGTTCCTGTCCCACACCTCCAGACTCAGCTCCTCGTTAAAAAGAGTCTTTAATGAGAATCCCCCTGTCAAAGGTCCAGAAAACCACTTTGTCCTTCATTCCCCCAGCTGGAGGGGTGGAAATGTGGAAATATCCGTCCTTCCCAGGGCTGGGGGTTGGAAATATCTGTCCTTCCTGGGGCTGGGAGGGTGGAAATATGGAAATATCCGTCCTTCCTGGGGCTGGGAGGGTGGAAATATGGAAATATCCGTCTGTCCTGGGGCTGGAAATCTCCATCCTTCCCGGGGCTGGAAATCTCCATCCTTCCTGGGGCTGAAGGGTTGGAAATCTCCGTGCTGAACGGTTCTGAGTCCCCCCCGGGAGCGGGGCCTTCCTTCCTGGGGCTGGAAATCTCTGTCCTTCCCGGGGCTGGAGGGGATGGAAATATGGAAATATCTGTCTGTCCTGGGGCTGGAAATCTCCGTCCTTCCCGGGGCTGGAGGGGGTGGAAATATGGAAATCTCCGTCCTTCCTGGGCTGGAGGGTTGGAAATCTCCATCCTTCCCGGGGCTGGAGGGGGTGGAAATATGGAAATCTCCATCCTTCCTGGGCTGGAGGGTTGGAAATCTCCATCCTTCCCGGGGCTGGAGGGGGTGGAAATATGGAAATCTCCATCCTTCCTGGGCTGGAGGGTTGGAAATCTCCATCCTTCCTGGGGCTGGAGGGGATGGAAATATGGAAATCTCCATCCTTCCTGGGGCTGGAGGGGATGGAAATATGGAAATCTCCATCCTTCCTGGGGCTGGAGGGGATGGAAATCTCCGTGCCAGACGGTTCTGAGTCCCCCACCGGGAGCGGGGCCGGCTGTGGGCACGGTTTCAGATGGAGGAGTCGACGGTGAAGTGGCCGTTGTGCCAGAGGGTGCCGCGGTTTCAGATGGAGGAGCCGCGGTTTCAGATGGAGGAGTCGATGGTGAAGTGGCCACTGTGCCAGAGGGTGCCGCGGTTTCAGATGGAGGAATTGACGGTGATGTGGCCGTTGTGCCAGAGGGTGCCGCGGTTTCAGATGGAGTCGTGGTTTCAGACGGAGAAGTCAATGGTTTCAGATGGAGGAGCCGCGGTTTCAGACGGAGGAGTCGACGGTGAAGTGGCCGTTGTGCCAGAGGGTGCCGCGGTTTCAGATGGAGAAGTTGATGGTTTCAGATGGAGGAGTCGACAGTGAAGTGGCCGTTGTGCCAGAGGGTGCCGCGGTTTCAGATGGAGTTGTGGTTTCAGATGGAGGAGTCGATGGTTTCAGATGGAGGAGTCGACGGTGAAGTGGCCGTTGTGCGAGAGGGTGCCGCGGTCGGGCGCGTTGAGCTTGAGGGCCGTGGGGGTGTACTTGGAGTTGCGGGGGCAGGGGAAGCAGAGGATGCGGCGGAAGGTGCTCCTCATCTCCGTGTCGCGGTAGGAGTAGACGATGGCGTTGATGAGGGAGTTGATCTCGGCCAGCAGCAGCACGTACTTCTCCACGGCCAGCACGTTGCAGCTCTTGCAGCCCAGCCCGTCCAGCAGCAGAACCACCTGCCCGGGCGTCCAGCAGATCACGAAGGCGCCTGAGAGGAGGGGGAAATCAGGGGAGGTCAGGGGGGAATAAAGGGGAAAATTAAAGGAGAAATCGGGGGGAAATCACAGAGAAATCGGGGGGGAATAAAGGGGAAAATTAAAGGAGAAATCAGGGGGAAATCACAGAGAAATCAGGGGGGAAATCAGGGGGAAATCGGGGGGAATTAAAGGGGGGGATCAGGGGGGAATCATGGGGGGGAAATCAGGGGGGAAATCAGGGGGAGATTGGGGGGAAATCAGGGGGAAATTAAAGGGGAAATCAGGGGGAAATCAAGAGGGAGATCGGGGGAAATTAAAGGGGGGGATCAGGGGGGAATCGGGGAGAAATCAGGGGGGAAATCAGGGGGAAATAGGGGGGAATTAAAGGGGGGAATCAGGGGGAGATCAGGGGGAATTAAAGGGGGGAATGGGGGGAATTAAAGGGGGAGATCAGGGGGGAATCATGAGGGGAAATCAGGGGGGAGATCAGGGGGAATTAAAGGGGGGGATGGGGGGAATTAAAGGGGGGGATCAGGAGGGAATCGGGGGGGAAATCAGGGGAGAAATCGGGGAAATCAGGGGGAGGTCAGGGGGGGAATAAAAGGGGAGATCAGGGGGAGATTAAAGGGGGAGATCAGGGGGAAATTAAAGGGGGAGATCAGGGAGAAATTAAAGGAGGAGATCGGGGAAATTAAAGGGGGGGATCAGGGGGGAATCGGGGAGAAATCGGGGGGAAATCAGGAGGGAGATCAGGGGGGGAATAAAAGGGAAAATTAAAGGAGAAATTGGAGGCAAATCACAGAGAAATCGGGGGGAAATCAGGGGGGAAATCGGGGGGAATTAAAGGGGTAAGAGGGGGAATCAGGGAGAAATCGGGGGGAATCAGGGGGAGATCAGGAGAAATCAGGGGGAAATCAGGGAGGAATCAGGAGGGAAATCAGGGGGAATCAGGGGGTGAATCAAGGGGAATCAGGGAGAAATCAGGAGGGAAATCAGGGGGAATCAGGGGGTGAATCAGGGGGGAGATTAGGGGGAAATCGGGGAAATCAGGGAGAAATCAGGGAGAAATCGGGGAGGAATTAAGGGGGGAGATCGGGGGAAATCAGGGGGTATTAAAGATGGAGATCAGAGGGAAATCAGGGAGAAATCAGGGGGAATTAAAGGGGAAATTAGGGGGCAAATCAGGGGGAATTAAAGGGAGAAATCGGGGGGCAAATCAGGGAGAAATCAGGGGGGAATCAGGGAGAAATCAGGGGGGAAATCAGGGGGGAAATCAGGGGGGAAATCAGGGGGGAAATCGGGGGAGAATGGGGGGAATTAAAGAGGGAAGTCGGGGGGAAAATCAAGGAGAAATCAGGGAGGTAAAAATAGGGAGAACTCGGGAGAAATCAGGGGGCAAATCAGGGAGAAATCGGGGGGAAATCGGGGGGAATTAAAGGCAGAAAATCAGGGGGAAATCGGGGGGAATTAAAGGCAGAAAATCAGGGAGAAATCAGGGAGAAATAAAGGGGGAAATCAGGGAGAAATCAGGGGGGAGATGAGGGGGAAATCAGGCCTAATCAGAGCACATGGAATGACTCAGGTCCTGAAACCATCGAGTTCCTCATCAGCCCAACCCAAACCACCACCCAGGGAAGCAGAACCTCCCTTCCCTCACTTCTCAGTTGTCACCTCCCCACCCCACCCAGCCCAGGGTGGAGGATTAAAACATCATCTGGACTGAGCTGAGCTCAGGGACTGAGCAAATCCACATCCTGGAACCATCGAGTTCCTCATCAGCCCAACACAAACCACCACCCAAACCACCCCCCCCACAGCTCCAGACACCAGAGAACAGAATTTCACCTCCCAGTTCTCCCTGCTGTCACCTGCCCACCCCACAGAGCCCAGGCTGGGTCACCAAACCATCTTCTGGCCTAATCAGAGCACATGGACTCACTCAGGTCCTGAAACTCTTGGGTTCCTCATCAGCCCAACCCAAACCACCACCCAGGGTAGCAGAACCTCCCTTCCCTCACTTCTCAGTTGCCACCTGCCCACCCCACCCAGCCCAGCGTGGGTTCCCAACCTTCCACTCGGGCTGGTGGGAGCCTGAGGGACTCACTCAGGTCCTGAAACTCTTGGGTTCCTCTCCAGCCCAACCCAAACCACCACCTAGGGAAGCAGAACCTCCCTTCCCTCCCTTCCCTCCCTCCCCTCCCTTCCCAGTTGCCACCTGCCCACCCCACAGAGCCCAGGGTGGAGGATTAAAACATCATCTGGACTGAGCTGAGCTCAGGGACTGAGCAAATCCACGTTCCTGAAACTGTGGATTCCTCATCAACCCAACCCAAACCACCACCCAGAGAAGCAGAACCTCCCTCCCCTCACTCCCCTCCCTTCCCAGTTGCCACCTGCCCACCCCACAGAGCCCAGGCTGGGTCACCAAACCATCTTCTGGGTCAATCAGAGCCTGGGGGACTCACTCAGGTCCTGAAACTCTTGGGTTCTTCATCAGCCCAACCCAAACCACCACCCAAACCACCCCCCCAGGGAAGCAGAACCTCCCTTCCCTCACTCCCCTCACTTCCCAGTTGCCACGTCCCCAACCCACCCAGCCCAGGGTGGAGGATTAAAACATCATCTGGACTGAGCTGAGCTCAGGGACTGAGCAAATCCACGTCCTCAAACTCTTGGGTTCCTCTCCAGCCCAACCCAAACCACCACCCAAACCACCACCCAAACCACCACCCAAACCACCACCCAAACCACCACCCAAACCACCACCCAGGGAAGCAGAACCTCCCTCCCCTCCCTTCCCAGTTGCCACCTCCCCACCCCACAAACCCCAGGACGGGCCCCCAACCCCCCTCCCGGGCCGGTGGGCACCCAAGGGACTCACTGAGGATGATGGTGACCGTCTTGACCAGGCTGATCATGGTCTCCCTGTAGCGGGGGTGGAAGCTGGTGTGCTTGGACATGCGGGTCATCTTCCTCTTGACGTAGACGAAGATGTGCGTGTAGACCAGCACCATGACGAGGAAGATGACGAGGTTGGAGACGGCCCAGAAGGTCAGGTAGCTCCTGCTGTAGAGGGGGGCCATGCTGGAGCACTGGTCCAGGGCGCAGAGGCAGTGCCAGCCGTAGGAGGGGATGAGCCCCAGCAGCAGCGCCGTGGCCCAGATGCAGAAGATGAGCACGGTGACGCGCTGGTTGGACATCTTGCTGTGCAGCTGCATGGTGAACACCGTCTGGTGCCGCTCCACCGCGATGGCCAGCAGGTTGACCACCGAGGCCGTCAGGCTGGTGTCCAGCAGGCTCTGCCGGATGAACCAGGTCTTGAGGGACAGCCCGGCCGTGCGGGGCCCCGTGTGGAACATGAGGAACATGTAGGCCACGCCGGCGAACAGGTCGGCGGCCGCCAGGTTGCCCAGCAGGTAGTAGATGGGGTAGTGGAAGCGGCGGTTGATGACGATGGCCGTGATGACCAGCAGGTTGGTCAGCAGCACGATGACGCTGACGCTCAGGCCCAGGGCCACCACCAGCACGTCCTTGGTGCGCCAGTACGTGCTCAGCTCCTTGCGAGAGTTGTTGTAGAAGAAGCCCACGGTCTCGTTGTAGAAGCAGTGCCTCATGGCGGCGGCCCTGGGACAAGGGGGGGACACGGGGGGGGTTGGGAGAGCTGGGAATGGCTGGGAATAGCCACGGGATGGAGATGGGAACAGTCAGGAGTGACCATAGGAGGGTTGGGAGAGCTGGGAATGGTTGGGAACAGCCACAGGATGGAGCTGGGAACAGTCAGGAACAGCCACAGGGAGGAACTGGGAACACTCAGGGACAGCCACAGGAGGGATGGGAGAGCTGGGAATGACTGGGAACAGCCATGGGATGGAGCTGGGAACAGCCAGGAACAACCACAGGATGGATGGGAGAACTGGGAATGGCTGGGAACAGCCATGGGATGGAGCTGGGAACAACCAGGAGTGACCATAGGGGGGTTGGGAGAGCTGGGAATGGCTGGGAACAGCCACAGGATGGAGCTTGGAACAGCCAGGAGTGACCACAGGAGGGTTGGGAGAGCTGGGAATGGCTGGGAACAGCCACAGGATGGAGCTGGGAACAGTCAGGAGTGACCACAAGATGGATGGGAGAGCTTTGAATAGCCAGGGAGGACGACAGGAGGGATGGGAGAACTGGGAATGGCTGGGAACAGCCATGGGATGGAGCTGGGAACAGCCAGGAACAACCATGGGAGGAATGGGAGAGCTGGGAATGGCTGGGAACAGCCACAGGATGGAGCTGGGAACAGCCAGGAACAGCCACAGGATGGATGGGAGAACTGGGAATGGCTGGGAACAGCCACGGGATGGAGCTTGGAACAGTCAGGAGTGACCACAGGAGGGATGGGAGAGCTGGGAATGGCCGGGAACAGTCATGGGATGGAGCTGGGAACAGTCAGGAACAACCATGGGAGGAATGGGAGAGCTGGGAATGGCTGGGAACAGCCACAGGATGGAGCTGGGAACAGCCAGGAACAGCCACAGGAGGGTTGGGAGAGCTGGGAATGGTTGGGAACAGCCACGGGATGGAGCTTGGAACAGTCAGGAGTGACCACAGGAGGGATGGGAGAGCTGGGAATGGTTGGGAAGAGCCACGGGATGGAGCTGGGAACAGTCAGGAACAACCACAGGATGGATGGGAGAACTGGGAATGGCTGGGAACAGCCATGGGATGGAGCTGGGAACAACCAGGAGTGACCATAGGGGGGTTGGGAGAGCTGGGAATGGCTGGGAACAGCCACAGGATGGAGCTTGGAACAGCCAGGAGTGACCACAGGAGGGTTGGGAGAGCTGGGAATGGCTGGGAACAGCCACAGGATGGAGCTGGGAACAGTCAGGAGTGACCACAAGATGGATGGGAGAGCTTTGAATAGCCAGGGAGGACGACAGGAGGGATGGGAGAACTGGGAATGGCCGGGAACAGTCATGGGATGGAGCTGGGAACAGCCAGGAACAACCATGGGAGGAATGGGAGAGCTGGGAATGGCTGGGAACAGCCACAGGATGGAGCTGGGAACAGCCAGGAACAGCCACAGGATGGATGGGAGAACTGGGAATGGCTGGGAACAGCCACGGGATGGAGCTTGGAACAGTCAGGAGTGACCACAGGAGGGATGGGAGAGCTGGGAATGGCCGGGAACAGTCATGGGATGGAGCTGGGAACAGTCAGGAACAACCATGGGAGGAATGGGAGAGCTGGGAATGGCTGGGAACAGCCACAGGATGGAGCTGGGAACAGCCAGGAACAGCCACAGGATGGATGGGAGAACTGGGAATGGTTGGGAACAGCCACGGGATGGATCTGGGAACAGTCAGGAACAACCACGGGATGGAGTTTGGAACAGTCAGGAGTGACCACAGGAGGGATGGGAGAGCTGGGAATGGTTGGGAAGAGCCACGGGATGGAGCTGGGAACAGTCAGGAACAGCCACAGGAGGGATGGGAGAGCTGGGAACAGCCAGGAACAACCACAGGATGGAGCTTGGAACAGCCAGGAGTGACCACAGGAGGGTTGGGAGAGCTGGGAATGGCCGGGAACAGCCACAGGATGGAGTTTGGAACAGTCAGGGACAGCCACACGAGGGTTGGGAGAGCTGGGAACAGCCAGGAGTGACCACAGGATGGAGCTTGGAACAGTCAGGAGTGACCACAGGAGGGATGGGAGAGCTGGGAATGGCCGGGAACAGTCATGGGATGGAGCTTGGAACAGCCAGGAGTGACCACAGGAGGGATGGGAGAGCTGGGAATGGCCGGGAACAGTCACAGGATGGATGGGATGGGACACGGAGGAACTTGGAACATTCAGGAACAACCCCAGGATGGAGCTCAGAACAGCCGGGAACAGGCACGGGATGGAAGGGACAGGGAGGAGTTTGGAACACCCAGGAACAACCACAGGAGAAACAGGAAGGTCCTCTGGTGTCCCCAGAGCCCTCAGCTGTCCCCAGAGCCATCAATTGTCCCCAGAGCCATCAACTGTCCCCAGAGCCATCAGCTGTCCCCAGAGCCATCAACTGTCCCCAGAGCCATCAACTGTCCCCAGAGCCATCAGCTGTCCCCAGAGCCATCAATTGTCCCCAGAGCCATCAGCTGTCCCCAGAGCCATCAATTGTCCCCAGAGCCACCCTCAGCTGTCCCCAGAGCCATCAACTGTCCCCAGAGCCCTCAGCTGTCCCCAGAGCCATCAATTGTCCCCAGAGCCATCAATTGTCCCCAGAGCCCCTGAACTGTCCCCAGAGCCCTCAGCTGTCCCCAGAGCCATCAGCTGTCCCCAGAGCCACCCAGAGGAGGCAGCAGGAGCTGGAAGGCTCCTGGCAGGAGGTTGGATGTGCCAGAGCTGATAAAGGGAGAACATCCCAGCCCACCAAGGCCAGACTGAACTGTTGTGGTTGTCCCAGACGCTCCAGAAAACCCAAAACAAAGAGCAGGGTTTATCAGCCAGTTCCTAAACATTCCCCAGTGATGGAGGCTGAGGCTCCACAGCTGCTGCTGCTGCGCCAGGAATGCCCTGGGAGCACCAAAGCTCGGCCTTTTCGGGTGGTTTTTGCTGCTTGAAGGCCATCAGAAGCCACGGCTGCTTCCAGACACCCCTCCCACACGCTGGCCCTTCCTTCCTTCCTTCCTGAGCTTCCCAAACTTCTCCCCAAGGTGGAGAGAGGGATGGGATGGGAAAAGGGCCCCTCTGAGCCCTGCAGGGTGACCAGCAGCAATCAGTCAGGACAAACAACCATGGGGGAGGATCTCTGGATGAGCTGGGTCATCCAGGACGTTCCTGGATGGTGGAATCGTGGAATGGGGGGAGTGGGAAGGGACCTTAAAGCTCGTCCTGTCCCACGGGCAGGGACACTTTCCGCTGGTCCAGGTTGCTCCAAGCCTCATCCAAGGTGGTCTTAGACACTTCCAGGGATGGGGCAGCCCCCAGTTTATCCGGGAATTCCATCCCAGCCCCTTCCCCACCCTCCCAGGGAGGGATTTCCCCCTCAGAATCTGCCCTAAAACTTCTGTTTTCCGGTTTAAATCCACCCGTGCAGAGAGGGAAGCACCTCCCTTCTTCCCAGCCCGCTCTGGAACGAAAAATCCCCCCAAATCCCCCCAAAAAATCCTGGAATTCAGTGGGAAAACCGGATAGGAAAAGCTGCTTGAGGCTCCTCACGTTTCTCTGACACCCAGGGCCGTGCTGGGGGAGGCAAGACCGGACAAGCCTCGGGTGTGAATTCCAGAGGGAAGAATCCCTTCCCAAAGCCTGGCCTGTGGGGAGCTGAGCACCAGCAGCAGGTAAATTAAAGGCTAATTATTTTCACCTCCCAGCCTCGGGTTTTTTACACCTGGGAATCCACGGGGGGTTCGCTCCAGAAGGGGGAGGTGGAAGCGGACGAGCTTCAAAAATTCCCCTTCCCACCCAAACCATTAACCCAAAAAAAGCAGGAAAAACACGGCCCAAAGGGATGAGAAGCCTTCTGATCCCACCCTGCAGATGTTCCAGCTCTTTTCCCCTAAGCCAGAGCCTGGAAATCTCCAGTCAGGCCTGGCTTTGGTCCCACCGGGATGGGCGATCCTGGCCCCGGGAGCCTCCGGAGGTGCCGAGGAATGACACGGATTTTTCCTTTTCCTCCTCCCTGGAGAGTTGAGCTCATGAAATCAGCGGCCCTGCCCCGTCCCTGACCATCCACTCGGGGAGCTGAGCCAGGCCAGGGTCAGGATGGAGATCTGGGAGAGGTTTTTTCATCCAGAGGGGGGATGAAATCAAGGGATCGGTGGCGGCTCCCGGGACTGCCGGAGCTCCAGGAGTGTCGGAACAACAGGGACAGGGGGGGATTTTGGGGGGTCCTGGGCAGGAATTGGACTCAAAGATCCTCGTGGGTTCCTTCCAGCTCAGAATATTCCATAATTCCAGGATTTTAGAGCTCATGGAAGGTTTGGACAAGGTTCTCAAGCACAGGGGGGAAATTTGGGGGGTCCTGGGCAGGGATTGCACTCAAAGATCCTCGTGGGTTCCTTCCAGCTCAGGATATTCCAGGATTTTAGAGCTCAGGGAGGGTTTGGACAAGGTTCTCAAGGACAGGGTGGGATTTGGGGATGCCCTGGGCAGGGATTGGACTGGATGATCCTTGTGGGTTCCTTCCAGCTCAGGATATTCCATGATTTTAGAGCTCAGGGAAGGTTTGACAACGCCCTCAGGGACAGGGTGGGATTTTGGGTTGCCCTGGGCAGGGATTGGACTCAAAGATCCTTGTGGGTCTCCTTCAGCTCAGGATATTCCAGGATTTTAGAGCTCAGGGAAGGTTTGGACGAGGTTCTCAAGGACAGGGGGGAAATTTGGGGTGCCCTGGGCAGGAATTGGACTCAAAGATCCTTGTGGGTTCCTTCCAGCTCAGGATATTCCATAATTCCAGGATTTTAGAGCTCAGGGAAGGTTTGACAACACCTTCAGGGACAAGGTGGGATTTTGGGGTGCCCTGGGCAGGGATTGGACTCAAAGATCCTCGTGGGTCCCTCCAGCTCAGGCTATTCCAGGATTTTAGAGCTCAGGGAGGGTTTGGACAAGGTTCTCAAGGACAGGGTGGGATTTTGGGGGGTTCCTGGGCAGGGATTGGACTCTAAGATCCTCGTGGGTTCCTTCCAGCTCAGGATATTCCAGGATTTTAGAGCTCAGGGAAGGTTTGACAACACCTTCAGGGACAGGGTGGGATTTTGGGGTGCCCTGGGCAGGGATTGGCCTGGATGACCCCTGTGAGTTCCCCTCCAGCTCAGGGTGGGATTTTGGGGTGCCCTGGGCAGAAATTGGCCTGGCTGACCCTTGTGGATCCCTCCAGCCAGGGATATCCCAGGATTCCATGATTTTAGAGCTCAGGGAATGTTTGGACGAGGCTCTCAGGCACAGGGTGGGATTTTGGGGTGCCCTGGGCAGGGATTGGCCTGGCTGACCCCTGTGAGTTCCCCTCCAGCTCAGGGTGGGATTTTGGGGTGCCCTGGGCAGGGATTGGCCTGGCTGACCCCTCTGAGTTCCCCTCCAGCTCAGGGTGGGATTTTGGGGTACCCTGGGCAGGGATTGGCCTGGCTGACCCCTGTGAGTTCCCCTCCAGCTCAGGGTGGGATTTTGGGGGGTTCCTGGGCAGGGATTGGCCTGGCTGACCCCTGTGAATTCCCCTCCAGCTCAGAGCATCCCACTCCCCTCACCATTTCAGAGGACGCAGCAGGAACACAGCTCTCCCCAAAACAAGGCAGAAAAACCCCCCAAGTGCCTGAGTCAGCCCCCAAAAAACCCATCCCCAGCTCGGGGGCCGAGCTGTGGGGGCAGAGGAACCTCGGGGAGCGCCGTTTGCAAGCAGAGCTCTGTTCAGGACTTATCAGCGGCACCGCACCCACCTGGGCTTGTGCAAACAAAGAGCCCGAGCCAAGACAGCCCCATTGTACCTGAGGCTGAACTTTCGATCCCGCTGCTGCCTCCTCCTCCTCCTCCTCCTCCTCCTCCTCCTCCTCCTCCTCCTCCGATACCCTCCCTTTCCCCCCCCCCAGAGGGGGAAATATCGGGGTTTATAAACATTGGAGAGGGGGGAAAAAAAAGAAGGAAAAAAGGGAGGGGAGGAGTCGGGCTGCCCCCCCTGGGAGGTTGGGGGGTGTTTTAGGCAGGCTGGGCCTGTGCAAAAAGTCCGTTTTCCCTTTTTTTCTCTTTCGTGAGGGATGTTGGGGAGCCCGAGCGGTGCCGATGGAATGGGGGGGGGGTGGGGGATGGAAGGACCCCCGGGGTGGCCTGACAGGTAACTGGGAGCGTTCTGGTTGGACTGGGAGGAGCTGGGAGAAGGACGAGGAAGGGGAGGAAAGGCCTGGGAGAGGGAGAAGGAGGGAGAGGAGGAAGCAGCGGAGCCGTGAATCACGGCAGGTTGACGAGCACCTTTCCCGGGGTGTTCCCGGGGCAGGCACCGGCTCCAGGCCGGGCCATTCACATGCAAAGCAGCTTCCAACAATCCCCAAATCAAAGAGGAAATCGCTCAGGTTCAGGAAGTCGTAGAACCGTGAATGGGTCGGGGTGGGAGGGGACACTTTGAGGTCACCTCGTTCCACCCCCTGCCAAGGGCAGGGACGCCTTTCCACTGTCCCAGGTGGCTCCAACCTGGCCTTGGACGCTTCGGGGGATGGAGCAGCCACAGCCGCTCTGGGAATTCCATCCCAGCCCCTCCCCGACCCTCACAGGGAAAAAATTTCTTCCCAATATCCGACTTAAATCTTTCCTCTTTTGCTTCAAATCCTTTCCCTCCCTTGTCCTGTCAGTCCCTGCCCGGGTGAAAAATCCCAATTTTATACCCCCCCTTCCCCACCTCCTTCAAGCCCTGGCATGGCACCCACACAACTCCGGAGCGCCCACCCCGATGCCAACACCCCCAAAAAGCTTCTCGGAGAGCTCAGAAAAGCCGGGAGAGCCCCCAGATCCCTGCGGGAGGTGCCGAGGGGGTGTCTCCGAGCAGGTTTCGATGCCCCTGAGCGGCTCCGGGAGCTTTCGGGGCCACCCCGCGACCACCGCCCGACCTCGGGGCTCGGCACGGGGCACGGACGGGGCCCAAAACCGCCCCGAAATCCCCTTTTTTCGGGCTGGGGTGGGGGGAAACGAAGGGAAGAGCCCTCGGAGGAGCCGGGGATTATTAGGGCCGTGAGGCACAAAGGGGCTGGATGAGTTCATTGTTCGGTGTCCGAGCAACCCCCCCACACCCACCCCCTCCCCGGGCCGGGCCGGGCTCGGCTCTCCCCGCGGGCTGCGGGCTCTCCGGGCTTTGTTTACTCGGTAAAACGAACCCGCTGGCTCCGAGCTGCGCCCACTCCCGGCCCCTTCGCCTTGAGCAATCGGCAAACACGGCTCGGCTCTTCCTCCCCCCCAAAAACCCCTCCCCGCAATCCCAGCGCGGCTTTTCCAGAGGGTTGGGAGCGAAGGAGGATGGGGGGGAAGGGGGGGAAGGAATCGGGCCCAAAAGGAGGGCAGGACGCTTCGTTTTCTCCTTTGGGGATTTCTCGCGCCCTCCTCCAGCTTGGCGAGTCCTCCAGTCGGGAAAGGTGTGTGATTCCTTTGTAATTCCCGGGCAATTCCAGTTCCTCCCGGGGAAACGCTTTTAACTCCGGGATCTGGGAAGGAATCCGCCACTTGTTGCGGCGCGTGGAGCGGGGATGGAGGGCTTGGAATTCGGCTCCCGCTTTAATAAGCACGATCGAGGCGGAACAACGGATCCATAAAAGCTCCCCGGGGGGGGGGGGGCGTCAAATCCAGCCTGTTTTACCCAAGGTTTTGGGGCCAACCTCTCCATCTTTTTGGGATTTTGTTTTGTTTTGTTTTGAACCCTGGAAGAGCCTTTTTTTTTTTTAAGGAGGAGAAACTCTTACCTGGCAACTCAACGCCGCCTCCAAACCCGGCGCTCAGCATCGACCTCGGCTCCCCGGCGATCCTGCGAGGGGATCCCCATCTCCTGGAGGGCAGAGCCGCTTCCCAAACCGCGGAATAACCCCCTTCCTCCTCCTCCTCCTCCTCCTCTTCCTCCTCCTTTGGACTCACAGAAAAGTTTGAGCCTCGGAGCCCATCGCGTTGAGAGAGAGAGAGAGAGAGGAGCTCCTGGGGGGAGAAGGGAGCGCCTTGCGCGGACGCGGAGGAGCCGCGGCCCTCCTTGGATCCTCGGCCCTCCTCGGATCCTCCTCCCCTGGGCGGGTCCTGCCCGGGAGCCGAAACCCGAACCCTCCTCGGGAGCTCCCAAAAAAATAAAAAACAAACCAAAAAAAAGCCCTTTCCGAGAGCCTCCTCCGGTCGGGGCTGGATCGAGGTGGCTCCGCGGCGGCCGCATCGCCCCGCAGGACCGGTCCTTGGGCCGGGAGCAGCGCCAGGACCCGCCCGCCACACTGGTCCCAGTGTGGCCGCCCCACTGGTGAGCACTGGGAGGGGGTTGGGGGAGTGAGGGGGGCAAAGGGGATCCCCGAGGGTCACGGGTGATGGCGGAGGGAGGAACCGGAGCCCGTGAGCATCACGGGGGGGGGGGGGGGGTGTCCAGCCTGAGCCCACGGCACCCGCGGCTCGGGGGGCTGCGGGGTCGGGATGGGGTCACGCACGTCCTGAGTGGATCTCGGGATCGGGCCCCGCATGTCCCGAGTGGATCACTGGGAAGGGATCTGACCCTGCACGTCCCGAGGGGGTCGTGGGGTTGGGATCTGGCCCAGCATGTCCCGAGTGGATCATGGGGTCGGGATGGGGCCCCGCATGTCCCGAGTGGATCGCGGGGTTGGGATGGGGTCCCGCATGTCCTGAGTGGATTGTGGGGTCGGGATGGGGACCCGCACGTCCCGAGTGGATCGCGGGGTCGGGATGGGGACCCGCACGTCCCGAGTGGATCGTGGGGTTTGGATGGGGTCCCGCACGTCCCAAGGGGATCTCGGGATCTGGCCCCGCACGTCCCGAGTGGATTGCGGGGTCGGGATCGGGCCCCGCATGTCCCGAGGGGGTCGTGGGGTTTGGATGGGGACCCGCACATCACGAGTGGATCGTGGGGTTTGGATGGGGTCCCACATGTCCCGAGGGGGTCGGGATGGGGTCCCGCACGTCCCGAGTGGATCCTGGGGTCGGGATGGGGTCCTGCATGTCCTGAGTGGATTGTGGGGTTTGGATGGGGACCCGCATGTCCTGAGTGGATCCTGGGGTCGGGATCGGGCCCCGCACATCCTGAGTGGATCATGGGGTTGGGATCCGGCCCTGCACGTTCCGAGTGGATTGTGGGGTCGGGATGGGGTCCCGCATGTCCTGAGTGGATCCTGGGGTCGGGATGGGGACCCGCACGTCCCAAGTGGATTGTGGGGTTGGAATCCAGCCCCAATATCCCAGCTGGACCACCAGGTCAGGATCCAGCCCCCCACATCCCAGGTGGATCATCCAGCCAGGATCCAGCCTCCCAATCCCAGGTGGATCCCGGGGTTCAGGAACCACGCCCCTCCCAATCCCAGGTGGATCCCGGGGTTCAGGAACCACACCCCTCCCATCCCAGGTGGATCCTGGGATTGATTTATTCCACTGCTCCCACCAAGGCCACTTCCATCCCACTCGGATTCCCTCCCATCCTCCCTCCTTCTCTGCTCCCCTGGGAACAGCCCTGACCTGCTGCCAGGGACACCACAGGGATCCACAGGGAACCACAGGGATCCACAGGGATCCACAGGGACAGAGATCCACAGGGATCCACAGGGATGGGGATCCACAGGGATCCACAGGGATCCACAGGGATGGGGACCCACAGGGATCCACAGGGATCCACAGGGATGGGACCCACAGGGATCCACGTGGACAGAGATCCACAGGGATCCACAGGGTTCCATGGGGATCCACAGAGATCCAAAGGGACAGAGATCCACAGGGATCCACGGGGATCCACAGGGATTCATGGGGACAGGGATCCACGTGGATCCACAGGGATGGGGATCCACAGGGATCCACAGGGACAGGAATTCACGGGGACAGAGATCCACAGGGATCCACGGGGACAGAGATCCACAGGGATCCACAGGGATCCACAGGGACAGAGATCCACAGGGATCCACAGGGACAGGAATTCACGGGGACAGAGATCCACAGGGATCCACAGGGATCCACAGGGACAGAGATCCACAGGGATCCACAGGGATCCATGGGCATCCACGTGGATCCACAGAGATGGGTATCCACAAGGATCCACAGGGATGGGTGTCCACGGGGATCCACAGGGATCCACAGGGACAGGAATTCACAGGGATCCACAGGGATCCACATGGATGGAGATCCACAGGGATCCACGTGGATCCACAGGGACAGGAATTCACAGGGACAGAGATCCACAGGGATCCACAGGGATCCACAGGGATCCATGGGGATCCACGGGGATCCACAGAGATGGGGATCCACAGAGATGGGTATCCACAGGGATCCACAGGGATCCACAGGGACAGGAATTCACAGGGATCCACAGGGACAGGGATCAAGGACACAGGGACAGGGATCCAAGGACACAGGGATCAAGGACACAGGGACAGGGATCCAAGGATACAGAGATCCAAGGACACAGGGATCCAAGGACACAGGGATCCAAGGACACAGGGATCCAAGGATACAGGGATCAAGGACACAGGGACAGGGATCCAAGGATACAGAGATCCAAGGACACAGGGATCCAAGGACACAGGGATCCAAGGATACAGAGATCCAAGGACACAGGGATCCAAGGACACAGGGATCCAAGGATACAGGGATCAAGGACACAGAGATCCAAGGACACAGAGATCCAAGGACACAGGGATCCAAGGACACAGGGATCCAAGGACACAGGGATCCAAGGATACAGAGATCCAAGGACACAGGGATCCACAGGGACAGGGATCAAGGACACAGCGATCCAAGGATACAGAGATCCAAGGACACAGGGATCCAAGGATACAGGGATCAAGGACACAGCGATCCAAGGATACAGGGATCCAGGGACACAGGGACAGGGATCCAAGGACACAGAGATCCAAGGACACAGGGATCCAGGGACACAGGGACAGGGATCCAGGGACACAGGGACAGGGATCCAAGGACACAGAGATCCAAGGACACAGGGATCCAAGGACACAGAGATCCAAGGACACAGGGATCAAGGACACAGGGACACATTAACCAAGCAGGCAGTGGATATCTGGGATTGGAGCAGCAGGACAGGGGCAGAGGGAAGGAAAGCTGGATGGGATGGCAGAGGGGCAGAATCCTGAAAAAAACTGGGAACAGAAGCAGGACCCCTAAATTCCGGGTTTCCCAGGGAATCTGTGACTGTCCCTGGATCCCTGGAAGTGTCCAAGGCCAGGTTGGATGGGACTTGGAGCAACCTGGGCTATGGAAAAGCGTCCCTGCCCTTGGAATTAGGTGGGATGGGATGATTTAAGGTCACCCTTCCCACCCAAACCATCCCATAATTCCAGGCTCCGGGGATGGGCTGGGAGAGCCGGGAATGTTCCCCTGGAGCAGGGAAGGACACAGGGGACACCTTCCAGCACATTCCAGGGGCTCCAGGAGAGCGACTTCAGGACCAGGATCCTGCTTTTCCAGCCGTGAATTCCCGAGTGCTGAGCCTGGATCATTCCCAGCAAACCCCCCTGGGATGGAGCAGTGGATGCTGGAGCAGGGACACCACCAGTCCAGCCCCTTTCTCCCTTCCCATTCCCTCCATCCCTCCAGGAATTTTCCTGCTCATCCCCCCCCCCCCCCCCCCGCAATTCCAAAGGGGCTTCCAGAGTTTTCCTGCTCATCCCAACCCCCCCTCCCCATTCCAAAGGGGCTTCCAGAGTTTTCCTGCTCATCCCAACCCCCCCTCCCCATTCCAAAGGGGCTCCAGGAATTTTCCTGCTCATCCCCCTCCCCATTCCAAAGGGATTCCCAGAGTTTTCCTGCTCATCCCATCCTCCCCTCCCCATTCCAAAGGGATTCCCAGAGTTTTCCTGCTCATCCCCCTCCCCATTCCAAAGGGGCTCCCGGAGTTTTCCTGCTCATCCCTTCCCTCATTCCAAAGGGGCTCCAGGAGTTTTCCTGCTCATCCCAAACCCCATTCCAAAGGGGTTCCCGGAGTTTTCCTGCTCATCCCCCCCCTTCCCTCATTCCAAAGGGGCTCCCGGAGTTTTCCTGCTCATCCCCCCCCTTCCCTCATTCCAAAGGGGTTCCCGGAGTTTTCCTGCTCATCCCCCCCCTTCCCTCATTCCAAAGGGGCTCCCGGAGTTTTCCTGCTCATCCCCCCCCTCATTCCGAAGGGGCTCCCAGAGTTTTCTTGCTCATCCCACCCCCCCTCCCCATTCCAAAGGGGCTCCCGGAGTTTTCCTGCTCATCCCAAACCCCCCCCTCCCCATTCCAAAGGGGCTCCCGGAATTTTCCTGCTCATCCCCCCTCCTCATTCCAAAGGGGCTCCAGGAATTTTCCTGCTCATCCCAACTCTCCTCATTCCAAAGGGGCTCCAGGAATTTTCCTGCTCATCCCAACCCCCCCCTCCTCATTCCAAACGGGCTCCCGGGGTGTCCCGGAGTAACCCGATCCCACCCCGGCCACTTCCCGGTGCCCACCAGAGCCTCGGCAGGGAAAACTCTTCCAAGGAAAACATCTGGCCCCTCCCCCTCCCATCTCCCTTTCTTCTACTCCTCCAAATCGGGGGGGTGTGGGGGTGTTTTAATTGTTTGAGTGGATTTTGAGTTTCCCAAACAAGCCCTGAAGGGGCAACATTTTCCTTTAACCCTTCCCCCCACCAACCCCCATGACCATCTGAAGGTTTGGGGGTTGTTTTTTGGGTTGGTTTTTTTTTTTTTTGGCTGCTTTTTCGGCATCCCAGGAATGTTTAAAAACCTCCCGGAAGGGGTCGTGTCATCCCGGTGTCATCGGCACACCCCCCCCAAAAAAAAAAAATCGCTGTAATTAATCGAATTAATCGTCCCCGAGTCCCAGCGGGCTCAGAGAGTCCCAAAGCCTGGCAGAGGAGCCTCATCCCACAACTCCCCCCCTCGCCCAGTTCCCAGGGATGGGGGAGCAGCTCCACCCGCAGAGCCCTCAAAAAAATGCAGGAATTCCATCCCACCCCCGGGGCCGCTGGAGCGGTGCCAGCTCCGCATCCAAGGATCCCTTAAAACAAAGGGATTGGGGAAAGGAAATCCCAGCCCCGCCAAAACGAGGGGTTTGCTTTTCCTCCAGCGAGGAATCCCCCCCTCCTAAAAAAAAAAAAAAAATCACGAAGGAAAATTCCCTCTCTGCCCCTTTTTCTCCTTCCCCACCTCGGGCTGTTTGGGCCACCCCGATTCCAAGGATTGTTGGGAACACCTTAATTTGGGGCTTGAAGGGGGAACAAAACCCGGGATCTCCTCTGGCCGTGGGATGAGGCGGAAAAGCAGCCGAGGGTGTTGATGATGGAAAAGGGACCGAACCAACACTCCCCTTCCCTGGGCAGGGATTTTGGGGGGTGGGGGACACCCCTGGTGGCTTTTCCAGGAGGAAAACAGGGCAGGAAAACAAGGGGGGGGGGTGTTTAGGTTGGAGCAGGGACGGTCTGGGGGCCCCTCCAGGCGGGAAGGAGAGGAGAGTTATCCCACAGGGAGGAGATCCAAGGAAGAGGAGTTTGCCCTCCCCTCCCCCCCCCCCCCCCCCGGGGGTTTTCCCATCGTTTGGGGTCGGGATCACATCGGGAATCCCGGGATCCCGGAGCTCGGGCTTCCCCCCCCCCCGCAGAGAATTCCAGCGGGCACCTCCAGGAAAAACAAGGATGGTGTGGAAATTCCCCCTCTCGGCAGCCCTGGGATTGTTGGGACCTCCCCCCGAAACCTCCCCCCTTTTTCCTTGGAAATCGAGAGCTGCTGTTTTAGAGGGATCATTCCCTAAAAAAAAAAACCAAAAAAGCAACAAAAAACCCAAACAAAAATACCCCATCCCTTGTCCAAATTCTCCTGGAGCCCTTGGAATGTGCTGGAAGGTCTCCCTTGGGATCCCTCCCTGCTCCAGGGGAACATTCCCAGCTCTCCCAGCCCGTCCCCAGAGCAGAATTCTGGAATCCTGGGATGGGTTGGGTGGGAAAGGTGACCTTAAATCATCCCATTCCCACCCCATTCCAAGGGCAGGGACACTTCCCGTGGATCAGGTGGCTCCAAGCCGGCCTTGGACATTGCCAGGGATGTGCCATCCACGGTTTTCTTTGGGAATTCCGGCCCGTTCCCTCCCCACCCTCACAACAGGGAATTCCCACTGGAGGGGAAAAGGAGAGAGAGGAAAAAGATGGAAAGGGAAAGATGGGGAGGAAAAAGATGGCGAGGGGAAAAAACTGGGGAGGAAAAGGATGGAGAGGAAAAAGATGGAAAGGGAAAGATGGGGAGGAAAAAGATGGCGAGGGGAAAAAAATGGGGAGGAAAAGGATGGAGAGGGAAAAGATGGAAAGGAAAAGTTGGGAAGGAAAAGATGGAGTGGGAAAGATGGAAAGCAAAAGATGGAGAGGGAAAAACGGAGAGGGGGGAAAAATGGAGAGGAAAAGGATGGAGAGGAAAAGATGAAAAGGAAAAGGGAGGAGGAAAAGGATGGAGAGGAAAAGGATGGAGAGGAAAAGGATGGAGAGGAAAAGATGGAATCTCACCCCAACAGCACCTTCAGCAACAATTCCTTAAAGAAAAGCGTCTCCCGAATCCCAAACACACAAATTTTGGCTGGTTGGGAATTCCCACACCCGGTGCATCCCCTTTCCCAGATGTTCCAGGGGCCATCCATGGGCAAAGCCAGGAATATTGTCAACCATTCTGGGGGCAGGAGAGGGTGGAGATTCCCAAGGAAAGCAAATCCAGCACTTAGGACACCACATCCACAATCCCAGGGTTTCTCCCAAAGTCCAAGGTTTCTCCCAAAGTTCTTCCCCAAGAAGCCAAAGGTTTCTCAAAATCAAAGTCAGAGCTTTCCCCCAAAGTCAAAGTTTCTCCCAAAATCAAAGGTTTTCCCCCCGAGCCAAAGGTTTTCCGAAATCCAAGATCTCCCAAAGCCAAAGGTTTTCCAGAATCCAAGATCTCCCAAAGCCAAAGGTTTTCCAAAATGCAAGGTGTCCTGTAGCCAAAGGTTTTCCAAAATCCAAGATCTCCTGAAATCAAAGGTTTTCCAAAATCCAAGGTGTCCCAAAGCCAAAGGTTTTCCAAAATCCAAGACCTCCCAAGGCCAAAAGTTTTCCAGAATCCAAGGTTTCCCTAAGTCAAAAGTTTTCCAAAATCCAAGGTTTCCTGAAGTCAAAGGTTTTCCAGAATCCAAAATCTCCCAAAGCCAAAGGTTTTCCAAAATCCAAGACCTCCCAAAATCCAAGATCTCCCAAAGTCAAAAATTTTCCAGAATCCAAGGTTTCCCAAAGCCCGAGGTTTCCCAAGGTCATTCCCAGGTTTTCCCAGGTAAAAGCCCGAGGTTTCCCAAGGTCATTCCCAGGTTTTCCCGGGTAGAAGTCCGAGGTTTCCCCAAGCCCAGGCCAAGTTTTCAGACCCTGCATCCCAAAGATTTTGGAACCCACCCCCCCCACATCCCAAATTTCCCCCCCCACGGGGGACCTGCAGCCCTTCAGCTTCCCTAGTTGGAAGTGTTGCTTTGGCATCTCCTGCCCCCCAAAAAATTCCTGGAAAGAGGCAAAAAAAATTAATAAATAAATAAAAAGAGTTTTTTACCTCCTTTAATCCTCTCGTAATCCTCTAATTTTAATTTTAAATTTTAATGTAATGTTAATTTAATTTTAATTTAATTTTCATTTAATTTTCATTTAATGTTAATTTAATTTTAATTTAATTTTAATTTAATGTTAATTTTAATTTAATGTTAATTTCATGTTAATTTAATTTTAATTTAATTTTAATTTAATGTTAATTTAATTTTAATTTAATTTTAGTTTAATTTTTTAGGTGTATTTTGTGTTTAGGCCAGAAAAGGAAGTGGATTTTATCAGGATTGTTATTCCAGCTCTGCTGTTTCCTCGGATTATTGATTTTTTTTGGGGGGGAGGGATAAGCTTTGCCTTAGTTGGACACCTGAGGACCTTGGCCCCGCTAATAAATAACAATCTAATAATAATAATTAATAATAATTAATAATAATTAATAATAATTAATAATAATAATAATAAACAGTAAAATGAGTCTTTTCTTTGCTCACCTTTAACAAAAGCTGGAGAAATTTGTAATAAAAGGACCCCTGGAATTTATATTTATATTTATATTTATATTTATATTTATATTTATATTTATATTTATACTTATACTTATACTTATATTTATACTTATATTTATACTTACATTTATATTGATTTATATTTATATTTACATTTATATTTATATTTATATTGATTTATATTTATGTTTATGTATACAGTTTCATTTATATTTTTATATATTTTTATTTACATTTACATTTATATTTATATATAAATTTATATTTATATTTACATTTACAATTTTAGTTTTATTTATAATTATATTTATATATTTATATTTATATTTATATTTATATTTATATTTATATTTATATTTATAATAAAAGGACCCTGGAATATTTATATTAGAGAAGCTCGACAGATAAAAGATAACCATGGGTGTTTGGGGGGTCCCATGGGTGTTTGGGGGGTCCCATGGGTGCTGGGGGGTCCCATGGGTGTTTGGGGGGTCCCATGGGTGTTTGGGGGGTCCCATGGGTGTTTGGGGGGTCCCATGAGTGGTGGGGGGTCCCATGAGTGGTGGGGGGGTCCCATGGGTGCTGGGGGGGTCCCATGGGTGGTGGGGGGTCCCATGTGTGTTTGGGGGGTCCCATGGGTGCTGGGGGGGTCCCATGGGTGCTTGGGGGGTCCCATGGGTGCTGGGGGGGTCCCATGGGTGTTTGGGGGGTCCCATGAGTGGTGGGGGGTCCCATGTGTGTTTGGGGGGTCCCATGGGTAGTGGGGGGTCCCATAGGTGGTGAGGGGGTCCCATAGGTGGTGAGGGGTCCCATGTGTGTTTGGGGGGTCCCAGGGGTGGTGGGGGGTCCCATGGGTGTTTGGGATGTCCCATGGGTGTTTGGGGGGTCCCATGGGTGTTTGGGGGGTCCCATGGGTGTTTAGGGGGTCCCATGGGTGCTGGGGGGTCCCATGGGTGGTGGGGGGTCCCATGTGTGTTTGGGGGCTCATTGGATCCCCTGGATCTCCACATCCACACACCTGGACCTTCATGGACCCCTTGGATCTCCACATCCATGGGACCCCCTGGATCTCCACATCCAGACCCTCGTGGGACCCTCGTGGGACCCCCTGGATCCCCACATTGGGACACCCGGACCCTCATGCGACCCCCTGGATCCCTCCTGGACCCCCTGGATCTCCTCATCCCCACACCCAGACTCTCGTGGGACCCCCTGGATCCCTCGTGGGACCACCTGGATCTCCACATCCCCACACCCAGACCCTCGTGGGACCCTTGCTGAGGGCACAGGCCCCAGACACCCAACCCCGTCCGTGTGTCCCCGATTCCTGGTTCCCCCCCATCCCCTCCATTCCCACCCCCATGGGCTGTGCCCTCAGGGCCCCCCGTGGCCTCGGGGGCTCCCCCCGGTGCCGGTGGCGGGGCAGGAAGGGCCCCCGTGGGCAGGAAGGGCCCCCGTGGGCAGGAAGGGCCCCGTCGGCATCCGGGTGGTTCCTGGTGCCGGTTCCCGTTGGGCCCCGCGGCACCCCCGGGGCGCAGGCGCGGCACCTCGGCCTTCCGGCACCCCAGGAGCCCCCCAGAACCCTCCGGGCCCCTCCACCCACACCAGGGGGGTCCCTGGGACCACCACCCGGCCACCCCTGGCCCCTGGAGCGCTGGGGAAGGAGCTGCTGGACACCAGGATCCCGTGGGGCGGCAGCAGCTCCTGAGGCCCCATCGGCTCCTCCCTGACCGGGGGGTTCCTGGGGGGCTTCCTCCTGGACCCCCCTTTGCTGCAGGAGCTTCGGCAGGAGCGGCACAAGGTTGGTGTCCCTCGGCTCCTCCCCAGAGCTCACCCGGGGCCTCCAGAGGATCCTCCCGGGACGGGGGCCCACCAAGGCTCGGCAGAAACCTCGGGAGCTCCTGGGAGGGGAGATCCCACCGGGCTCTCGTCTCTGTTGGCTGCTCCACGGGGAACGGCCCACCAGGGCCTCACCTCCATCAGCTTCTCATCTCTGTCAGCTCCCTCAGCTCCCTCAGCTCCTCATCTCCACCAGGGCCTCACCTCCA
Organism: Pyrocephalus nanus; assembly: GCA_038380795.1. Lineage (NCBI taxonomy): Eukaryota > Metazoa > Chordata > Aves > Passeriformes > Tyrannidae > Pyrocephalus > Pyrocephalus nanus. Next base: position 264,819 of record JAWZSU010000043.1, read on the forward strand.
TCAGCTCCTCATCTCTGTCAGCTCCTCATCTCCACCAGGGCCTCACCTCCATCACCTCCTCATCTCCTAACCTCCTCACCTCCATCACCTCATCTTCATCAGCTCCTCCTCTTCATCAGCTCCTCATCTTCATCAGCTCCTCACTTCCATCACCTCTTCACCTCCCTCACCTCCTCATCTCCCTCAGCTCCTCATCTCTGTCAGCTCCTTATCTCCATCACCTCCTCATCTCCGTCAGCTCCTTGTCTCCATCAGCTCCTCACCTGCTTTAACTCCTCACCTCCCTCAGCTCCTCATCTGCATCAAATCCTCATCTCTGTCAGCTCCTCATCTTCATCAGCTCCTCATCTCCACCAGGGCCTCACCTCCCTCAGCTCCTCATCTCCATCATCTCCTCATCTCCTTTAACTCCTCATCCCCCTCAGCTCCTCGCCAGGAGTTTCATCCCACCAGGACCCACCTCCGTCACCTTCTCCAGAGCGCTGATCCCAGCAGGACCCACCTCCATCCCCTTCTCCACCCAAAGCTCATCCCGGCGCCTTCACCTCCTTCCCAGGACTGATCCCACCAGGACCCACCTCCATCATCTCCTCCACCAAAGCCAGTACTGGGACCCACCTTCACCTCCTTCCAGGAACTGATCCCAGCAGGACCTACCTCCATCACCTTCTCCAGAGAGCTGATCCCAACAGGACCCACCTCTGTCATCTCCTCCACCAAAGCTCATCCCTTCACCTCCACCTCCTTCCCAGGACTGATCCCACCAGGACCCATCTCCGTCACCTCTTCTACAAAACCCAGAACTGGGACCCACCTTCACCTCCTTCCCAGAGCTGATCCCAGCAGGACCCACCTCCACCATCTCCTCCACAAAACCCAGAACTGGGACCCACCTCTGTCATCTCCTCCACCAAAGCTCATCCCAGCAGGACCCACCTTCACCTTCACCTCCTTCCCGGAACTGATCCCACCAGGACCCACCTCCATCATCTCCTCCACCAAAGCTCATCCCTTCACCTCCACCTCCATCCCAGAACTGGTGCCACCTCCACCAGAAGTTCCTCCCGCCGGGATCCCCCTTCCCCTCCTCGTTGTCCCCAGGTGTCCCCGGCCATGGAGGTGTGGCGCCAGTGTGCCCACTGGCTGGTGGCAGCGCGGGTGCTGCCCGCGGGTCACCGGGCCAGCAGCCCCGGGGGCCGCGTGTGGGACCTGGCGCAGGCGCTGCGGGACGGGGTCCTGCTGTGCCACCTCCTCAACGCCCTCCTGCCCCGAGCCATCCCCAACAGGGACATCTGTCCCCGGCCACAGATGTCACAGGTGAGGAGGGGGGGGACAGATGGGGGGAGGGGGGCAGGGGGGACACGGCGGGGACGGTGACACGGGTGGGGACAATGACAGGGCTGGTGGGAGTGACACGGCATTGGGGTGGTGGGGACCAGGGGGTGATGGTGATGGTGGTGACATTGGGGTTGTTGGGGACAATGACAGGACTGGTGGGAGTGAGGTGGCACTGGGGTGATGGGGACCAGGGGTTGATAATGGTTGTGACATTGGGGTTGTTGGGGACAGTGACAGGGTTGGTGAGAGTGACACGGCATTGGGGTGGTGGGGACCAGGGGGGTGATGGTGGTGATGGTGACATTGGGGTTGTTGGGGACAGTGGGTTGGTGAGGAGGGTGATGATGATGGTGATGATGATGATAATGGTGATGGTGGTGGTGGTGGTGGTGGTGGTGACATTGGGGTTGTTGGTGACAATGACAGGACTGGTGGGAGTGACGTGGCTTTGGGATGATGGGGACCAGGGAGGTGATAATGGTGGTGATGGTGGTGACATTGGGGTTGTTGGGGACAGTGACAGGGCTGGTGAGAAGGAGAGTGATGGCAATGGGGTGGTGACGATGATGATGATGATGATGATGATGGAGGTGCCAATGGGATGATGGGGATGATGATGGGGACATTGGGGTTGTCAGTGACAGTAACAGATGGTGACAATGCTGACGGTACCGAAGGACAGGACTGGTGACAATGGGGAGGAGGAAGACAGTGACAGTGACATGGGGGTGACAGTAACAGTGACGATGACGATGGTGATGACGATGGGGGTCACGACCTCAGCGATGTTTGGTGACCAGGATGGTGTCAGGGGTCACGATCTCGATGGTGACACAGGGGACAGTGACCACCCACGAGCACAGCAGTGATGGTGGCGATGCTGCCACTGGGGGTGACGGTGACAGTGCTGGTGACAGTGACAGTTGTGGTGAGGGTGACAGTGAGGGTGACAGTGACGGTGCTGGTGACAGTGACAGTGCTGGTAACAGTGACAGTCGTGGTGATGGTGCCAGTGAGGGTGACGGTGACAGTGCTGGTGACAGTGACGGTTGTGGTGATGGTGACAGTGAGGGTGACAGTGACGGTGCTGGTGACAGTGACAGTCATGGTGATGGTGACAGTGAGGGTGACGGTGACAGTGATGGTGACAGTGACAGTGATGGTGACAGTGACAGTTGTGGTGATGGTGACAGTGAGGGTGGCAGGGACAACAGGGGTGACACTGGGAGTTTTGGTGCTGGGGGGGTGACAGTGGGGGTGACAGTGGGGGAGCTGATGGGGGGGGATGGTGGGTGGCACTGGGGGTCCTGATGGTGACAGTGGGGGTGACAGGGATTAGAGGGGTGACAACGGGGGTGCTGATGGTGACGACGGGGGTGGTGGGTGGCACTGGGGGAGCTGATGGTGACAATGGGGGTAGTGATGGTGACACTGGGGGTGACAAGGATGACAGGGGTGAGACTGGGGGTGGTGATGGTAACACTGGTGGTGACAGTGACAATGGGGGTGCTGCCAGAGGTGACACGGGGGGTGACACTGAGGGTGACACCGGGGGTGGGGATGGTGATACTGGGGGTGACACTGGGGGTGACACTGGGGGTGACACTGAGGGTGACACTGGAGGTGACACTGGGGGTGACACTGGTGACACCGGGGTGACACTGGTGACACGGGAGGTGACACTGGTGACACTGGGGTGACACTGGTGACACGGGAGGTGACACTGGTGACACTGGGGTGACACTGGTGACACTGAGGTGACACTGGTGACACCGGGGTGACACTGGTGACACGGGAGGTGACACTGGTGACACTGGGGTGACACCGGCCGTGCCGCCGCAGTTCCTGTGCCTCAGGAACATCCGCACCTTCCTCTCGGCCTGCGCCGACAAATTCGGGCTCCCCAAGCACCGGCTCTTCGGAGCCTTCGACCTCTTCGACGTCGAGGACTTCGGCAAGGTGGGACCCCCTGGGGTCCCCCGGGGTGGGGGGGGGGGGTTTGGGTGTCCCCCCCTCCCCCCCCCGATGTCACCTGTGTGTCCCCAGGTGATCGAGACCCTCTCGACGCTGTCCTGGACCCCCATTGCCCAGAGCAAGGGCTTCACGTGAGTGCACAGAGCCCCCTGCCCGGGGGTCCCGGGGGGTCCTGGGTGACCCCTGAGGGTCCCAGTTGTCTCTGGGGGTCCCAATTGTCCCTGAGGGTCCCCAGTGCCCAGTCCCTGAGCGTCCCAGTTGTCCCAGTTGTCCCCAAGGGTCCCAGTTGTCCCTGAGGGTCCCAGTTGTCCCCCGTGTACCATCCCTGGGGGTCCCATGTACCCAATCTTTGAGGGTCCCAGTTGTCCCTGAGGGTCCCAGTTGTCCCAGTTGTCCCTGGGGGTCCCAGGTGTCCTGTCCTTGGGGGTCACATGTGACCAATCCCTGGGGGTCCCAGTTGTCCCCAAGGGTCCCAGGTCTCCCTGGGAGTCCCAGCTGTCCCCGGGGGTCCCAGATTCCCAGATATCCAGTCCCTGGGGTTCTCGGGGGTCCCAGATGTCCCTGGGTGTCCCAGCTGTCCCCAAGGGTCCCAGCTGTCCCCGGGGGTTCCCAGATTCCCACATATCCAGTCCCTGAGGCTCCCGGGGGTCCCTGGGGGTCCCAGATGTCCCCGAGGGTCCCACATATCCAGTCCCTGAGGCTCCCGGGAGCCCCCGGGGGTCTTGAGTGTCCCTGGTGGTCCCAGGTGCCCCTGAGGGTCCCAGTTGTCCCTGGGGGTCCCAGTTGCCCCATCCTTGGGGGTCACATGTGCCCAATCCCTGGGGCTCCCGAGGGTCCCTGGGGGTCCCAGATTCCCAGATATCCAGTCCCTGGTGTCCCCGGGGGTCCCAGCTGTCCCCGGGGGTCCTAGATTCCCACATATCCAGTCCCTGGGGCTCCTGGGGGTCCCAGTTGTCCCCAAGGGTCCCAGCTGTCCCTGGGGGTCCCAGATATCCAGTCCTTGGGGGTCCCAGCTGTCCCCGGGGGTCCCACATATCCAGTCCCTGGGGCTCCCGGGGGTCCCTGGGGGTCCCAGATTCCCAGAAATCCAATCCCTGGGGCTCCCGGGGGTCCCCGGGGGTCCCAGATTCCCAGAAATCCAATCCCTGGGGCTCCCGGGGGTCCCTGGGGGTCCCAGATTCCCAGATTTCCAGTCCCTGGGGCTCCTGGGGGTCCCAGATTCCCAGATTTCCAGTCCCTGGGGCTCCCGGGGGTCCCCGGGGGGGTCTCAGGGGTCCATCCCGTGTCCCCCCCAGGCCGTTCCCGTCCGAGGAGTGCGGAGGGGACGAGGACATTTACAGCGGCCTGTCTGACCTCATCGAGTGAGTAAACTGGGGGCACTGGGGGCACTGGGGGCACTGGGGGATTCCAGGGGGCACTGGGAGTAACCCAGGGGGGCACTGGGGGCACTGGGGGGCACTGGAGGGAATTGGGGGGGCACTGGGGGGAACTGGGGGGCACGGGGGGGACACTGTGAGGGCACTGGGAGTAACCCAGGGGGTCCCAGGGGGCACTGAGAGGGTACTGGGGGCACTGGGGGGCACTGGGGAGCACTGGGGGGGCATTGGGAGGGCACTGGAGGGGCACTGGGGGCACTGGGAGGTTCCAGGGGGCACTGGGGGGCACTGGGGGGCACTGGGGGGGCACTGGGAGTAACCCAGGGGTCCCAGGGGGCACTGGGGGATCGCAGAGGGCAGTGGGGGGGCACTGGGGGATTCCAGGGGGCACTGGGAGGGTACTGGGAGGGCACTGGGAGTAACCCAGGGGGTCCCAGGGTGCACTGAGAGGGTACAGGGGGGCACTGGGGGGTACTGGTAGGGAACTGGGGGGCACTGGGGGCACTGGGGGTACTGGGGGGGCACTGGGGGGGGGCACTGGAGGGGCACTGAGGGGTCCCAGGGGGCACTAGGGGGCACTGAGGGGGCACTGGGGGAGCACTGGGGGAGCACTGGGGGGAATTGGGAGGGCACTGGGGGGCATTGGGGGGGCACTGGGAGGGCACTGGGGGCACTGGGGGGCACTGGGGGGCACTGGGAGGGCACTGGGGGGAACTGGGGGGCACTGGGGGGTACTGGGGGCACTGGGGGGCACTGGGAGGGCGCTGGGGGGCACTGGGGGCATCCCGGAGGGTCCCAGAGGGGCAGTGGGAGGGCACTGGGGGGCAGTGGGAGGGTACTGGGGGGGCACTGGGGGGGCACTGAGGGGTCCTAGGGGGCACTGGGGGGCACTGGGGGGGCATTGGGGGGGCATTAGGGGGGCATTGGGGGGGCATTGGGGGGGCACTGGGGGGGCACTGGGAGGGCACTGGGGGCACTGGGGGGCACTGGGAGATACTGGGGGGGCACTGGGGGGGCACTGGGGGGGCACTGGGGGGCACTGGGGGGGCATTGGGGGGGCATTAGGGGGGCATTGGGGGGGCATTGGGGGGGCACTGGGGGGGCACTGGGAGGGCACTGGGGGCACTGGGGAGGCACTGGGGGCACTGGGAGATACTGGGGGGGCACTGGGGGCACCCTGGGGGGCACTGGGGGGGCAGTCGAGGGGGTTTTAGGGTGGATTAAGGGTGGATTGGGGGATATTCAAGAGGCTCGAGGGGGGATCCGAGGGGCTCGAGGGGGTCCTGGGGGTCCTGGAGGGGGGCTGGGGGTGTTTCAGGGGTCCCAGGGGTTACTGGAGGGGGGCTGGGGGTATTTTAGGGGTACTGGGGGATTCTGGGGGGTACTGGGAGGGGGTGGGGGTGGATTTGGGGTATTTAAAGGGCACCAGGGTGTACTGGGGGCACTGGAGATGGACTGGGGCTATTCAAGGGGTCCTGGAGGGGGGCTGGGGGTATTTTTGGGGTACCAGGGGTTCCTAGAGAAGATCTGAGAGTATTTTTGGGGTACCAGAGGTTACTGGAGGAGGGTTGAGGGTATTTAGGGATACCAGGGGTTGGGTTTAGGGTATTTTTGGGGTACCAGGGGTCACTGGAGGAGGGCTGAGGGTATTTTTGAGGAACCAGGGCACCCTGGAGGGGGGCTGAGGGTATTTTTGGGGTACCAGGGGTTGGGTTTAGGGTATTTTTGGGGGTACCAGGGCACCCTGGAGGGGGACTGAGGGTATTTTTGGGGTACCAGGGGTTGGGTTTAGGGTATTTTGGGGGGTACCAGGGCACCCTGGAGGGGGGCTGAGGGTATTTTGGGGGTACCAGAGGTTACTGGAGGAGGGTTGAGGGTATTTTTGGGGTACCAGGGGTTGGGTTCAGGGTATTTTGGGGGGTACCAGGGCACCCTGGAGGGGGACTGAGGGTATTTTGGGGGTACCAGGGGTTGGGTTTAAGGTATTTTTGGGATACCAGGGGTTGGGTTCAGGGTATTTTGGGGGTACCAGGGGTTGGGTTCAGGGTATTTTTGGGGTCCCAGGGGTCCCTGGGATCTCAGGGTCCCCCCGGGGCGGGGCTCGTGGATGAATCAGAGGGACATTTTGGGGGGGGGGGGGGTGACATTGGGTGACACCAGAGGAGCACCAGGGATTTGGGATGGGGGTGGGGGAGATCAGGGGGTGTTGGGGAGGGTCTGGGGTGGGTTTGGGGTCCCGGGGAAGGGGGGGGGAGGGGAGGGGAGGTCACCGAGCCGTGTCCCCGCAGTGACACGGCCGAGGAGGATGACGAGCTCTACGACTGCGTCGAGGCCGAGGGCGACGACGGCGACGACGTCTACGAGGACCTGATGAGGGTGGAGACCCCCCCGGCCCCGGTGGGTGTGGGGGAACCCCCCCTACCCCCCCAAAAAACACCCATGTGCCCCCCTCGAACACTTGTGTGTCCCCCCACAGACACCTGAGTTCCTCCCTGGGTCACCTGAGTCCCCCCCCCAATCACCTGAGTCCCCCCCACTCATGGGGGTCCCCCCCAAACACCTCTGACCCCCCCGGGTCACCTGAGTCCCCCCCAAATATCTGGGTCCCCCCCAAACACCTCTGCCCCCCCCAATCACCTGAGTCCCCCCCAAATATCTGAGTCCCTCCAAACACCTCTGCCCCCCCCCAACCACCTGAGTCCCCCCCAAATATCTGGGTCCCCCCCAGTCACCTGAGTCCCCCTCCAATCCCCTGAGTCCCCCCCACTCATGGGGGTCCCCCCCAAACACCTCTGACCCCCCCGGGTCACCTGAGTCCCCCCCAAATATCTGGGTCCCCCCCAAACACCTCTGCCCCCCCCAATCCCCTGAGTTCCCCCCAAATATCTGGGTCCCCCCCAAACACCTCTGCCCCCCCCAATCCCCTGAGTTCCCCCCAAATATCTGGGTCCCCCCAAACACCTCTGCCCCCCCCAATCCCCTGAGTTCCCCCCAAATATCTGGGTCCCCCCAAACACCTCTGCCCCCCCCCAATCACCTGAGTCCCCCCCAATCACCTGAGTCCCCCCCAAACATCTGGGTCACCCCCAAACACCTCTGCCCCCCCCAATCCCCTGAGTCCTCCCCCAATCACCTGAGTCCCCCCCAAATATCTGGGTCCCCCCAAACACCTCTGCCCCCCCCCAATCACCTGAGTCCCCCCCCAGTCCCCTGAGTCCCCCCCACTCATGGGGGTCCCCCCAAACACCTCTCCCCCCCCACAATCACCTGAGTCCCCCCCAAATATCTGGGTCACCCCCAAACACCCCTGCTGCCCCCACAATCACCTGAGTCCCCCCCCCAAATATCTGGGTCACCCCCAAACACCTCTGCCCCCCCCAATCACCTGAGTCCCCCCCCAATCCCCTGAGTCCCCCCCACTCGTGGGGGTCCCCCCCAAACACCTGAGCCCCCAAAACACAACACCTGAGTGTCCCCAAACATCTGTGACACCCCCATCCCACCCCCTCCTAGGGACACTCGTGTGTCCCCCCCCCCCAGACACCCGTGTCCCTTCCCTGTGTCCCCCCGTGTGTCCCGCTGGTCACTGGAGTGTCCCCCCCATGTCACCTGTGTGTCCCCCTCGGTCACCTGTGTGTCCCCCATGTCACCTGTGTGTCCCCAACCACCTGTGTGACCCCATGTCACCTGTGTGTCCCCCCATGTCACCTGTGTGTCCCCCATGTCACCTGTGTGTCCCCCCATGTCACCTGTGTGTCCCCAACCACCTGTGTGACCCCCCATGTCACCTGTGTGTCCCCCCATGTCACCTGTGTGTCCCCCCAGTCACCTGTGTGTCCCCCATGTCACCTGTGTGTCCCCCATGTCACCTGTGTGTCCCCCCATGTCACCTGTGTGTCCCCCATGTCACCTGTGTGTCCCCAACCACCTGTGTGACCCCATGTCACCTGTGTGTCCCCCATGTCACCTGTGTGTCCCCCATGTCACCTGTGTGTCCCCAACCACCTGTGTGACCCCCCATGTCACCTGTGTGTCCCCCCATGTCACCTGTGTGTCCCCCCAGTCACCTGTGTGTCCCCCATGTCACCTGTGTGTCCCCCATGTCACCTGTGTGTCCCCAACCACCTGTGTGACCCCATGTCACCTGTGTGTCCCCCATGTCACCTGTGTGTCCCCCATGTCACCTGTGTGTCCCCAACCACCTGTGTGACCCCCCATGTCACCTGTGTGTCCCCCATGTCACCTGTGTGTCCCCAACCACCTGTGTGACCCCCCATGTCACCTGTGTGTCCCCCCATGTCACCTGTGTGTCCCCAACCACCTGTGTGACCCCATGTCACCTGTGTGTCCCCCCATGTCACCTGTGTGTCCCCCATGTCACCCGTGTGTCCCCAATCACCTGTGTGTCCCCAATCACCTGCGTGTCCCCCCATGTCACCCGTGTGTCCCCCCAGTCACCTGTGTGTCCCCAATCAGCTGTGTGACCCCATGTCACCTGTGTGTCCCCCATGTCACCCGTGTGTCCCCCCAGTCACCTGTGTGTCCCCAATCAGCTGTGTGACCCCATGTCACCTGTGTGTCCCCCCATGTCACCTGTGTGTCCCCAATCACCTGTGTGTACCCCAATGTCACCTGTGTGTCCTCCCTGTCACCTGTGTGTCCCCCCCATATCACCCGTGTCCCCTGTCCCCTTGTCCCCCCTGTCCCCGTGTCCCCCCATGTCACTTGTGGTCCCCCCCAGTCACCTGTGTGTCCCCCAGTCCCTATGTCCGCTGTCCCCGTGTCCCCCCTGTCCCCGTGTCCCCCCTGTCCCCGTGTCCCCCCCTGTCCCCGTGTCCCCCCTGTCCCCGTGTCCCCCCAGTCCCCCGTGTCCCCCCCCAGTCCCCCGTGTCCCCCCCTGTCACCGTGTCCCCCCTGTCCCCGTGTCCCCCCAGTCCCCCATGTCCCCCCCGTGTCCCCCCTGTCCCCGTGTCCCCCATGTCACCGTGTCCCCCCTGTCCCCGTGTCCCCCCCGTCACCGTGTCCCCCCTGTCACCGTGTCCCCCCAGTCCCCCATGTCCCCCCCGTGTCCCCCCTGTCACCGTGTCCCTCCATGTCACCGTGTCCCCCCAGTCCCCCATGTCCCCCCCGTGTCCCCCCTGTCACCGTGTCCCCTGTCCCCGCAGAGGGGGGCCGTGGACCGGCGGCTGTGCTGCCTGCAGGAGCTGCGCCAGACGGAGGAGAGGTACACGGAGACCCTCGAGTCCATCTGCCAGGTGGGGACATGGGGACACGGGGACAGCAGGGACATTGGGGACATGGGGACACGGGGACAGCAGGGACAGCAGGGACATGGGGGGACAGCAGAGACATGGGGACAGCAGGGACAACAGGGACATGGGGACACGGGGACAGCAGGGACAGCAGGGACATGGGGGGACAGCAGAGACATGGGGACAGCAGGGACAACAGGGACATGGGGGGACATGGGGACAGCAGGGACATGGGGGACATGGGGACAGCAGGGACATTGGGGACATGGGGGGACATTGGGGACAGCAGGGACAATGGGGACATGGGGGGACATTGGGGACATGGGGGCATGGGGACATGGGGGGACATGGGGACACTGGGGACAGTGGGGACATGGGGGGATGTCGTGGTTTTGGGGAGAGCAGGGACATTGAAGGACATGGGGACATTGGGACAGTGGGGATATTGGGGACAGCGGGGACAGTGGGGACAGTGGGGACAGCAGGGACATTGGGGGGACATTGGGGACAGCGGGGACATTGGGGACAGTGGGGACACTGGGACATTGGGGACAGCAGGGACACTGAAGGACAGGGGGACATGGGGACATTGGAGACAGCAGGGACATTGGGGACAGCTGGGACAGCAGGGACATGGAGAAGGGGGGAGGTGGGGGGACATCAGGGACACGGGGGACACGGGGAAATGGGGGGACATGGGGACATTGGGGACATGGAGGATGCAGGGACAAGGGGGACATGGGGGCATGGGGACAAGGGGGACATGGGGACACTGGGGACATGGGGCATATGGGGACACGGAGGACCTTGAGGGACTATGGGGACATGGGGGACATGAGAGGACATGAGGGACACAGGGGACATGGGGGACATTGGGGACACTGGGAACACTGAGGGGACATGGGGACATGGAGGGATATAAGGGACATTGGGGACATGGGGGACATTGGGGGGACATGGGGGACATTGAGGACACAGAGGGACAGGGGGGACACTGGGGGGACATGAGGGACATTGGGGGGACATGGGGGACATTGGGGGCATTGAGGACATTGGGGACACTGGGGACACAGAGAAGGGGCACATGGGGAGCCACAGGGGCCACGTCCAGAGGTGGCAGCGCAGGGGACACAGGGATGGGACAGGGACATGGGGACAGGGACACGGGAATGGGACAGGGACATGGGGACAGGGACACGGGGATGGGACAGGGACAGGGACAGGGACATGGGGATGGGACACAGGGACAAGGGGATTGGGGACAGGAACACTGGGATGGGACAGGGACACAGGGAGGGGACACGGGGACAGGGTCGTGGGGCCGCAGCCCCTCCCAGTGCTCCCAGTAATCCCAGTTCCCCCCCCCCCCCCCCCCAGCACTTCCTGCGGCCGCTGCGGCATTTCCTGGAACCGCGGGACTTGGAGAGCGTGTTCATCAACATCGAGGTGACAGCGGCGACAGCGGGGACACTGGGGACACCGACTGGGGACAGCGGGGACACCGACCGGGGACAGCGGGGACAGCGGGGACAGCGGGGACACAGACCGGGGACACAGACCGGGGACACAGACTAGGGACACAGACTAGGGACATTGGGGACAGCGGGGACACCGACCGGAGACAGCGGGGACATTGAGGACACCGACCGGGGACACCGACTGGGGACAGCGGCCACAGCGGGGACACCGACCGGAGACAGCGGGGACATTGGGGACACCGACCGGGGACACTGACTGGGGACAGCGGGGACACCGACCGGAGACAGCGGGGACATTGAGGACACCGACCGGGGACACCGACTGGGGACAGCGGCCACAGCGGGGACACCGACCGGAGACAGCGGGGACATTGGGGACACCGACCGGGGACACTGACTGGGGACAGCGGGGACACCGACCGGAGACAGCGGGGACATTGGGGACAGCGGGGACACCGACTGGGGACAGCGGGGACATTGGGGACACCGACCGGGGACACCAGGACAGTGGGGACACCGACCGGGGACACCAGGACAGTGGGGACACCGACCGGGGACAGCGGGGACATTGGGGACAGCGGGGACACCGACTGGGGACAGCGGGGACATTGGGGACAGCGAGGACAGTGGGGACACCGACCGGGGACACCAGGACAGTGGGGACATCGACCGGGGACAGCGGGGACACCGGGACAGTGGGGACACCAACTGGGGACACTGACTGGGGACAGCGGGGACAGCGGGGACACCGACTGGGGACAGTGGGGACAGCGGGGACACCGACTGGGGACACAGACTGGGGACAGCGGGGACATTGGGGACAGCGAGGACAGTGGGGACACCGACCGGGGACAGCGGGGACACCGGGACAGTGGGGACACCGACTGGGGACACCGACCGGGGACAGCGGGGACACCGGGACAGTGGGGACACCGACTGGGGACACTGACTGGGGACAGCGGGGACAGCGGGGACACCGACTGGGGACAGTGGGGACAGCGGGGACACCGACTGGGGACACTGACTGGGGACAGCGGGGACACCGACCAGTGACACAGTGATAGCGACCAGGGGTACCAGTGACACCGGTAACACCAGTGACACTGACCAGTGACACCAGTGACAGTAGGGACACCAGGGACAGCAGTAATACCAGTGACGCCAGTGACACCAGTAACAGTAGGGACACTGACCAGTAACACCAGTGACACCAGTGACACTGACCAGTGACACCAGTGACACCAGTGACACCAGTGACTCTGACCAGTGACACCAATAACACCAGTGACACCAGTAACACCGACACCAGTAATACCAGTAACACCAGTGACACGGGGGACACCAGTAACACCAGTGACAAAGCCCCACCAGTGACACCAGTACCCCCCCAGTGCTCCCAGTAACCCTCCAGTGCTCCTTTAACGCCTCCCAGTTCTCCCAGTAACCCCAGTACGGCTCCTGGAGGGGTCCGGTGGGGGGAGTTGATCCCCCATTTTTGGGGTGACCCCCCAATTTTTGGGGTGCCCCCAATTTTTGGTGTAACTGCTCCATTTTTGGGGTGATCTCCCCCGTTTTTGGGATGAACTCACACGATTTTGGAGGGTGTCCCCCCCCCCGAATTTTGGGGTGTCCCCCCCCGAATCTTGGAGTGATCCCCTCCGAATTTGGGGGGGCCCCCTAGATTTTGGGGTGATCTCTCTGATTTTGGAGTGTCCCCCCCGTATTTTCAGGAGTGTTCCCTGAGTTTGGGGGGTCCCCCCCCTATATTTTAGGGTGTCCCCCCCATATTTTGGGGTGTCTCCCCTCCGATTTTGGGGTGACCCTCCTGTTTTTTGGGGTGTCCCCCCATATTTCGGGATGTCCCCCCCATATTTCGGGGTGTCTCCCCCCCGATTTTGGGGTGACTCTCCTGTTTTTTGGGATGACCCCCCATATTTCGGGGTGTCTCCCCCATATTTCGGGGTATCCCCCCCATATTTTAGGGTGTATCCCCCCATATTTTAGGGTGTTCCCCCCATATTTTGGGGTGTGCCCCCATATTTTGGGGTGTCCCCCCCATATTTTAGGGTGTCCCCCCATATTTTAGGGTGTATCCCTCTCGATTTTGGGGTGACCCTCCTGTTTTTTGGGGTGTCCCTCCATATTTTAGGATGTCCCCCCATATTTTAGGGTGTCCCCCCCATATTTTAGGGTGTATCCCCCCCATATTTCGGGATGACCCCCCCCAATATTTTAGGGTGTTCCCCCCATATTTCGGGATGTCCCCCCATATTTTAGGGTGTCTCCCCCCCGATTTTGGGATGACCCCCCCATATTTTAGGGTATCCCCCCATATTTTGGGGTGTCTCCCCCCCGATTTTGGGGTGACCCTCCTGTTTTTTGGGATGACCCCCCTTATTTTAGGGTGTATCCCCCCCATATTTCGGGATGTCCCCCCATATTTTAGGGTGTATCCCCCCCATATTTCGGGATGTCCCCCCATATTTTAGGGTGTCTCCCCCCCGATTTTGGGATGACCCCCCCATATTTTGGGGTGTCCCCCATATTTTAAGGTGTCCCCCCCATATTTTAGAGTGTATCCCCCCCATATTTTGGGATGTCCCCCCATATTTTGGGGTGACCCCCCCATATTTTAGGGTATCCCCCCCTTATTTCGGGGTGTCCCCCCCATATTTTGGGGTGACCCCCCGTGTCCCCCCAGGAGCTGCTGCAGCTGCACCGCCTGTTCCTGGGGGACCTTCGGGGGGCGCTGGGGGGGCCCGGGGGGGGGCGGGGGCTGCCCCCCCTTTTCCTCGCCTACAAGGAGAGGTACGGGGGGGCCCGGGGGGGGCTGGAGGGGTTTGGAGGGGTTTGGGGGGTCCTGGAGGGCTTTGGGGGGGTCCGGGGAGGTCCTGGAGGGGTTTGGGGGGGTCCAGGGGGGGTCCTGGAGGGGTTTGGAGGGGTTTGGGGGGTCCTGGAGGGGTTTGGGGGGGTCCGGGGAGGTCCTGGAGGGGTTTGGGGGGGTCCAGGGGGGGTCCTGGAGGGGTTTGGGGGGGTCCGGGGAGGTCCTGGAGGGGTTTGGGGGGGTCCAGGGGGGGTCCTGGGGGGGTTTGGGGGGGTCCAGGGGGGTCCTGGAAGGATTTGGAGGTCCCGGGGGGTCCTGGAGGGGTTTGGGGGGCTCCGGGGGGGGTCCTGGAGGGACTTGGGGAGGTCCAGGGGGGGCCTGGAGAGGTTTGGGGGTCCCGGGGGGGTCTGGAGGGGCTTTGGAGGGGCCTGGAGGGGCTTGGGTGGGGTCCGGGGGGGTCCTGGAGGGGCTTTGGGTGGTCCTGGAGGGGCTTTGGGGAGGTCCAGGGGGGTCCTGGAGGGGCTTTGGGGGGGTCCTGGAGGGATTTGGGGGAGCTTGGATGAGTTTGGAGGGGCAATGGGGGTGCCTGGAGGGGTTTGGGGGTCCCGGGGGGGCCTTTGGGGGGGAAATGGGGGGCCCGTGGGGAACGGGGTGGGGGGAGGGCCCGGGTGGGGGGGGGTCCTGGGGAATTTTGGGGGGGGAGGAGGGGTCATGGAGGGGTCAGAGGGGGGGCCTGGGAGGGGGAATTCGGGGGGCTCAGGGGGGTCCTGGGTGGTCCTTGGGGTGGGGGGTCTGAGGGTTGGGGGGGGGAAGGGGGGGCCTCGAGGGGGGGCTTGGGAGGTTTTGGGGGGGCAATGGGGGTCCGGCGGGGGGGGGGGTTGGGGGGGCCTGGAGGGGGAGGGTGGGAGGTCTGGGGGGGGCAATTTGGGCCGGTACTGCAATCAGGTGGATTTGGGGTGGATTTGGGGTGATTTGGGGTGCCAGGTTCCTGCTGTATGGCCGGTACTGCAGTCAGGTGGATTTGGGGTGATTTTGGGGTGATTTTGGGGTGGATTTTGGGGTGGATTTTGGAGTGGATTTTGGGGTGGATTTTGGGGTGATTTGGGGTGATTTGGGGTGATTTGGGGTGCCAGGTTCCTGCTGTATGGCCGGTACTGCAGTCAGGTGGATTTGGGGTGATTTTGGGGTGATTTTGGGGTGATTTGGGGTGATTTGGGGTGCCAGGTTCCTGCTGTATGGCCGGTACTGCAGTCAGGTGGATTTGGGGTGATTTTGGGGTGATTTTGGGGTGATTTTGGGGTGGATTTTGGGGTGGATTTGGGGGTGACTTTGGGGTAATTTTGGGGTGATTTGGGGTGATTTTGGGGTGATTTGGGGTCCCAGGTTCCTGCTGTATGGCCAGCACTGCAGTCAGGTGGATTTGGGGTGATTTTGGGGTGATTTTGGGGTGGATTTTGGGGTGGATTTTGGAGTGGATTTTGGGGTGGATTTTGGGGTGATTTGGGGTGATTTGGGGTGATTTGGGGTCCCAGGTTCCTGCTGTATGGCCGGTACCGCAGTCAGGTGGATTTGGGGTGATTTTGGGGTGATTTGGGGTGATAGGTTCCTGCTGTATGGCCGGTACTGCAGTCAGGTGGATTTGGGGTGATTTTGGGGTGATTTTGGGGTGATTTGGGGTGATTTGGGGTGCCAGGTTCCTGCTGTATGGCCGGCACTGCAGTCAGGTGGATTTGGGGTGATTTTGGGGTGATTTGGGGTGATTTGGGGTGCCAGGTTCCTGCTGTATGGCCGGTACTGCAGTCAGGTGGATTTGGGGTGATTTTGGGGTGATTTTGGGGTGATTTGGGGTGATTTGGGGTGCCAGGTTCCTGCTGTATGGCCGGTACTGCAGTCAGGTGGATTTGGGGTGATTTTGGGGTGATTTTGGGGTGATTTGGGGTGATTTGGGGTGATAGGTTCCTGCTGTATGGCCGGTACTGCAGTCAGGTGGATTTGGGGTGATTTTGGGGTGATTTGGGGTGATTTGGGGTGCCAGGTTCCTGCTGTATGGCCGGTACTGCAGTCAGGTGGAAGGGGCCGCCCGGCGCCTGGATCAGCTCTCGGCCTGCACCGACCTGCGCATGAAGCTCCAGGTGCTCCCCTGGACCCCCCCAAATCCCACCTGGACCCCTCAAACCCCCCCAAATCCCACCTGGACCCCTCAAACCCCCCCAAAATCCCACCCACCCCCTCCCCACGAAGGTACAGGTGGGCCCAGGGCCCCTGGACCCCCCAAATCCCACCTGGACCCCTCAAAGCCCCCCAACCCCCCCCCACCCCCTCCCAATCCCCCTGACCCCGATAACCCCCAGGACCCCCCCTTGGGACCTCCCTGCCCCCCATGACCCCAATTTCCCCCACGCGAAATCCCCACGACCTCTCTGTGCCCCAATGACCCCTTTGTGACCCCTTTGTGACCCCAATTCCCTCCCCCAATCCCCACAACCCCCTTGTGACCCCCAGTGACCTCCCTGAGCCCCCCCCCGACCCCAGTGACCCCCTCTGACCCCACTGACCCCCCCCAGCCCCAGTGACCCCTCCTCGACCCCAGTACCCCCCCAGCCCCACTGACCCCCCCCACCCCACTGACCCCTCCTGATCCCCCAGTGACCCCATCCATGACCCCAAACAACCCCCTGTGAACCCACTGACCTCCCCTGACCCTCCACTGACCCCTCCTAGCCCCTGTGACCCCTCCCAGCCCCTGTGCCCCCCCCAGCCCCAGTGACCCCCCCAGCCCCAGTGACCCCCCCCGACCCCATTGACCCCCCCGGCCCTCATGACCCCCCCCAAGCTCCCCACTGACCCCCCCGACCCAAGTGACCCCCCAGGACCCCAGTGAACCCCCCGGCCCCAGTGACCCTATCCATGACCCCAAACAACACCCTGTGACCCCACTGACCCCTCCCAATCTCCAGTGACCCCCTCTGGCCCCACTGACCCCCCCTGCCCCATTCACCACCCCACCGACCCCACTGACCCCTCCTGACCCCACTAACCCCTCCTGACCTCAGTGACCTCCCCGACCCCATTGACCCCCCCGGCCCTCATGACCCCCCCCAAGCTCCCCACTGACCCCTCCTGACCCCAGTGACCCCCCTGATCCCACTGACCCCACCTGACCCCAGTGACCCCACCTGACCCCAGTGACCCCCCTGATCCCACTGACCCCTCCTGACCCCAGTGACCCCACCTGACCCCAGTGACCCCTCCTGACCCCACTGACCCCTCCTGACCCCACTGACCCTCCTGACCCCAGTGACCCCCTCTGAACCCAGTGACCCTCCTGATCCCACTGACCCCTCCTGACCCCAGTGACCCCACCTGACCCCACTGACCCCTCCTGACCCCACTGACCCTCCTGACCCCAGTGACCCCTCCTGACCCCAGTGACCCCCTCTGAACCCAGTGACCCCCTCCAGCCCCAGTGACCCCCAGTGACCCCCCGTGACCCCCCCGTGCCCCCCTGACCCCACTGACCCCCCCGTGACCCCCCTGACCCCAGGAGTGCTCCCAGCGAGCCAACAACGGGCGCTTCTCCCTGCGGGACCTGCTGATGGTGCCCATGCAGAGGGTGCTCAAATACCACCTGCTGCTCCAGGTGAGCACCGGGGGGGTACGGGGACACCTGGGGACACCTGGGGACACCTGGGGACACCTAGGACACCTGGGACAGCTGGGGGTACCGGGGACACCTGGGGACACCTGGGGATACCTGGGGATACCTGGGGACAGCTGGGGGTACCTGGGACACACCTGGGAACACCTGGGGACACCTGGGGACAGCTGGGGACAGCTGGGGACAGCTGGGGAGGGAGGGGACACACCTGGGGACACACCTGGGACACAGCTGGGACACACCTGGGGACAGCTGGGGACACCTGGGGAGGGAGGGGACACACCTGAGACACCTGGGGATACCTGGGGACACCTGGGGACACCTGGGGAGGGAGGGGACACACCTGGGGACACCTGGGGACACCTGGGGAGGGGGGACACACCTGGGGACAGCTGGGGACAGCTGGGGAGGGAGGGGACACACCTGAGACACCTGGAACACCTGGGAACACCTGGGACACACCTGGGGATACCTGGAGAGGGGGGACACACCTGGGACCACCTGGGGACAGCTGGGACACACCTGGGGACACCTGGGACACACCTGGGGACACCTGGGGATACGTGGGAGAGCTGGGACACACATGGGGACATACTTGGGACAGCTGGGGACACCTGGGGACACCTGGGGAGGGGGGACACACTTGGGGACACCTGGGACACACCTGGGAGAGCTGGGACACACCTGGGGACACCTGGGGACACCTGGGGAGGGAGGACACACTTGGGGACACCTGGGACACACCTGGGGACACCTGGGGACACCTGGGGAGGGAGGACACACTTGGGGACACCTGGGACACACCTGGGGACACCTGGGGACACCTGGGGAGGGAGGACACACTTGGGGACACCTGGGACACACCTGGGGACACCTGGGACACACCTGGGGACACCTGGGACAGCTGGGACACCCCTGGGGAGGGGGGACACACCTGGGACACACCTGAGACACACCTGGGGACACACCTGGGACACACCTGAGACACACCTGGGGACACACCTGGGACACCCCTGGGGACACCTGGGGAGGGAGGGGACACACCTGGGGTACCTGGAGAGGGAGGAGATCCCTGGATCCCTTAGGACACACCTGGGGAGGGGGGACACACCTGGGTCCCTTGGGGGGCACACCTGGGGGGTCCCCGTACCTGTTGGGGGGCACACCTGAGCCCCCTGACCCTCCCCCCATCAGGAGCTGGTGAAGTTGACCCCGGAGCCGGCGGAGAGGGAGCGGCTCAGGGGGGCCCTGGACGCCATGAGGGTGGGTCTGGGGGGCCGGGGGGGGTCTGGGGGGGTCCTGAAGGACCTGGAGGGGTCCTGGAGGGGTCTGGGGGGGCCGGGGGGGGTCTGGGGGGGGGTCCTGAAGAGCCCTGGGGGGATCCTGGAGGGGTCTTAGGGGGTTCTGGGGGGTCCAGGGGGACTTCTGGGGGGTCCTGGGGAGATCTGGGGGTCTCTGAGGGGGGGGGGGATTTGGGGGTCTCTGAGGGGGGGGATTTGGGGGGGTTTCTGAGCGAGATTTGGGGGTTCCTGAAGGGGAATTTGGGGGGGGTTGGGAGTTCCTGGGGGATGTTTGGGGGGGTCCCGGCTGTCCCGAAGGGAGGGGGAGGGTTCGGGGGTCTCTGACTGGGCCCCCTCCAACCCCCCAGGACCTGGCCCAGTGTGTGAATGAGGTCAAACGGGACAACGAGACCCTCAAACAGCTCACGAGTGTCCAGCTCTGCCTGCACAACATGGTGGGGACCCCCAGAGACCCCCCCGGCACCCCCAAACTGCCCCGGGACCCCCCAAACTTCCCTGGGACCCCCAAACTGATCCGGCACCCCCAAACTGCCCCGGGACCCCCCAAACTGGCCCTGGGACCCCCAGACCCCCCCAGTCCTCCCCAGTGTCCAGCTCTGCCTGCACAACATGGTGGGGACCCCAGAGACCCCCCAGGACCCCAAACTGCCCTGGGACCCCCAACCTGCCCTGGGACCCCCAGACCCCCCTAGTCCTGCCCCGTGTCCAGCTCTGCCTCCACACCATGGTGGGGACCCCCAGAGACCCCCTCGGGACCCCCAAACTGCCCCGGGACCCCCCAAACTGCCCCGGGACCCCCAGACCCCCCCAGTCCTCCCCAGTGTCCAGCTCTGCCTGCACAACATGGTGGGGACCCCCAGAGACCCCCCCAAACTGCCCTGGGACCCCCAAACTGATCCGGCACCCCCAAACTGCCCCGGGACCCCCCAAACTGGCCCTGGGACCCCCAGACCCCCCCAGTCCTCCCCAGTGTCCAGCTCTGCCTGCACAACATGGTGGGGACCCCCAGAGACCCCCCCTGGACTCCCCCAAACTGCCCCTGGGACCCCCCAAACTGCCCCGGGACCCCCCAAACTGCCCCCGGGACCCCAAACCTGCCCCTGGGACCCCCCAACCTGCCCCTGGGACCCCCAACCTGCCCTGGGACCCCCAGACCCCCCCAGTCCTGCCCCGTGTCCAGCTCTGCCTCCACAACATGGTGGGGACCCCCCTGCGACCCCCCCCCCGTCCCCCGTGTCCCCCCTTGCCCCCAAATCCCACATTCCCGATGTGGCCCCATTCCCGATGTCCCCCCCCATTCCCGATGTCCCTCTGTGTCCTCCCAATCCCAACGTCCCCCCACATTCCCAACATCTCCCCCCCATTCCCGATGTCCCCTCGTGTCTCCCCACATTCCCAACATCCCCCCCCCCATTCCCAAGGTCCCCCACTGTCCCCCCCTCATTCCCAATGTCCCAGAGTCCCCCATTCCTGATGTCCCCCCTCATTCCCAGTGTCCCTCCCCACCATTCCCAGTATTGCCTCCCATTCCCAAGGTCCCCCTCCCACATTCCCAGTGTCCCCCATTCCCAATGTCCCCCCCATTCCCAATACCCCCATTCCCAATGTCCCCCATTCCCCATGTCTCCTATTCCCAGTGTCCCCCAGTGTCCCCCCATCCCTGATGTCTCCCCCCCATTCCCGATGTCCCCCCAATCCCAATAACCCCCCCATTCCGAATGTCTCCCTGTGTTCCCACATTCCCAATGTCCCCCCCATTCCCAATGCCCCCTCTCTCATTCCTGATGTCCCCCCCATGTCGCCCCATTCCCAATGTCCCTGTTCCCGTTCCCAATGTCCCTGTTCCCGTTCCCAATGTCCCTGTTCCCGTTCCCAATGTCCCTGTTCCCGTTCCCAATGTTCCCATTCCCGATGTCCCCCCAGTGTCCCCCATTCCCACTCTCCCCATTCCCGTTCCCGGTGTCCCCATTCCAGCTGTCCCCGTTCCCATTCGCGATGTTCCCGTTCCCAGTGTCCCCCATTTCCGCTGTCCCCATTCCCATTCCCGCTGTCCCCGTTCCCATTCCCGCTGTCCCCGTTCCCATTCCTGCTGTCCCCGTTCCCATTCCCGATGTTCCCGTTCCCATTCGCGATGTTCCCGTTCCCAGTGTCCCCCATTTCCGCTGTCCCCATTCCCATTCCCGCTGTCCCCGTTCCCATTCCCGCTGTCCCCGTTCCCATTCCCGCTGTCCCTGTCCCCCATTCCCGCTGTCCCCGTTCCCATTCCCGCTGTCCCCGTTCCCATTCCCGCTGTCCCCGTTCCCATTCCCGCTGTCCCCGTTCCCATTCCCGCTGTCCCCGTTCCCATTCCCGCTGTCCCCGTTCCCATTCCCGATGTTCCCGTTCCCGCTGTCCCCATTCCTGCTGTCCCCATTCCCATTCCCGCTGTCCCCGTTCCCATTCCCGCTGTCCCCGTTCCCATTCCCGCTGTCCCTGTCCCCCATTCCCGCTGTCCCTGTCCCCCATTCCCGCTGTCCCCATTCCCATTCCCACTGTCCCCGTTCCCATTCCTGCTGTCCCCGTTCCCATTCCTGCTGTCCCCATTCCCATTCCCGCTGTTCCCGTTCCCATTCCCGCTGTTCCCGTTCCCATTCCTGCTGTCCCCATTCCCATTCCCGATGTTCCCGTTCCCGGTGTCCGGCCCAGCCCCAGTCCCTGGCGCAGTTCGGACGCCCCAAAATCGACGGGGAGCTCAAAGTGTCCAGCACCGAGAGGCGCTCCAAGGTGGACAGGTGGGACATGGGGACACCATGGGGACATGGGGACACCACAGGGACACCACGGGGACATGGGGACACCACGGGGACATGGGGACACCACGGGGACACCGCGGGGACACCACAGGGACACCACGGGGACACCGCGGGGACACCACGGGGACACCACAGGGACATCATGGGGACATCATGGGGACATGGGGACATCATGGGGACACCATGGGGACACCACGGGGACACCATGGGGACACCATGGGGACATGGGGACACCCACGGGGACACCACGGGACACCACGGGGACACCACAGGGACACCACAGGGACATGGGGACACCACGGGGACACCATAGGGACACCACGGGAACACCATGGGGACACCATGGGGACATGGGGACACCACAGGGACACCATGGGGACACCACAGGGACATGGGGACATCACAGGGACATGGGGACACCACAGGGACACCATGGGGACATCACAGGGACATGGGGACATCCATGGGGACATGGGGACACCATGGGGACATGGGGACATCCATGGGGACATGGGGACACCACGGGGACATCACGGGACACCACGGGGACACCACAGGGACACCACGGGGACATGGGGACACCACAGGGACACCATGGGGACACCACAGGGACATGGGGACACCACGGGGACATGGGGACATCCATGGGGACATCCACAGGGACATCCACAGGGATATGGGGACATCCACAGGGACATGGAGACACCACGGGGACACCGAGGGGACATGTGGGAAAACAGGGACCCCCCACAGGGACACCCTTGGGGACACAACAGGGACACCACAGGGACATGGGGACACCAGAGGGACACCCCAAGGACACCATGGGGACATGGGAAAACAGGGACCACTCCCATGGGGACACCCTTGGGGACACCACAGGGACACCACAGGGACATGGGGACATTCATGGGGACACCCAAAGGACACCATGGGGACATGGGAAAACAGGGATCACTCCCATGGGGACACCCTTGGGGACACCACAGGGACACCAGAGGGACACCCCAAGGACACCAAGAGGACATGGGAAAACAGGGATCACTCCCATGGGGGACACTCTTGGGGACACCATGGGGACACTGAGGGGACATGTGGGAAAACAGGGACCCCCCACAGGGGACACCCCTGGGGACACGAGGCCGGGAGCTCGGAGACACCGGGAGCAGGGTCACCCCCCTGTCCCAGAGCCAGGGCCACCCCGGGGCAGTGGCGGTGACACCGGGAGCAGGGTCACCCCCCTGTCCCAGAGCCGGGGCCACCCCGGGGCGGTGCTGGGGACAGCACGGTGGCCTCGGGGGGCCGGTGCCACCGCCGTGCCCCATGGCAGGTACGGGTTCCTGCTGGACAAGGCCCTGATCATCTGCAAGCGCCGCGGGGACTCCTACGAGGCCAAGGACCTGGTGGACCTGCAGAGCCACCGCCTGGGGGACGGGGACCTCGGGCCCCGCGACGGGAAGAAGGTACCGGGGACACCGCGGGGACACCGCGGGGACACCGCGGCATGGGGGGCACCTGGGGGGCCCTTCCCAGAGAACCCAGGGGGACAGGGGTGTCCTGGATCCTGGTGGATCCCAGAACCTGGTCCCTGGTGGATCCCATGATCCCGGTCCCTGGTGGATCCCAACTTCTTGGGCCACGGTGGTGAACACAACTGGCCAGGTGTAGGGGATCCCAGAACCCTGGTCCCTGATGGACACAGCTGGCCAGGTGTGGGGGATCCCAGAATTCTGGTCCCTGGGGTGGATCCCAGAATTCCAATCCCTGATGGGCACAACTGGCCAGGTGTGGGGGATCCCAGAACCCGGTCCCTGGTGGATCCCAGAATCCCAATCCCTTATGGACAAAACTGGCCAGGTGTGGGGGATCCCAGAATTCTGTTTCCTGGTGGACACAGGTGTCCTGGTTCCGGGTGGAACCCAACACCCCCTTCCTGGTGGATCCCAGGATCCCGATCCCTGGGGGATCCCAGGATCCTGATCCCTGGTAGATCCCAGGGTACTGATCCCTGGTAGATCCCAGGGTACTGATCCCTGGTGGATCCCATGATCCCGGTCCCTGGTGGATCCCATGATCCTGATCCCACGTAGATCTGAGGATCCTTATTCCTGGTGGATCCCATTATCCTGGTCCCTGGTACATCCCAGGATCCCGATCCCTGGTAGATCCCAGGGTACTGATCCCTGGTAGATCCCAGAATCCCGATCCCTGGTGGATCCCAGGATCCTGATCCCTGGTGGATCCCATGATCCCGGCCCCTGGTGGATCCCAGGATCTTGATCCCATGTAGTTCTGAGGATCCCAATCCCTGGTGGATCCCATGATCCTGATCCCATGTAGATCTGAGGATCCCAATCCCTGGTGGATCCCATGATCCTGGTCCCTGGTGGATCCCATGATCCTGGTTCCTGGTGGATCCCAGGATCCCAATCCCTGGTGGATCCCACGATCCTGATCTCTGGTGGATCCCATGATCCTGGTCCCTGGTGGATCCCATGATCCTGATCCCATGTAGATCTGAGGATCCCGATCCCTGGTGGATCCCATGATCCTGATCCCTGGTGGATCCCATGATCCCAGTCCCTGGTGGATCCCATGATCCCGATCCCTGGTGGATCCCATGATCCTGATCCCATGTAGATCTGAGGATCCCAATCCCTGGTGGATCCCATGATCCTGATCCCTGGTGGATCCCATGATCCCGGTCCCTGGTGGATCCCATGATCCTGATCCCTGGTGGATCCCATGATCCCGGTCCCTGGTGGATCCCATGATCCTGGTCATTGCCATGCCTTGTCCAGGTGTCCCCGTGTCCTGAGTGGCCCCCCCTGACCCCTGGTGGCCCCCGGGCTGTGTCCCCCGCTGTCCCCCATGCCGGGGGGTCCCTCCCCAGGGGGGTGGCCCTGCTGACCCCCCCCTTTCCCCCCAGTGGTCCCACAGCTTCTCCCTGGTGGACGTGGCCGGGCTCCAGCGCTACGAGCTCTTCTTCAAGACGTGGGAGATGAAGAAGAAGTGGCTGGAGCAGTTCGAGATGGCCCTGTGGGTTCCTCCATCCCCATGGGGGGGGTTTGGGGGGTCACCTGCCCCGATGGGTGGTCCCAGGGGGAACCCAGCTTGTC
Organism: Pyrocephalus nanus; assembly: GCA_038380795.1. Taxonomy (NCBI): domain Eukaryota; kingdom Metazoa; phylum Chordata; class Aves; order Passeriformes; family Tyrannidae; genus Pyrocephalus; species Pyrocephalus nanus. Next base: position 289,931 of record JAWZSU010000043.1, read on the forward strand.
CCCCCACCCCACCCTGAGGTGCCCCCTTCCCTCATGTCTGTCCAGCTCCAACATCTTCCCCGAGCACGCCTTGGCTGACGGGCACGACTTCCAGATGTTCTCCTTCGAGGACACCACGTCCTGCAGGGCCTGCCAGATGTTGCTGAGGTGGGACCCCAAAATCACATCTCCTGGGAGGGGGGAAATTGGGGGCCACTGTGGGCTGGGAGAGGGGGGTTGGGAGCTCCGGGAGAAGGGGAGGCCCCGGGGGGGGGGGGGGATTGGAGGTGGGGAGGGGTCTTGGGGGGTCAGTTGGGTGAGCTGAGGCCGAGGGGGGTCCAGGTGTGGGTTGGTCACGGAGGGGACAGGCTGAGGAGGTCAAGGGTAAGGTGGGTCAAAGGTTGGGTGGAGGTCAAGGTGGGTCAAGGGTTGGTTGGAGGTCAAGATGGGTCAGGGGTTGATTGGAGGTCAAGGTGGGTCAAGACCAAGGTTGGTTGGAGGTCAAGGTGGGTCAAGGGTTGATTGGAGGTGAAGGTGGGTCAAGAGTTGGCTGGAGGCAAAGGTGAGGGGTCAAGGCTTAGTTGGAGGTCAGTGTAGGTCAAGGGTTGATTGGAGGCCAAGGTGGGTGCAGACCCAGGTGGGTCAAGGGTTGGGTGAAGGTCAAGTTGGGTCAAGGGTTGATTGGAGGCAAAGGTGGGGGGTCAAGGCTTAGTTGGAGGCCAAGGTCGGTCAAGGGTTGGGTGGAGACCCAGGTGGGTCAAGGGTTGGGTGGAGGTCAATGTAGGTCAAGGGTTGGGTGGAGACCCAGGTGGGTCAAGGGTTGGGTGGAGGTCAATGTAGGTCAAGGGTTGGGTGGAGACCCAGGTGGGTCAAGGGTTGGGTGGAGGTCAATGTAGGTCAAGGGTTGGGTGGAGGCCAAGGTGGGTCACGGTGGGGTGGGCTGAGCCCTGGGTGGGCCAAGGCCAAGGTGGGTCCCTCCTGGGTGGGTTCAAACCACGAGGGGGTTGATCCTGGAGGGGTCGAGACCAACACGGTCCAAGAATGGGGTGGGTCAAGGGCCGGGATGGCCAACCCTGCTCCAGCCCAGCCGTGTCGGGGATCGGTCAGTGGTTGATGGCCAATCAGGCTGGGGGGGGCAGGTGTGGCTGGGGGTGCCCCCGGTGACCGTGTCCCCCCTTGTCCCCCCGTGTCCCCAGGGGCACCTTCTACCAGGGCTATCGCTGCAGCCGCTGCCGCGCCCCCGCCCACAAGGAGTGCCTGGGCCGGGTGGGGACGTGCGGCAAAGCCGGAGCCGGTGAGGGGACACCGTGGGATACGGGGGGGGATTGGGGAATGGGGGGATCAGGGGATGGGGGGAAGGGGCTCTGAGGGGGGAAACGGGGGGTGGGGAGGAGTGGGGGGGTTGTGGGTTACAAATGGCTGACACAGCGCAGGGCATTGTGGGATACAAGATGGCTGACACGGAGCAGGGCATTGTGGGATACAAGATGGCCGACAGCACAGGGTATTAGAGGATACAAGATGGCTGACACTGAGCAGGGCATTGTGGGATACAAGATGGCCAATACTGAGCCTGACAGGATCCAAGATGGATGACACAACGCAGGGCATTGTGGGATACAAGATGGTCGACAGTACAGGGTATTATAGGATGCAAGATGGCTGACACTGAGCATTATGGGATAAAAATGGCTGACACAGAGCAGGGCATTGTGGGATATAAGATGGCCAACACTGAGTATCATGAGATAAAAGATGGCTGACATGGAGCAGGGCATTGTGGGATACAAGATGTCTGACATGGAGCAGGGCATTGTGGGATACAAGATGTCTGACATGGAGCAGGGCATTGTGGGATACAAGATGTCTGACATGGAGCAGGGCATTGTGGGATACAAGATGGCTGACATGGAGCAGGGCATTGTGGGATACAAGATGGTCAACATTGAGCCTGACAGGATCCAAGATGGCTGACACAGCCTGGGGCATTGTGGGATACAAGATGGCCACCAGCAAAGGGTATTAGAGGATCCAAGATGGCTGACACAGCATCATGGGATCCAAGATGGCTGGCATGGAGCAGGGCATTGTGGGATACAAAATGGCTGATGCAGTGCAGGGCACTGTGAAATACAAAATGGCGGACAGGGCACCAGGCACTGTGGGACAGCCACGGAGCCCAGTTAACACCAAGTATTAATTAGGGGACAGGTTAAATACTTCCTCATTAATTAGGGGAAAAGCTAATTAGCCTCCTCATTATTTAGGGGAGGAACTACTTACCCCCACAATTTGGTAAGGGGAGGCCAATTACCCCATCATTAGTTAGGAGAGGGTTAATTACCACATAATTAACTTGGGTAGTTGCTAATCACCACATCATTAATTGGTGTGATTACTTACTCCCTCATTAATTACAGGAACTGATTTCCCCATCATTAATTAGGGGAGTTAATTGCAAATTGATTAATTAGGGGAGGGTGAACTACACTTAATTAATTAGGGGAGGAGCTAATTACACCATCTATAATTAGGGGTAATTACCCCTTTATTAATTAAAGGAGGGTTAATTACCCCATTATTAATAAGGGGAGGGGCTATTTATAACCCCCCTTATTAAATAGTGGAGGGTTAATTACCCCATCATTATTAAGGGAGGGTTAATTATCCCATCATTAGTTTGGGTGATAATTACCCCTATATTAATTAAAGGAGGATTAATCACCCCGTAATTAACTAAGGAAAGGGCTAATTATACTCCCCTTATTAATTTGGGGAGGGTTAATCACCCCATAATTAATTAGGGGTTAATTAATGAATCAAGCAATTAATTAATTAACTAATTAATCACCCCACTAACGAACTTTTCCTCTCCCTCCCCCCAGATTTCGGCCCCAGGAAGGTACCGGGAAAACGGTTCAAAATGGGCTGGAAGGGCCCGAATTTGGGGGTCTGAGGGGTCCCTGAGGGGGCACTCACGGCCCCCCTCCCCCCCCAACCCCTCCCCCTCTCTGGGGGTCCCTTTGCCCCTCCCCCACTCACGGGGGTCCCGTTGCCCCCCCAGAACAAATCGCAGCGTCCGGGACCCGACAAGAAACGGGGGGACCTGGGTGAGGAATTTTGGGGGGGTCCCGACCCCTCGGGTCCAAATTGGGGGGGGCGGGGAGGGGCCTGACCCCTCCCCCCTCCCCCCCAAGGTCCAAATTTGGGGGGCGCAGAGAGGGTCTGACCCCCCCCATCAGCTCCAAATTTGGGGGGCACAGGGAGGGTCTGAGCCCCCCCAGCTCCAAATTTGGGGGGCACAGGGAGGGTCTGACCCCCCCCAGCTCCAAATTTGGGGGGCACAGGGAGGGTCTGACCCCCCCCCAGCTCCAAATTTGGGGGGCACAGGGAGGGTCTGACCCCCTCCCCTCCTCATATTCGGGGGACTCAGAGGGGGTCTGGCCCCACCCCCCGGGTTGATTTTTGGGAGGGGTCTCAGGGGTGGTCCATGTTTTGGGGGGCACAGGGGGGGGGGTCTCTGAGCATCCCCCCGGGTTGATTTTGGGGGTCTCAGGGGTGGTCCATGTTTGGGGGGCTCAGAGGGGGTCTCTGAGCACCCCCTGGGTTGATTTTTGGGGGGGATCTCAGGGGTGGTCCATTTTTTGGGGGGGCACCCGGGGGGGGTCTGACCCCACCCCCCGGGTTGATTTTGGGGTTCTCAGGGTGGTCCATGTTTGGGAGGGCACCGGGGAGGTCTCTGAGCGCCCAGGTCGATTTTGGGGGTCTCAGGGGTGGTCCATGTTTTGGGGGGCACCGGAGGGGTCTCTGAGCATCCCCCAGGTTGATTTTTGGGGGGGGTCTCAGGGGTGGTCCATGTTTTGGGGGGCACTGAGGGGGTCTCTGAGCATCCCCCCCGGTTGATTTTGGGGGTCTCAGGGGTGGTCCATGTTTGGGGGGGGCATCGGGGGGGGTCTGACCCCACCCCCCGGGTTGATTTTTGGGGGTCTCAGGGGTCTCTGTTGACCCCTCGTGGCCCCCCCACCCCCCCCAGGCCTCCCCAAAGTCGAGACCACCCAGCCCTACAGTGGGGTCCCCCCCCCCCCGGGGGTCCTGGGACCCCCCCTGCGCCTCAGCCCCGGTGACGTCATTGAGGTCACGGTGGCCGAGGCCGAGGAGCTCTGGTGGCAGGTGGGGGATTTTGGGGGGGGGGAAATGGGACCCCCAGGGTGGGAACCGGACCCTCGAGAGGGAAATGGGACCCCCGGAGTGGGGATGGGACCCCCAGGGTCGAGATGGGACCCCCAGGGTGGGGAAGGGACCCCCGGGGTGGGGAAGGGACCCCCGGGGTGGGGAAGGGACCCTCGAGAGGGAAACGGGACCCCCAGGGTGGGGACAGGACCCTCAGGGTGGGGATGAGACCCTCGACAGGGAAACGGGACCCCCGGAGTGGGGATGGGACCCCCAGGGTCGAGATGGGACCCCCAGGGTGGGGATGGGACCCCCAGGTTGGAGAAGGGACCCTCAAGAGGGAAATGGGACCCCCGGGGTGGGGAAGGGACCCCCAGGGTCGAGATGGGACCCCCAGGGTGGAGAAGGGACCCTCAAGAGGGAAATGGGACCCCCGGGGTGGGGACGGGACCACCATGGTGGGAAATGGACCCTCAGGGTGGGGCTGCGACCCTTGAGAGGGAAATGGGACCCCTAGGGTGGGGCTGGGACCCCCAGAGTGGGAAATGGGACCCTCGGGGTGGGGCTGGGACCCCCAGAGTGGGAAATGGGACCCTCGGGATGGGGATGGGACCCCCAGGGTGGGAAATGGGATCCCCAGGGTGGGAAATGGGATCCCCAGGGTGGGGACGGGACCCCTCGGGTAGGGACAGGACCCTCGAGGTGGGGGTGGGACACCCAGGGTGGGGACAGGACCCTCAGGGTGGGGAAGGGACCCTCAGATGTGAAGTTTGGGACCCCCCAGGGTTGGGGCGGGACCTCCATGGTCCTTCCCACCCCCTGGGGACCCCCTGACGACCCCCCGGACCCCCCAACCCCTCCCCCCCAGGGCAGGAACGTGGCCAGCGGTGACCAGGGCTGGTTCCCGAGCGGGGCCGTGAGACCCTTCGTGGCTGTGAGTTTGGGGACCCCAAATCCCCCAGGGGACACCCCCACACCCCACACCCTCCCCGCGGTGTCCCTGAGGGGTTTGGGGGGTCCCGGGATATGGGGGGTCCCGGGATTTGGGGGCTCTCGGAGGGGTCCCCCCAACCCCGATCCCAAACGCTGCTCCCTCCCCCCCCACAGGTGCCACTGCCGGACCTGTCCGTGTACCCCTGGTTGGTGCTGGGGACCCCCCCTCTGCCCCCCAAATCCTCCGCTGGGCTCCCCCACTGACCCTGGGACCCCCAAATCCTCCTTTGGGACCCCCCATTGACCCTGGGGCCCCCAAATCCTCCTCTGGGCCCCCCAAATCCTCCGCTGATCCCCCCATTGACCCTGGGACCCCCAAATCCTCCCTTGGGCTCCCCATTGACCCTGGACCCCCAAATCCTCCGCTGGGCCCCCCACTGACCCTGGGACCCCCAAATCCTCCCCTGCAACCCCCAAATCCTCCGCTGGGCCCCCCATTGACCCTGGGACCCCCAAATCCTTTCCTGCACCCCCCAAATCCTCCGCTGGGCCCCCCATTGACCCTGGGACCCCCAAATCCTCTCCTGGACCCCCAAATCCTCCACTGATCCCCCCATTGACCCTGGGAACCCCCAAATCCTCCCTTGGGCCCCCCCATTGACCCTGGGACCCCCAAATCCTCTCCTGGACCCCCAAATCCTCCCTTGGCCCCCCCCATTGACCCTGGGACCCCCAAATCCTCTCCTGGACCCCCAAATCCTCCCTTGGGCCCCCTCATTGACCCTGGGACCCCCAAATCTTCTCCTGGACCCCCAAATCCTCCCCTGAGTCCCCCCATTGCCCCTGGGACCCCCAAATCCTCTCCTGGACCCCCAAATCCTCATCTGATCCCCCTATTGCCCCTGGGACCTCCAAATCTTTCTCTGGGACCTCTAAATCTTTCTCTGGGACCCCCAAATCCTCCTTGGGCCCCCCCAAATCCTCTGGCCTCCCCCATTGACCCTGGGACCCCCCAAATCCTCCCCTGGGCCCCCAAATCCTCCCCTGCCCCCCCCATTGTCCCTGGGATGCCCAAATCCTCCCTTGGGTCCCCCAAATCCTTCTCTGCTACCCCCCAAAATTTTCCTCTGGACGCCCCCTATTGCCCCTGGGACCCCAAAATCCTCCCCTGGGACCTCCCCCTCCCCGAATCCCCCCTGGGAGGGCCGTGTGGTGCCGGTTTGGGGTCTCAGAGCCCCCCACCCTCCCCAAACCCCCCTGTATTGGGGTGGGCGATGCCTTTTTGGGGTCTCAGAGCCCCCTCCCTCCCCAAACCCCCCCGGGGAAGGGAGGGGGTGCTGTTTTGGGGTCTCAGAGCCCCCCACACCCCCGAACCTCCTCGGGGAAGGGGTGGGGGTGCCGATTTGGGGTCTCAGAGCCCCCGAACCCCCCGGGTGAGAGGGTGGGAGTGCCGATTTGGGATCTCAGCGCCCCCGAACCCCCCCGGTGAGAGGGCGGGGGTGCCGATTTGGGGTCTCAGCGCCTCGGAACCCCCCCGGGGAAGGGGCGGGGTGCCGATTTGGGATCTGAAAGCCCCGGTGGGAGGGTGAGGGTGCCGATTTGGGATCTCAGCGCCCCCGAACCCCCCCGGGGAAGGGCTGGGGGTGCCGATTTGGGATCTCAGAGCCCCCGATCCCCCCCGGTGAGGGGGTGGGGGTGCCGATTTGGGATCTCAGAGCCCCGGTGAGAGGGTGGGGGTGCCGATTTGGGATCTCAGAGCCCCCGAACCTCCCCGGTGAGAGGGTGGGGGTGCCGATTTGGGATCTCAGCGCCCCCGAACCCCCCCGGGGAAGGGGTGGGGGTGCCGATTTGGGATCTCAGCCCCTCGGAACCCCCCCGGGGAAGGGGTGGGGGTGCCGATTTGGGATCTCAGAGCCCCGGGGAAGGGGTGGGGGTGCCGATTTGGGATCTCAGAGCCCCGGTGAGGGGGTGGGGGTGCCGATTTGGGGTCTGACGCCCCCTCCCCAGGTACGCGGGCCCCCTGGAGCGGGCGGGGGCCGAGCAGCTCCTGGGGCCCCGCTCGGACGGAGCGTTCCTGGTGCGGCAGAGGGTCAAGGACTCGGGGGAGTTCGCCATCAGCATCAAGTAGGACCCCCTTTTTTTTGTGGGGTCGGGGGGTGACGGAGCCCCCCGTGACCCCCCCGTGACCCCGCAGGTACCGCGGGGAGGTGAAGCACATCAAGGTGATGACGGGGGAGGGGCTCTATAGGGTCACGGACAAGAAGGTGTTCAAGGGGCTGGTGGTGAGTGAGAGACCCCCCACCCTGAGACCCCACGGGGGGGTTTGGGGTCGTGATCTCACTGAGAGGGTTGGGGGGTTCGGGGTGGTGTCTCCGGGGTGGGATTTGGAGGTTTGGGGGTTTGGGAGTTTCGGGATGGTGTCCCCGTGGAGGGGTTTGGGGTTTGGGGATTTGGGGTGGTGTCCCTGTGGTGGGGGTTTGGGGGTTTGGGGTTTGGGGGTTTCGGGGTGCTGTCCCCGTGGTGAGGTTTGGGGGTTTGGAGGTTTGGGGGTTCGGGGGTTTTGGGGTGGTGTCCCTGTGGTGGGGGTTTGGGGGTTTGGGGGTTCGGGGGTGACCCCGTGGTGGGGTTCGGGGGTTTTGGGGTGGTGTCCCCGCGGTGGGGTTTGGGGGTTTGGGGGTTTGGGGGTTCGGGGGTTCGGGGGTTTTGGGGTGGTGTCCCCGCGGTGGGGTTTGGGGGTTTGGGGGTTTGGGGGTTCGGGGGTTCGGGGGTTTTGGGGTGGTGTCCCCGCGGTGGGGTTTGGGGGTTTGGGGGTTTGGGGGTTTGGGGGTTTGGGGGTTTCGGGGCTTGGGGTGGTGTCCCCGTGGTGGGGTTTGGGGATTTCGGGGTTTGGGGGTTTGGGGGTTTTGGGGGTGGTGTCCCCGGGATGGGATTTGGGGGTTTGGGGGTTTGGGGGTTTTGGGGTGGTGTCCCCGTGGTGGGATTTGGGGGTTTGGGGGTTTGGGGGTTTCGGGGTGGTGTCCCCATGGTGGGGTTTGGAGGTTTGGGGTTTGGGGATTTCGGGGTGTTGTCCCCGTGGTGGGGTTTGGGGTTTGGGGATTTGGGGGTTTTGGGGTGGTGTCCCCGTGGTGGGGTTTGGGGGCTTGGGGTTTGGGGGTTCGGGGGTTTTGGGGTGGTGTCCCCGTGGTGAGGATTTGGGGGTTTGGGGATTTGGGGGTTTGGGGGTTTCGGGGTGGTGTCCCCATGGTGGGATTTGGGGATTGGGGATTGGGGGGTTTTGGGGTGTTGTCCCCGTGGTGGGGTTTGGGGATTCGGGGTTTGGGGATTTGGGGGTTTTGGGGTGGTGTCCCCGTGGTGGGGTTTGGGGTTTGCAGGTGGTGATCTCCTGGTGGAATTTTGGGGTTTTTGGGGCGTGGTGACCCCGTGGTGGGGTTTGAGGGGGTTTTAAAGGGGATGACCCTGTGGTGGGTTTTGGGGTTTTTTTGGGGGGTGGTGACCCCACGGTGGGGTTTGGGGTGGTGCCCCTCTAGCAGAATTTGGGGCTTTGGGGTTTTTGACAAGCGTTGACCCCTCCGAGGGCTTGGGGGGGGGTTTTAGGGTGTCACTCCCTCCTCCCCCCGGGAGGGTTCAGGGGTGTTTTTGGGGGTGTTTGGGGGTGTTTTAGGGTGCGGTTCCCCCCCTGGGGGAGGTTCAGAGGTGTTTTTGGGGTCAGTGACTGGGGGAGGTTCAGAGGTGTTTTTGGGGTCAGTGACCCCCCTGGGGGGGGTGGTTCAGGGGTATTTTTGGGGTCAGTGACCCCCCTGGGGGAGGTTCAGGGGTGTTTTTGGGGGATGGTTCCCCCCCCGGGGGGTGTTCAGAGGTGTTTTTGGGGTCAGTGACCCCCCTGGAGGGAGTTCAGGGGTGTTTTTGGGGGATGGTTCCTCCCCTGGGGGGGGGTTCAGAGGTGTTTTTGGGGTCAGTGAACCCCCTGGGGGAGGTTCAGAGGTGTTTTTGTGATCAGTGACCCCCTGGGGGGGGTTCAGGGGTATTTTTGGGGTCAGTGACCCCCCCGGGGGAGGTTCAGGGGTGTTTTTGGGGTCAGTGACCCCCCTGGAGGGAGTTCAGAGGTGGTTTTGGGGTCAGTGACCTCCCTGGGGGTTTTTGGGAGTGTTTTGGGGGATGGTTCCTCCCCTGGGGGGGGGTTCAGAGGTGTTTTTGGGGTCAGTGACCCCCCCGGGGGGGTTCAGAGGTGTTTTTGGGGTCAGTGACCCCCCTGGAGGGAGTTCAGGGGTGTTTTTGGGGTCAGTGACCCCCCCGGGGGGGTTCAGAGGTGTTTTTGGGGTCAGTGACCCCCCTGGAGGGAGTTCAGGGGTGTTTTTGGGGTCAGTGACCCCCCTGGAGGGAGTTCAGGGGTGTTTTTGGGGTCAGTGACCCCCCCGGGGGAGGTTCAGAGGTGTTTTTGGGGTCAGTGACCCCCCTGGAGGGAGTTCAGGGGTGTTTTTGGGGTCAGTGACCCCCCTGGAGGGAGTTCAGGGGTGTTTTTGGGGTCAGTGACCCCCCCGGGGGAGGTTCAGAGGTGTTTTTGGGGTCAGTGACCCCCCTGGAGGGAGTTCAGGGGTGTTTTTGGGGTCAGTGACCCCCCCGGGGGGGGTTCTGGGGTGTTTTTGGGATCAGTTGACCCCCCCGGTGCCCCCCAGGAGCTGGTGGAGTTCTACCGGCGCAGCTCCCTCCGGGATTGTTTCAAGGCCCTGGACACGACGCTCGTGGTGCCCTTCAAGGAGCCCGAGAGCCGGCTGGGACCCCGAGCCCCGGGTACGACCCCACAGCGGGATGGGGGGAAATCCCATACGGGGGGGAAATCCCACACGGGGGGAAAATCCCACACGGGGGGGCTGGGGGGAAATCCCATACGGGGGGGGCTGGGGGGGGAAATCCCACACGGGGGGGGCTGGGAAATCCCACCCGGGGGGGGCTGGGGAGAAATCCCATACGGGGGAGGGGGGAAATCCCACACGGGAGGGCTGGGGGGGAAATCCCACACGGGGGGGAAATCCCACACGGGGGGGGCTGGGGGGAAATCCCACACGGGGGGGGAGGGGGGAATCCCACACGGGGGGGGAAATCCCACACGGGGGGGGCTGGGGGGAATCCCACACGGGGGGGGCTGGGGGGAAATCCCACACGGGGGGGCTGGGGGGGAAATCCCACACGGGGGGGCTGGGGGGGAAATCCCACACGGGGGGGGAAATCCCACACGGGGGGGGAAATCCCACACGGGGGGGAAATCCCACACGGGGGGGGAAATCCCACACGGGGGGGAAATCCCACACGGGGGGGGAGGGGGGAAATCCCACACGGGGGGGGAAATCCCACACGGGGGGGGCTGGGGGGAAATCCCACACGGGGGGGGAGGGGGGAATCCCACACGGGGGGGCTGGGGGGGAAATCCCACACGGGGGGGCTGGGGGGGAAATCCCACACGGGGGGGGAAATCCCACACGGGGGGGGGAAATCCCACACGGGAGGGGAGGGGGGAAATCCCACACGGGGGGGGGAAATCCCACACGGGGGGTCCTGAGGGGGAAATCCCACACGGGGGGGGCTGGGGGGGAAATCCCACACGGGGGGGGAAATCCCACACGGGGGGGGGAGGGGGGAAATCCCACACGGGGGGGGGAAATCCCACACGGGGGGGGCTGGGGGGGAAATCCCACACGGGGGGGAAATCCCACACGGGGGGGGCTGGGGGGGGCCCACAGATGGGGGAGGGGGTGGGATGGGGGCCGTGGGGGTGGGATGGGGGCGGTGGACGTGGTGGGGTCTCACATGGGGGTGTTTGTGGGGCTGGGATGAGGGTGTGGGGTCCCACAGCAGGTTGTGGGGTCTGTGGGGTCCCACAGCAGGTTGTGGGGTCTGTGGGGTCCCACAGCAGGTTGTGGGGTCTGTGGGGTCCCACAGCAGGTTGTGGGGTCTGTGGGGTCTCACATGGGGGTGGGTGTGGGGCTGGGATGAGGGTGTGGGGTCCCACAGCAATTGGGGTGTTTGTGGGGCTGGGCTGGGGCTGTGGGGTCCCACAGCAATTGGGGTGGGTGTGGGGCTGGGATGGGGGCGTGGGGTCCCACAGCAGGTTGGGAGATCAGTGGGGTCCTACACGGGGGTGTTTGTGGGGCTGGGATGGGGCTGTGGGGTCCCACAGCAGGTTGTGGGGTCTGTGGGGTCCCACAGGGGGCTGAGAGTGAGGTGGAGCTGTCGGGGGGGACACACTGGGGGGATGAGTGGCCGAGGTGGGGGCGGTCACGGGAGGGTCCGGGGGTCTGAGGGACGGTTGGATTGTGGGGTCGAGTCATTGGGAATGTCCAGGATGGGCTGGGGGGGTCAGTGATGGGAAGAGCATCCAGGAGGGACATTGGGGGGTCAGTGATGGGGGGAGTGTCCAGGATGGACATTTGGGGGGTCAGTGATGGGAGGGGTGTCCAGGAGGGACATTGGGGGGGTCAGTGATGGGAAGAGCGTCCAGGAGGGACATTGGGGGGTCAGTGATGGGGGGAGTGTCCAGGATGGACATTTGGGGGGTCAGTGATGGGAAGAGCGTCCAGGAGGGACATTGGGGGGGTCAGTGATGGGAGGGGTGTCCAGGATGGGTTGGGGGGGGGTCAGTGATGGGAAGAGCATCCAGAAGGCCCATTTGGGGTCAGGATTTGGGGTCCCACCAGCCGAGTGGGAACGATGGGGTGGGGGCACCCAAAACCACGAGGGCCGGGGGGGTGGGAGGAGGGGGGGTCGGGACCTGCCCGGGGGTCTCACCCCGTGCCCCCCCCTCCCCCCCAAAAGGGTCCTCTCGCAGTTTCGGCTCTGCCAAGGCCCGGTACGACTTCAGCGCCCGGGACCGGACCGAGCTGTCCCTGCGCGAGGGGGACGTGATCCGCCTGCTCAGCAAGAGGGGACCCCCGGGATGGTGGAAAGGGGAGATTTACGGGCGGGTACGACCCCCACCCTCACCCCGAGGGGGTCACTGAGCCCCCCCCGACCCCACAAATCCCCCCCTAAAGCTTGTTCGTCCCCTCTCCCCCCATCCAGGTGGGCTGGTTCCCCGCGAACTACGTGGAGGAGGATTATTCGGATTATTGCTGAGCACGGACCCCCCAGAGACCCCCAGAGACCCCAAAATCCCCCCCAGAGACCCCCAAAATCCTCTCAGAGTCCCCAAAATCCCCTCCGGGGGCTCTGCCCGCCCCCCCCGGGACAATAAAGGAGGAGGAGCCCCGGGAAGCGCGGCCGGGTGGGACAAACCGGGAAAACCGGGAGGGAATTCCGGGAAAGGGGCGGGGGGGGAGGGCGAGGATTGTTGGGAAGGGATCCGGGAGTGTGGAAAGGGATGGGAGAGTGGGGTGGAATCTGGGGAGGGATCCAGGGATGGGAGAGTGGGGTGGGATCCAGGGATGGGATCCAGGGATGGGACCATGGGATGGAATCTGGGAAGGGATCCAGGAGTGTGGAAAAGGATGGGAGAGTGGGGTGGAATCTGGGAAGGGATCCAGGGATGGGAACCATGGGACTGAACTTGGGAAGGGATGCAGGGATGGGATCCAGGGATGGAACCGTGGGACTGAATTTGGGAAGGGATGCAGGAGTGTGGAAAGGGATGGAATCCGGGAAGGGATGGGACAGGGATGGAATCCAGGAAGGGATCCAGGGATGGGACGGGGATGGAATCTGGGATGGGATCCAGGGATGGGATCCAGGGATGGGACAGGGATGGAATCCAGGAAGGGATCCAGGGATGGGATCCAGGGATGGGATCCAGGGATGGGATCCAGGGATGGGATCCAGGGTTGGGATCCAGGGATGGGACAGGGATGGGATCCAGGAAGGGATCCAGGGATGGGAGCATGGGATGGAATCTGGGAAGGGATCCAGGCATAGGATCCAGGAATGGAATCTGGGAAGGGATCCAGGGATGGGAACATGGGATGGAATCTGGGAAGGGATCCAGGGATGGGATCCAGGGATGGGATCTGGGATGGGATCCAGGGATGGGATCCAGGGATGGGATCCAGGGATGGAATCTGGGAAGGGATCCAGGGATGGGACAGGGATGGAATCTGGGAAGGGATCCAGGGATGGGATCCAGGGATGGGACCATGGAACTGAACTTGGGAAGGGATCCAGGAAGGGATCCAGGGGTGGGAGCATGGGATGGAATTTGGGATGGAATTTGGGAAGGGATCCAGGGATGGGACCGTGGGATAAAATCCGGGAAGGGATCCAGGGATGGGACCATGGAACTGAACTTGGGAAGGGATCCAGGTGTCCATCCAGGGATGGGACCCTGGGATTGAATCCAGGAATGGCCCCAGGTGTCCAGACAGGGATGGGACCGTGGGATTGGTGTGTGCAGGTTCCCAGGGAAACTGAGGCAGGGATGGAACCTGGGGGGGGTTGGGAGAGCTGGGGTGCCCAGCAGCCCAAAACGACCTTAAATTGGCCCCAAATACCCTGAAATTGCCCAAAAATGGCCTGAAATCACCCAAAAACTGCTTGAAATCACCCCAAAATGCCCTGAAATTGCCCCAAAATAACCTGAAATCACCCAAAAATGACCTGAAATCACCCCAAAACAGCCTGGAATCGGCCCCAAATACCCTGAAATTGCCCCAAAATGGCCTGAAATCACCTGGAAAAAAAACCCTAAAAAACCACAACACCCCCGCCCCGATACCTAAAGAAGCCCCAAACCCCCTAAAACAACCTTTGAAAAACCCTAAAAAACCTCAACGAGCCCAAAACCCCTGGGAGACCCCCCTGAATTGATTCCATCATTCCCTGATTCCATGATTCCCTGATTCCCCGATTCCATGATTCCATGATTCAATGATTCCCTGGTTCCCTGATTCCATGATTCCTTGATTCCCTGATTCCATGATTCCCTGATTCCCCGATTCCCTGATTCCCTGATTCCCTGGTTCCCTGGTTCCATGATTCCATGGTTCCCTGGTTCCATGATTCCCTGATTCCCTGATTTCCTGATTCCCCCATTCCCTGATTCCATGGTTCCATGATTCCCTGGTTCCCCGATTCCATGATTCCCTGATTCCATGGTTCCATGATTCCCTGTTTCCATGATTCCACGATTCCCTGATTCCCTGATTCCATGATATTTGGGATCCATTTGAGGGTCCAGGACCTGGAATGGGGTCTTGGACACCTGGATCCACCTGGGGGTCCTGGAATGGGGTCCTGGAATGGGGTCCTGGAAGGGGTTCCCAGGACTCTGGATCCAGTCGGGGGTCCTGAAGGGGGTTTGGGATCTGTGGGTCCATTTGGGGGTCCCAAAAGGGGTCCTGGATCCATTTGGGGGTCCCAAAAGGGGTCCTGGATCCATTGGGGGGTCCCAAAAGGGGTCCTGGATCCATTGGGGGGTCCCAAAAGGGGTCCCAGATCCCCCCGGGTCCATTTGGGGATCCCAAATCCAGGTCCTGGATCCACTTGGGGGGCTGGAAGGGGGGTCCCAGGAGGGGTCTTGGACCCCCGGATCCATCTGGGCCCTCCCAGTGCCCTCCCAGTGTTCCCAGTGCCCTCCCAGTGCCCTCCCAGTGCCCTCCCAGTGTTCCCAGTGCCCTCCCAGTGTTCCCAGTGCCCTCCCAGTCCCCTCCCAGTGCCCTCCCAGTGTTCCCAGTGCCCTCCCAGTCCCCTCCCAGTGTTCCCAGTGCCCTCCCAGTGCCCTCCCATTGCCCTCCTAGTGTTCCCAGTGCCCTCCCAGTGTTCCCAGTGCCCTCCCAGTCCCCTCCCAGTGCTCCCAGTCCCCTCCCAATGCCCTCCCAGTGTTCCCAGTGCCCTCCCAGTGCCCTCCCAGTGCCCTCCCAGTGTTCCCAGTGCTCCCCCAATCCCTTCCCAGTGTTCCCAGTGCCCTCCCAGTGTTCCCAGTGCCCTCCCAGTCCCCTCCCAGAGGTCCCAGTGCCCTCCCAGTTCCCTCCCAGTGTTCCCAGTGCCCTCCCAGTGCTCCCAGTGCCCTCCCAGCCCCTTTCCAGTCCCCTCCCAGTATTCCCAGTCCCCTCCCAGTTCCCTCCCAGTGCCCTCCCAGAGTTCCCAGTTCCCTCCCAGTCCCCTCCCAGTGTTCCCAGTCCCCTCCCAGTGTTCCCAGTGCCCTCCCAGTGTTCCCAGTGCCCTCCCAGCGTCCCCCCCAGTGCCCTCCCAGTGTTCCCAATGCCCTCCCAGTGCCCTCCCAGTTCCCTCCCAGTGCCTTCCCAGTGTTCCCAGTGCCATCCCAGTGTTCCCAGTCCCCTCCCAATGCCCTCCCAGTGTTCCCAGTGCCCTCCCAGTCGCTGCTCCCCCCGTTTTGGGTCGGAACCCTCCCGAAGTGCCCAAACTCCACTTTCCTTTTGTTTTTGTGGGGGTTTTTTTTGTTTGTTTTTTGGTTTTTTTTTTTTTGTGTTTTTTTTTGATCGATTTTCCCGCAAATTTCCCAACCTCGGCTCGGATTCCCCGATTTCCCGGCAGCGCTGGGAATTCCCAGAAATTCCCAGGGTTCATTTCCCACCCGCAGAGGGAATTTCTGCCAATGGAATTGGGGGGAAACCCACCAAAAAAACCCCAAAACATCGATTTTTGGGCTGAAAACTCCCGACCAAAAATCAGCATTTCCGTCCGGGTTTTACGGGAATATTTAGGGGAATATTTTTCCAGGAGGTTTTCTGGGAATTCTCGGGATTTGGGGAATTTGGGGATGGGGCTGAGGGGGGAGGGGTTGGGATGATTTGGGGCCAAAAAGGACCGGATGGGTTCATATTAAAAAAATCCAAGTTTTATTGGGGGACGATTTGGGGGATGAAAAGAAGGACGAGGGAGGAGATTTGGGGATTTTTGGGGGGGAAATTGGGGATTTTGGGGTGGAATTTGGGGATCTTTAGGAGGGATTTTGGTGTTTTTAGAGGAATTCGGGGTTGGGGGGAATTTAGGGGGGTTTTTTTTGGAGGAAAATGTTGGTTTTTTGAGAGGGTTTGGGGGGATTTGGGGGTTTATTTGGGGGGGTTTTGGGGCGGTTGGGATTTTTAAAGGGATTTAGGTTTTATTGGGGGGAATTTTGGGGAGATTTTGAGAGTTTTAATTGGGGGAAAATTGGAATTTTGGGGGGGAATTTGGGGGTTTTGAGGTTTTTTTGGGGTAGATTTTTTTGAGAGGTTTTGGGGGGATTTGGGTTTTTTAAGGGGGAACTTGGGGGTGTTTTTTGGGGGGGTCGGGGTTTTTGGGAGGTTTTGGGATTTGAGGTGGATTTGAGGGCTCTTTGGGAAAGATTTGGGGTTTTTTGGGGGAGGTTTTGGGGTTTTTTTGGGGAGAGTTTGGGGGTTTTGGGGACGTTTTGGGGGATCTGGGGTTTTTTGGGGGATGTTTTGGGTTTTTTGGGGGGGATTTTGAGTTTTTTGGGGAGAGTTTGGGTTTTTTTGAGGGAGAGTTTGGGGGTTTTGGGTTTTTTTGGGACTTTTGGGGCAGGTTTGGAGGGGGGAGGGGCCATAAATTGCCAGGAAAGTGGGAAAATGCCGAGCTGGGTCAGCAATTCCAGGATTTCTCGCAGATCCAGGGATTGAGGTTGGAACAAAAGTCGTTGTTCCAGACCCCGCCGGGCCCGATGAGCCCGCAGTTCTTCAGCTCCTCGTCCTGGTCCTTGTCCCAAAACTTCCAAAAACTGGGAAAAAAAACAGGGAAAAGGGGCGGGGAAAAAGGGAAAAATGAGAAGAAAAAAATAGGGAAAAGGGGTGGGGAAAAAACAGGGGAAAGAAGGAGAAAAAACAGGGAAAATGAGAAAAAAAAAGGGGAAAATGGGGAGAAAAAAAACAGGGAAAAGGAGGAGAAAGAAAAGGGAAAAGTGGGGGGAAAAACAGGGAAAAGGAGGAGAAAAAACAGGGAAAAGGAGGAGAAAGGAAAGGGAAAAGTGGTGGGGGGGAAACAGGGAAAAGGAGGAGAAAAAACAGGGAAAACGGAGAGGAAAAAAAAAAAACGGAAAAAGAGGAGAAAAAAACAGGGAAAAGGGGGGGGAAAAACAGGGAAAAGGGGGAGAAAAAAGGGAAAAGGAGAGAAAAAACGGGGGAAAATGGGAGAAAAACAGGGAAAAGGGGGAGAAAAAAAAGGGGAAAGGAGGAGAAAGAACAGGGAAAAGGGGAATAAAAACAGGGAAAAGGGAGAGAAAAAACAGGGAACAGGGAGAGGAAAAATCAGGGAAAAGGGGGAGAAAAAAGAAAAATCAGGAAAGAAAAACCAACTCCTGGAAAAGTCAGATTGGAATTTCGGGGGGAAAATCCCACAAAAACCCTCCTTTTTCTTCCAAAAATCCCATTTTTCCCAACAGAAATCCTTTTGTTTCCACAAAACTCTCAAACCCCCGAATTTTTAACGGGTCAGTTTTCCGTTTTTCCATTAATTTCCTGCTCATTTCCCGTTTTTGAGGATTCTTTCCAATAAATTCCCTGGTCATTTCCCACTTTGGGGATTCCTGGAGGGGAATTTTGACCTCATAATTTGTCCCTAAATCCCTTTTTTTTTCTTTTTCTTTTTTTTTTTCCCCCAGAAAAACCTCCAAAAATCCCAAAATTTTCCAACCAGAAATCCTCAAAACTTCCAAACCCCCGAACTTTTAATGGATCCGTTTCCCTTTTTTTTTTTTTTTTCCCTTTCATTTCCCGGTCTTTTCCTATTTTTGAGGATTCTTTCCATGAATTTCCCGCTGATTGTTTGGGATTCCCGGCTGGAATTCCCTACCTGAAGGTTGGATTTTCCCCGTTGATCCAGACCCATTTTCCCCTCTGCTGCTCCGAGATTCCCATCCAGTAGGAGCTGCTCCGGTTCAGGTTCTCCATCAGGAATTGCTGGGAAAAAACAGCCCCGATTCCAGAATTCCCAGGGAATCCGCAGTGGTTTTGGGGGAAAGAGCAGGAATTGCAGGCTGGGAATTCCAGGCTGGGAATTCCAGAGCGGGAATTGCAGGGGGGGAAATTCCAGAAGGGAATTTCCAGAGTAGGGATCTCAAAGTGGGAATTCAGGGAGGGAATTCCAGAGTGGGAATTTCAAGACGAGAATTCCAGAGTGGGAATTCCAGGATGGAGATTCCAGGGTTGGTATCGCAGGGTAGGAATTCCAAAATGGGAATTCCAGGGTGGGGATCGCAGGGTGGAAATTCCAAAATGGGATTTCTGTAGTGAGAATTCCAGGATGAGGATTCCAGGGTGGGGATTGCAGGGTGGGAATTCCAAAAAAAGGGAATTCCAGAGTGACAATTCCAGGGTGGGAATTCCAGGGTGGGAATTCCAGGGTGGGAATTCCAAAATGGGAATTCCATGGTGAGAATTCCAGGATGGGGATTCCAGACTGGGAATTCCGGGGTGGGAATTTCAGAGTGGGAATTCCAGAGTGGGAAATCCAGGGTGGGAATTCCAAAACGGGAATTCCAGGGTGGGAATTCCAGGGTGGGGGTTCCAAGATGGGAATTCCAGGGTGGGAATTCCATGTTGGGAATTTCATGGTGAGAATTCCAGGGTAGGAATTTCAGGGTGGGAATTCGAAACAAAGAGAATTCCAGAGTGAGAATTCCATGGTGTGAATCCCATGGTGGGAATTCCATGGTGTGAATCCCATGGTGTGAATCCCATGGTGGGAATGGCCGGCGGGAAGCGGGAAGGAATCCATGGAATTCTGTGTTTCCCAACCTGCTCCCCCTCGGAGTCGATGATGGCCAGGTGCGCTCCGAGGTCATCGCAGGCGTCCCGGGCGTCCCCCCAGCTCAAGGATTCCCAGGAAAAGGAGTAGCAGCTCTTCCCAAACATCCGCCAGCCCGCGGAGCAGCGCCGGGAACCCTCCAGGGTCCGGCACAGCAGCCCTGGAATGCAGGAATTCCCAAAATCCAGAGGGAAAATCCCGGGGGAACACCCAGGGAAATGTTCAGGGAATGCCCAAAATCCACGGGGGAAAAATATGGAGGAATTCCCAAAATCCAGGGGGGAAAATCCCGGGGGAACGTCCAGGGAATGCCCTTAATCCATGGGGGGAAATTGGGGTAAAAACATGGAAGAATTCCCAAATCCAGGGGGAAATCCCAGGGAAACACCCAGAGAGACATCCAGGGAATGCCCCAAATCCACAGGGGGAAATGAGGGGAAAAACATGGAGGAATTCCCAAAATCCAGGGGGAAATCCCAGGGAAACGTTCAGGGAATGCCCTGAATCCATGGGGGAAAATTAGGGTAAAAACATGGAAGAATTCCCAAATCCAGGGTGAAATCCCAGGGAAACACTCAGAGAAACATCCAGGGAATGCCCCAAATCCAGGGGGGAAACTTCTGGTAAAAACATGGAAGAATTCCCAAATCCAGGGGGGAAAATCCAAGGGAAACGTTCAGGGAATGCCCCGAATCCATGGGGTAAAAACATGGAGGAATTCCCAAAATCCAGGGGGAAAATCCCAGGGAAATGTTCAGGGAATGCCCCGAATCCATGGGGGAAAATTCGGGTGAAAATATGGAGGAATTCCCAAATCCAGGGGCAAAATCCCTGGAGAAACCCCCAAATCCAGGGAAACCTCCCAAAATCCAAGGAAAAATCCCGGAAAATCCTCCCCCCTCCCTCCCCCCTGGTTTTGGGGGGGAATTCCCAGCGGAAATCCTGGAATTCCCGGTGGAAATCCCGGGAATCACCTGCCACGTCCTGGAGCTCCTGGAAGTGCCGCTGGATCCAAGTCCGGAGCCGCGTCCGCTGCTGCTGAGCCGCCCCCAGAGCCCTCCACACTGCACCAGTACGGACCAGTACAGACCAGTATGGACCAGTACAGACCAGTAACACCCCAGTTACCATCCAGCACAGCCCAGCGCCTTCCCAGTGCCTTCCCAGTGCTCCCAGTATCATCCCAGTGCCATCCCAGTGCTCCCAGTCCACTGCCTCTACACTGCCCCCAGCTCCCACCACACTGCTCCCAGTACAGACCAGTACAGACCAGTAACCCCCTAGCACAGCCCAGTGCCATCCCAGTAACTCCCAGTGCCTTCCCAGTGCTCCCAGTGCCTTCCCAGTGCTCCCAGTGCCTTCCCAGTGCTCCCAGTAACTCCCAGTGCCATCCCACTGTTCCCAGTGCCATCCCAGTGCTCCCAGTGCTCCCAGTCTGCTGCTGCTGCACCGCCCCCAGCTCTTGCCACACTGGGAATGGCAATCCTAGTATGGGCCAGTGACAGCCAGTGCCCTCCCAGTGCCTTCCCAGTTCCCTCCCAGTTCCTTCCCAGTTCCCTCCCAGTACATTCCAGCACCATCCCAGTGTCCCCCTCCCAATTCCCCAGTGCTCCCAGTTCCTCCCAGTCCCTCCCAGTTCCCTCCCAGTCCTTCCCAATTCCCTCCCAGTTCCTCCCAGTCCCTCCCAGTTCCCTCCCAGTTCCTCCCAGTCCCTCCCAGTTCCCTTCCAGTCTTTCCCAATTCCCTCCCAGTTCCTCCCAGTCCCTCCCAGTTCCCTCCCAGTCCCTCCCAGTGCTCCCAGTCCCTCCCAGTTCCCCTCTGGCCGAGCAGCCCCCGCCATTCCCGCCCCCTTTTCCCCAATCCCGGAGCTTTTCCCGCGGGATTTGTCCCTTCCCCATCCCTGGAACCCCCAGACCCCTTTTCCGAGCCCGGAATTCCAGGATTTTATGGAACAGGGAATTTTGGGGGATTTTTTCCCCCGAATCTCCCCAAAAACTTCCCAAAATCTCCCGATTTTTTGGCAACAATCAGGATTTTTCCCAAGGAAATCGAGTTTTTCCCGTAACTTCCCAGGGAAAAAAAAAGGGTGGAATTTCCCCCCTTTTCCAATAAAATCCCAACCAGGAGAAATCCCCGAAAATCCCAAGGAGGGGAATTCCCTCCGATTCCCAACATCTGGGGGGGAATCCCTTCGGGATTTGGGATGAGCTCCCCTATTCCCACCAGAATTCCCGGTGGGATCACAAGCAAATGGTGCAGAATTGGGAGGTTTTGGGTGGATAATTCCAGTTTTTCCCTTAATTTACACCCAAAGAATTCCAGGAGATGGACAAATATCCCCCCCAAACAGCATTTTCTGAGGAATTTCTGGGAAGGGGATTCCAAGGACTCACCAGATTCCTGGTTTTCCGAGCAGTTCGACTTCAGGAGCTTCAACTCCTCCAGAATTTCTCTGTCTGGAAGGGAAATTCAAGGAAAAGCCACGGATGGATCCCGAGGAATTCCCAGGTGGGATTTGGGAGATTCTGGGGCCAAATGGGGAATCATTTGGGGATTTTTGAGAGGGGAATTCCGAGGGGGATTTACTCTGGAATTGAATCCTGGAGGGAATGGGGGGTGGGAAACCCCAACATTGGAATTAAATCCCGAAATTCCGATTTGGAGGTGGAATTAAATCCCAAAATTCCTATTTGGAGCTGGAAGTGAACGCAAAATTCCCATTTCAGTGCAGAATTAAATCCCATTCCCAGGTGGAATCGAATCCTGCAATTCCGATTTTCAGGTGGAATTTCCCCTAAATTCCCGTTTGGAGCTGAAATCAACCCTAAAATTCCCATTCCCAGCTGGAATTAAACCCTGAGATTCCCATTTTAAGATGGAATTAACCCAAAAATTCCCATCCCACGGCACAATTAAAGCCTGAAATTCCCATTTCCCATTGGAATCAACCCCCAAAATCTGAATTAAACCCCCCCAGAGTCCCGTTTTTAGTGGGGAACGGGCTAGTTTTGACCAAATTCCTGTTCCCATTCCCACTCATCCCGGTTTTCCATTCCCATCCCATCCCAATTTCCCATTCCTGTTCCTATCTCAGTTTCCTGTCCTGGTTTCCCATCCTTGTTTCCCATTCCCATCCCGGTTTCCTGTCCTCATTCTTATTCCCACTCCCATTCCCATCCCATCCCATCCCATCCCATCCCATCCCATCCCAGTTTCCCATCCCCACTCCCAACCCCATTTCCATCCCAGTTTCCCATCCCTGTTTCCCATTCCCATCCCTGTTCCCATCCCGATTTCCCATTCCCATCCCATCCTGGTTTCCCATCCCACTCCCATTCCCATCCCTGTTCCCATCGTGTTTTCCCATCCTGTTTTCCCACTCTTTTTTCCCATCCCAGTTTCCCATTCCCATCCCATTCCTGTTCTCATCCCTGTTCCCATTCCAGTTTCCCATCCTGGTTTCCCATCCCCATTCCCATCCCAATCCCACCCGTTATTCCCGTTCCCACTCACGTTTTTCCACAGCCAGCCCCACCAGGAGGGTCCCATTCCCATTTTTCCCATTCCCAATCCCGTTTTTCCCGTTCCCAATCCCATTTTTCCCATTCCCAATCACATTTTTCCCATTCCCACTCACGTTTTTCCACGGCCAGCCCCACCAGGAGGGTCCCATTCCCATTTTTCCCATTCCCATTCCCATTTTTCCCATTCCCAATCCCGTTTTTCCCATTCCCATTCCCATTTTTCCCGTTCCCAATCCCATTTTTCCCATTCCCACTCACGTTTTTCCACGGCCAGCCCCACCAGGAGGGTTCCCCCCAGGATGCTCAGCCCCAGCAGGACGGACAGGGCGGTCCCGGCCCGGCCCAGCCCCCGGGAATTCCGATCCCAATCCCGCTTTTTGGGCTCCGGAGGGGCGGGAAGAGCGAGGGCTCCGCAGGAGGGGGAGGGTCCAGCCTGGGAAGGGTTTGGAGAGCCCGCCAGGGAATAAACTGGGAAAAATGGGATGGGGTCAGGCCGGGAATCATCCTGGGAATGGGGGATGATCCGGGGCTGATCCTGATCCTGGGGGGATGATCCTGATCCAGGGGGTCTAATCCTGATCCAGGGGGTCTAATCCTGATCCTAATCCTGATCCAGGGGCTCTATTCCTGATCCAGGGGGTCTAATCCTGGTTTTAATCCTGATCCATGGGCTCTAATCCTGATCCATGGGCTCTAATCCTGATCCAGGGGCTCTATTCCTTATCCAGGGGCTCCAATCCTGATCCACGGACCCTAATCCTGATCCATAGACTCTAATCCTGATCCATGGGCTCTAATCCTGATCCAGGGGCTCTAATCCTGACCCTAATCCTGATCCAGGGGCTCTAATCCTGACCCTAATCCTGATCCAGGGGCTCTAATCCTGATCCAGGGGTCCAATCCTGACCTTAATCCTGGTCCATCGGGATCTGATCCTGATCCACCTTTCCAAGGTGGAATTAACCCCCCAAATTCCCATTCTGGTGTGGAATTCATCCCTGAAAGTCCCATTCCGAGATGGGATTAACCCTTCAATTCAAAGAAGGAAGTGGAACCAAACCCGAAAATTCCCATTTTGAGGGGGAATTAACCCCAAAATTCCCATTCCAGGGGGGAATTTACCCCAAAATTCCCATTTTGAGGTGGAATTAACCCTTAAATTCCCATTCCAATGAAGAATTAAGCCTGAAAATTCCCATTTTGAGGTGGAATTACCCCCCCAATTCCCCTTTCCAGGTGGAATTACTCCCCAGAATTCCCATTTTGAGGGGGAATCAACCCCCCAATTCCCCTTTCCAGGTGGAATTACCCCCCAATTCCCATTTCCAGGTGGAATTACCCCCCAGAATTCCCATTTTCCCGGGATTGTCACCTGTGCCGGGTTTGCTGGGCAGTTCCTGCTCCGGCCCCGCCAGGGAAACGTCGTCGTAATCGGCCTCGAAGCTGTCCGGGGACCCTCAAAAATGGGGGAAAAACGGGAAAATCGGGATTTGGGGGCACCGGGGGGGTCTCAGGGAAGGGGATTGCTCCCAATAAATTGATTTTTATCGACTTTTATCCCCTTTTTGTCTCCAAATCCCCCGAATTCCATGGAAGTTTGAGCCTGGAGAGCATCAAAAACCAGAATTCCGCTTTTCCCTGTGCTGATTCCCGGGAGGTTTTCCCAATATTTTCTCTGAATAAGTTGATTTTATCCCTTTTTATCCCCTTTATCTTCAAATCCCACAATTCCCTTTGGTGATTCCCGGGTTGTTTTTCCACATTTTTCTCCCAATAGATTGATTTTATCCCTTTTTATCCCTTTTTTTTTCCAAATCCCACAATTCCCTAAATCCTATATGAAGTATTTCTGTATGGATATTATCATAAAGGACATAAAATGCATCAAAACACATCAATATTTATTTATCATAAGAGTTTATAATTGTTTATCAATGATTTATGAACAATTAAAATAAATGTCTGTTATAAGAGAAATAATTTATAAACATTCTTGTAATTTAAATATTTACATAAATGTGATTTAAATATTATTATAGAAATATAATTAAAATATGGACTGTAATAAGAATGTATTTTTAAATTTAAAAATAAATGTAATTTAATATTAAGATGACAGAGAAAATACAAAATACCAGATGTAAAATATTAAATATTAATCATTAAATGTTAAATATTAAGTATTAAGTATGGAAATAAAAACACAACCAAAAATATAGAAAACCTCATTACTAGTTTGTAATAAATTTTTATTAAATTGTATAGAAAAAAAATTATGTGATTTTCTAAACAAGTTTATTTTATATTATATTTATATTAAAATATTTTATTATATATTTATAGTAAATATTAAAATATTAGTATGAATATAAATATAAATAAATATAAAATATAAATATTATTATATATAAACCAAACTTGTTTGGAAAATTACATAAATAAATAAATATAATAAGTATAATATATATTTATATTTTTATATATTATATAAAATAAACAAAATAAATATAATAAAAAGAATAATATAAAACATTATTTTATATTATATTAAAATATAAATATAAGTGTTTTATTATAATAATGTAATAATATAAATATTTTCTTATATTAAAATAAAAGCATAATATATGATAATATTATATTACTTTATTTTATTGTTATATATAATTTTATATTATTATTCTTCTATTTTTATTCTTGTATTATAATTTGTTATATTTTATAGCCCAATTCCTCTGGGAATTCTGCTTTCCACCCCCCTCCAAGAACCCTGGAAAAGGTGGAAAAACGTGGAATTACCTGGTCTGAAGTCGCCCACGGGGGACATTTTCCCAGGGGAGGAGTAAATTCCTGCCAAAATAAAATCAAAATAAAATAAAAATCAAAATTTAAAAAAAAAAATTAAAAAAAAAAAAAAATTTAAAAAACCACCACAAAAAAAATACAGGATAAAGAAACAAATCTGGGAGGGAAAATCTTGGAGAAAACCCAAAATCCCAGGAAAAAACAATCTAGGGAAAACTACCCTAAATCCAGATAAAATTGCTGGAGAAAGCCCCAAATCCAGAGGGAAGTTAAAAAAAAACAATCCAAGAAAAAATCCTGGAGAATCCCCCAGTCCAGGGAATAACCTGGAAAAAACCCTCAAATCCACCGATAAAAACCCCAAATCCGGGCAAAAATCCCAGAAAATCCCCCAAATCCAGGGAAAATACCCCAAATCCAGGTAAAAATCCCAGAGAAAACCCCAAATCCAGGGAGAAACTCAAGAGGAAAAAAAAAAAAAAGAAATCCAAGGAAAAACCCCGAGAAAGCCCCAAATCTGGGTTAAAAATCCAAGAGAAAACTCCAAATGCAGGGGAAAATACCCTAAATCCAAGTAAAAATCCCAGAGAAATCCCCAAATCCAGGGGAAAATCCCACAGAAAACCCCAAATCCGGGGGGGGAGGGGGGAGGGGAAAATCCAGATTAAAATCCTGGAGAAAACTCCAAATCCATGCGGTGAAAAAAGCCAAATCCAGCTAAAAATCCCGGAGAAACCCCCAAATTCCGGGGAAAAAAAAACAAATCCAGGTAAAAATCCCAGAGAAACCCCCAAATCCAGGGGAAAATACCCCAAAAATCCAAGTAAAAATCTCAGAGAAATCCCCAAATCCAGGGGAAAAAAAACCAAATCCAGGTAAAAATCCAAGAGAAAACCCCAAATCCAGGGAAAATACCCCAAAAATTCAGGTAAAAATCCAAGAGAAAACCCCAAATCCAGGGGAAAAAAACCCAAACCAAATCAAAACAAACCAAAACAAAAAATCCAGATAAAAATCTCAGAGAAACCCCCAAAATCCAGGGAGAAACCCCAAAAAAAAACCCAAATCCAGGTCCAAACCCCAAAGAACCCCCCAAATCCAGATAAAACCCCCCAAAAAACCCAAATCCGGGTCCAAACCCCAAAGAACCCCCCCAGCCAGGCCATTCGAGGCCCCACCGAGGATTTTCCATCCAAATTTGGGGCCCAACCTGAAGGATTTGGGAACTCCCCCAAAAAAGAGTTGGGCCCTTTGGGGACTCCGATGGTGCCGTCCCGGCCACTTCCGGGGCTGCTGATCCCAAAAACCACGGGGAGGACACGGGGAGGACACGGGAATGACACGGAGAGGACACGGGAAGGACACGGGAATGACACGGAGAGGACACGGGAAGGACACGGGGAAGGACACAGAGAGGACACGGAGAGGAAAAACACGGGAAGGACATGGAGAAGACACGGAGAGGACACAGGGAGGACATGAAGAGGACACGGGAGTGACATGGGAATTACACAGGAAGGACACAGCAAGGACACGGGAAGGACAAACATGGGAATGACATGGAGAGGACACGGGAAGGACATGGAGAGGACACGTAAAGGACACGGAGAGGACACAGGGAGGACATGGGAAGGACATGGGAAGGACACGGAGAGGACACAGGAAGGACACGGAGAGGACAAACACGGGAAGGACATGGAGAGGACACGGGGATGACACGGGAATTACGCAGGAAGGACATGGGAAGGACACGGGGAGGACACAGGGAGGACACGAAGAGGACACGGGGAGGACATGGGAAGGACAAACACGGGAATGACACGGAGAGGACACGGGAATGACATGGAAAGGACACGAAGAGGGCACAAGAAGGACACGGAGAGGATACAGGGAGGACATGGGGAGGACACGGGGAAGGACACGGAGAGGACACGGAGAGGACACGGGAATTACACAGGAAGGACACGGCAAGGACACAGGAAGGACACAGGAAAGACAAACACGGGAATGACACGGAGAGGACACAGGGAGGACATGGGGAGTACATGGAGAAGGACATGGGAAGGACACGGAGAGGACACGGGAAGGAAATGGGGAGGACATGGGAGTGACACAGGAAAGACAAAAAAGGAATGACACGGAGAGGACACGGGAAGGACACGGAGAGGACAAACACGGGAAGGACATGGAGAGGACACGGGGATGACATGGGAATTACACAGGAAGGACACGGGAAGGACACGGGGAGGACACGGGGAGGACACGAAGAGAACACGGGGAGGACACGAAGAGGACACGGGGAGGACATGGGAAGGACAAACACGGGAAGGACACGGGAATGACACGGAGAGGACATGGGAATGAAATGGGAAAGACACAGGAGTGACACAGGAAGAACACAGAGAGGACACGGGAATGACACAGGAATTACACAGGAAGGACACAGGAATGACACATGGAGGACACGGGAATGACACAGGAATGACACAGGAAGGCCCCGGGAAGGCCCTGAGGATGGGGATCCCCCAAACTCACCGGGTCTCCTCCCCAGCCCCGTGGTGGGCGCGGGGGGGCCCAGCCAGTTCCCGTAGGGGTCCTGCTGGGCCATGTGTGCCCGAGCCCTGGCCCCAAATCCCCTCCCCCGACCCCAAATCCCCTCCCCCGACCCCAAATCCCCCCCTCCCCCGCCCAGCCCCGATTTAGCCACCGGTCCGGCCTCGAGGTTTCGGTTCCTTCTCGGCGGCGCCGCCGACGCAACGGGGGGGGAAAGGGGGAAGTCCCGAAGGGTGGGGGGGCAAGTTTGGGGTGGGCAGGGTTTGGGGTGGGCAGGGTTTGGAGTGACCAAGACATTGGATGGCCAAGGTTTGGGGTGGGCAAGATTTGGGATGTTCAACACATTGGATGGTCAAGATTTGGGGATGGTAAGATTTGGGGTGGCCAAGGTTTGGGATGGTCAACATTTGGGGTGGTCAGGGTTTGGGGTGGGCAAGATTTGGGGTGGCCAAGATTTGGGGTGGCCAAGCTATTGGATGGCCAAGGTTTGGGATGTTTCAGATTTGGGATGGCCAAGGTTTAGGATGGCCAAGATTTGGGATGTCCAAGAGATTGGATGTCCAAGATTTGGGGTGTTCAAGAATTTGGACAGCCAAGACATCGGATTCCAAGATTTTGCATGTCCAAGAGGTTGTATTCCAAGATTTTGGATGCCCAATACATTGGATTCCAAGATGTTGAATGACCAAGACATGGGATGTCCAAGATTTTGGATGTTCAAGACATGGGATGTCCAAGATGTTGGATGTCCAAGATGTTGGATGTCCAAGCCATTGGAATGTCCAAGATTTTGGATGCCCAAGAAATTGGATTCCAAGAGATTTTTGGGCTCTTCCCCGAGCCAAAATTCCACCTTCCCAGCAGCCCCCGGGATTTGGTGGCTTCAGGTTGGGGTTTGGGGTCAAAGGGCACACCCTGGAATTCCAGGGGGGGGAGTTTTGGGGTGGATTTTTGGTGGGGGGATTTTTTGGGAGGGTTGGGGTTTCTCAGGATTACAGAATTTCAGGATTTCCGGGAGGGCTCTGTCGACGGAAGCGGCGCCGCGCTCGGGCACCCCCGGCTCGATCAATTTACATCTTCAGCCCCTAAAACCCCTCCCAGCTCCTCTCACTTCCCCTTTTGGGTTTTTTTTTTACCCCAAAGCCCGGGGGGAAAGGTGGCCCTGCCCCTCCTCGGTGCCATTTCGGGCGGGTTTGGGGTAAATCGGGGCTGAAATCCTTCATTCCTTGAGGTTTTCCAGATGAATTGGTAAATGGCCCCACGAGGCTTGGCACGACCTCCAGAAATGGGAATAAATCCCCAAAAAAACCCTAAAAACGCCCCCAAAGTGCCCCCCTGGTGTTCCATCCCCACTCCAGTAGCACTTCCCGATTTTCAGGAGCCATTTGGGATCAAATCACAATCAAAATTTTCCATTTATTGATCCATCCCTGATCAATCATTTAATGACATCACGACCTCCAAAAATGGGAATAAACTCCAAAAAAACCCCTAAATATGCCCCAAAAGTGCCACCCTGGTGTTCCGACCCCACTCCAGCGGCACTTCCTGATTTTAGAAAGATTTCGGGAGCTGTTTGGGATCAAATCACAATCAAAATTTTCCATTTATTGATCTTTCCCTGATCAATCATTTAATGACATCACAACCTCCAAAAATGGGAATAAACCCCCCCAAAAAAACCCAAACACCCCAAAAGTGCCACCCTGGTGTTCCACCCCCACTCCAGCAGCACTTCCCGATTTAAGGAAGATTTCGGGAGCCGTTCGGGATCAAATCACAATCAGAATTTTCCATTTATTGATCTTTCCCCGATTAACCGATGAATGACGTCACGACCTCCAAAAACGGGAATAAACCCAGTGCCCCATCCTGGATCCCCATGGGATGGGAAACCCAAGACATGCCAACAGCCCGACCCTGAGGACCCCCAAATCCAGCTCTCTGTGGGAATGAGGGACCCCCCTCACCCCAATGACCCCATTTTGTGTGCCCAACACCCCAACACCCCATCCCTGCCCCATCCCTGGATCCCAATGAACAAGGGACCCCAGTTATCCCAACACCCCATCCCTGGGGAGCCACTGCCCCATCCCTGGATCCCTATGGATGGGGGACCCTCAACACCCCATCCCTGCCCCATCTCTGGATCCCTATGGATGTGGGACCCCCAACACCCCAATGACCCCATTTTGTGTACCCAGGGACCCCCAACACCCCCTCCCTGGCGAGCCACTGCCCCATCCCTGGATCCCAATGGATGGGGGACCCCCAACACCCCAACACCCCATCCCTGGGGAGCCCGCTGTGCCATCCCTGGATCCTGATGAACGAGGGACCCTCAACACCCCATCCCTGGATCCCAATGATTGAGGGACCCCCAACACCCCCTCCCTGGGGATCACTGTCTCATCCCTGTATCCCAATGGATGAGGGACCCCCAACACCCCATCCCTGCCCCATCCCTGGATCCCTATAGATGGGGGACCCCCAACACTCCAATGACCCCATTCTGTGTACCCAGGGACCCCCAACACCCCATCCGTGCCCCATCCCTGGATCCCAATGAACCAGGGACCCCAGTTATCCCAACACCCCATCCCTGGGGAGCCACTGCCCCATCCCTGGATCCCTATAGATGTGGGACCCCCAACACCCCATCCCTGCCCCATCCCTGGATCCCTATAGATGGGGGACCCCCAACACCCCATCCCTGGATCCCAATGATTGAGGGATCCCCAACACCCCAACACCCTCTCCCTGGGGAGCCACTGCCCCATCCCTGGATCCCTATGGATGGGGGACCCCCAACACCCCATCCCTGCCCCATCCCTGGATCCCTATAGATGGGGGACCCCCAACACCCCATCCCTGGATCCCAATGATTGAGGGATCCCCAACACCCCAACACCCTCTCCCTGGGGAGCCACTGCCCCATCCCTGGATCCCTATGGATGGGGGACCCCCATCACCCCAATGACCCCATTTTGTGTACCCAGGGACCCCCAACACCCCCTCCCTGGGGAGCCCCATCCCTGGATCCCAATGAACCAGGGACCCCAACACCCCAATGACCCCATTTTGTGTACTGAGGGACCCCCAACACCCCAACCCTGGGGAGCCACTGCCCCATCCCTGGATCCCAATGGATGAGGGACCCCCAACACCCCACCCTGGATCCCGATGAACGAGGGACCCCAGTCATCCCAACCCCTGGGGAGCCCCATGTCCATCCCCACTGGGGATGGGGGGACCCCAACAGGCCCGTTTTGTGTAACCAGAACAACCACACAAACCTCCCCCCCGTCCGTCCCGGGGTCACCTCACGGCCCAGGCCCCTCCCCTCACAGCAACCCTCAGCTACTCGAGGCCCCATAGGCGGAGCCGCCTGTCCATCACCTCTCTAAGCCAATAAGAGCCGCCAACCTGCCCAGAAGGGCGGGACCATCTCCCGTCGCCGGAGGGCGGGACTCTGTCTGGCCTGCGCTCTCCCATTGGCTCCCTCGTCAGCGATTGGTTAAATCTCCTGTCAATCATCCGAGACCTGTCAATTGAAGAGGCGGGGCTTGTTGTCCTCTCCTGTCAGGCAGGTGCCGCTCCTGGTGGGGCTCGTCATCCGATTGGTCTCTTAATCCATCAATCATTCCCACCGGGGCCTCCCATTGGGCGGCTCTGACCCCCCTCAGCGAGGGTGTGAGGAGGAACCACCTCATTGGCGCAGTGCCCTGCCCATCACCCCCAGACGCGCCTCCCATTGGCAGAGGGCTCTGCGGGGGGCGGGCCCATCGGCGGGGGCGGGTCCCGCTGTCAGTGCGGGGCGGCGGCGGGGCCGATGGCGGCGGGCGCGGGGCCCGGGCGGCTCCAGCGCGGGGGGGGGCGGCGGCCCCGGGAACCGCCGGGGGGGCGGCCCCAGGTCCCCATGGCAACGGCCCGCAGGTACCGGGGGGGGCTGGGAAAAATGGGGGGGGCTGGGATGAATGGGGAGGGTCCCTCCCATCACGGGGGGGGGGGGGGGGGAATCAGCCCTCTGAGGGGGGGGAATGGAACCCCCCTTGAGGGAGGTGTTGGGGTGACCCCCCCTTGAGGGAGGTGTTGGGGTGACCCCCATTTCGAGGGGACTGGGGGTGACCCCCTCTTGAGGGAGGTGTTGGGGTGATGCCCCCTGGGGGGTCATCCCTTTGAGGGGGATTTGGTTCGACCTCCCCCAATTGGGGGGGAATTGGGGGTGACCCCCCCTTAATTGGGGAGGGGGATTGGGGGTTACCCCTCCCCTTTGAGGGGGGGATTGGGGGCGACCCCCCTTGAGGGGGTGTTGGGGTGACCCCCCCTCTTTTGGAGGGATTGAGGGTGACCCCCTCAGTTGGGGAAATTGGGGGTGACCCCCCCCCCAACTGAATGTATGGGGGTTGGGGGGTGACCTTTTAGGGGATTTTGGGGTGACCCCTGCCTCTGGGGGGGCGTTTGGGGTGACTCCCTCTTTTGAGATGTTTCTGGGGTGAGTCCCCCCTGGAGGCACTGGGGGGATCCCTCTCAATTGGGGAGGGGATTGGGGGTTCACCCCCCTTTGAGGGGGGTTTGGGGTCACCCCCTTTGAGGGAGGTTTGGGGTCACTCCCCTTTGAGGGGGTTTTGGGGTGATCCCCTTTAAGGGGTTTTGGAGTCACCCTCCCTTTGATGGGGGTTTTGGGGTCACCCCCTTTGAGGGGGTTTTCGGGTCATCCCCATTTGGGGGTTTTTGGGGTGATCCCCCTTAAGAGGTTTTTGGGGTCACCCCTTTGAGGGGGGGTTGGTGTGACCCCCTTTTGAGAGGGGTGTCACCCTCTTGGGGGGGGTTTGGGGTCACCCCTTTGAGGGGGGGTTGGTGTGACCCCCTTTTGAGAGGGGTGTCACCCTCTTGGGGGGGGTTTGGGGTCACCCCTTTGAGGGGGGGTTGGTGTGACCCCCTTTTGAGAGGGGTGTCACCCTCTTGGGGGGGGTTTGGGGTCACCCCTTTGAGGGGGGGTTGGTGTGACCCCCTTTTGAGGGGGGTGTCACCCTCTTGGGGGGGGTTTGGGGTCAACCCCTTTTGAGGGGGGGTTGGTGTGACCCCCTTTTGAGGGGGGTGTCACCCTCTTGGGGGGGGTTTGGGGTCAACCCCTTTTGAGGGGGAGGTTTGGGGGGGGAATTGGGGGTCAAGCCCCCCCACCTGGGGGGATTTGTGGGGGTGTCCCCTCCCCTGCTTTTGGGGTCCCCCCATTTGGGGGGTGGGGAATTGGGATAATCCCCCCCCGGGCTTTGGGGTCACTGAGATCCCCCCTTTATTAAGGGGGTAAACAGGGGGTGCCCCCAATTTTGGGGTGGATTTGGGGAGGGGGGAATTCAGGACTATTTGGGGGGGCACAAGGGGGGTCCCCCCAATCCAGGCCCTCATTGGGGGGTCTCCCCTTGCCCCCCTCCCTTTTTTGGGGGCCCAGGGTGTTCCCTCAGCTCCCTTTTCCCTTCGAATCCCGAGGGTTTGGTTAAAAATCCCCCAAATCCCAGAAATTCCATCCCAGAAATCCCATTTATTAGGGGGGGAGGGGGAGGGTTTTACCCCCCCAACCCCTCTGGGCCCCCCCAGTGTGGGGAGGGTTTTGGGGGGTCCCTGAATATCCCAAATCCCCTTCCCCACTCCCAGTTGGGCCTTCTTTGGGTTCAAATCCCAGGATTTGGGGTTCAATCCCAGGATTTTGGGTTCAAATCCTTGGATTCTGGGGTCAAATCCTGGGATTTGGGGTTCAAATCCCAGGATTTTGGGTTCAAATCCCAAGATTTGGGGTTCAAATCCCAAGATTTTGGGTTCAAATCACGGGATTTTGGGTTCAAATCCCGGGATTTGGGGTTCAAATCCCAGGATTTTGGGTTCAAATCCTGGGATTTTGGGTTCGAATCCCATGATTTGGGGTTCAAATCCCGGGATTTGGGGTTCAAATACCAGGATTTTGGGTTCAAAGCCCGGGATTTGGGGTTCAAATCCTTGGATTCTGGGGTCAAATCCAGGGATTTTGGGTTCAAATCCCAGAATTTTGGTTCAAATCCCAGGATTTTGGCTCTGCCAGGACCCCTCAATCGACCCAATTCCCGGGTGTTTTGCCCTAAATTGCCCTTCCCAGATGGGATTTTCCCTCTTTTCCTGCTGCTTTTCCATCCTTTCATTCCAGGGTTGGGGGTAGAACCCACGACTCGGGTGAAAAATCCCTTTTTTTGGGACTTTTGGAACCCGATTTCGGGCTATGTTTTGGTTCTGAATTCAATTTTTAGCCGTTTTTGATAATTTTTAAACATTGGGAGGATTTTACCTTCAAAATTGCCCTTTTTTTCCCCTCAGTGTCAGCAAAATGTGCAGTTTTCCCCCATTTTTACCCATTTTCCTGCTCCTTTTCCAGCTCTGGATGATCCCACTGGGATATTTGTGGTTTAATCCATTGTTTTTTGCTCCTTTTTTGCATTAATAATTGGGATTTTGGGGTAATTTCGAGGGTTTTGGGGGGTTTGGGCTCCGTGGGAAGTCACTGTTGGAACTGGGGACAAATCCCTATTTTGAGGAACTTTTAAGAGGGTGGAAAAATGGGGAAAGAATTCCCAGATGGGGCAAAAATGAGGGGGAAAAAAAGGCACAAAAAGGCTCCAAAAGGTGCTGAGAAACAGCAGCAAAAATAGTGGAAAAATTGGGGTGGAAAAGGTGCAGAAAAACCCTGAGACGCTGCAGGAAAAGGTGGGAAAGGTGGAAAAAGGGGAAGAAAAGGCGAAAAAAGAGACAGAAAAGGCCTAAAAATGGGCACAAAAATTAATAAAAAGGGGCAGGAGATGTCAAAAAAGGGCAGAAAACAGGTAAAAATGGGCAAAAATATGAATTAAAAGGGGCAGAAAAGGCATAAAATGGAGAAATGAATAATAAGGGGTAGAAAAGGCATAAAAGGGGGCAAAAAACAGGAATTAAAAGAGGCCAAAAAAGGTTAAAAAGGGGCAGAAAATGCATTAAAAGCGGGGAAATGGGAATAAAAGGGAGAGAAAAGACACAAAAAGGGGCAAAAATAGGAATAGAAAGGGGCAGAAAAGGCATAAATAGGAACAAGGGAATAAAAATGGGCAGAAAAAATGGCAAAAATGGTGCAGAAAAAGGTGGAAAAGGCACAAAAAAGGCCCCAAATTCCAAGAAAGCTCCCCGGAAAAGCTGCAAAAATGGGTCCCCACCCCCCCAGATCGGTGAAATTTAAGTTCAAAAAGAGGAATTTGAAGGTTTTCACCCCAATAAAATCAGATTTCACCCCCCAGAAACCCCATTAAAAACCCCAAGCTCCTTCTGCTGCTCCAACGGGATTTTCCCAAAGAAATGGGATCAGAAACGTGATTTTTGGTTAAACCCCCCCCCCATTTCGGAGCTTCACCGGCATCAAATTAAGGCCAAATGAGGCAAATTCAGGATTTTCCTTCTTCCCTCCACATCTTGGCCATGGAATGTTCATTTTCCCACTTTGGGGCAGAGTTTTTTCACCAAAATGTGAGTTTTTCCCCCAGAAAACTCTGGAGTTTCCTTGATGATCCCAATCCACCACCGCTGAAATCCCATTTTTTTACAACATTCCTCAATCCAGCGTTTTCCACCCCATCCCTGTGATCCCAAACCACGGCTCCTCCCTCCCTGCAGAGTCATTTTTCCATTAAAAAAACCACCAAAATGGGCAAATGGGGAATTCCCAGGGAAGGGAAACCCTCTCTTCCCACACTCCTTCCCAACTCCAGGGGACGTTGCACCCAATTCCAGAGGGACTGGGGAATTCAGTTCAGCTCATCTGGGACCAACAGGGAATGATGGGGGTGGATTGGTGGGAAAAACGGGCTGAAATTGGGGTTTTTAGGGAAAATCTCCATGGGCTGAATCCTGATTTCTATCAGATTGGCTAAAATTGGGAATTTTAAAGGGATTTGAAGCGCTGTGGGAAGGAGGGAAAGGAGGGGGGGGTCTCATCCTGCTCATGGACTCGGGTTTCCAGGTGAGCCCCTGGAATTTCTGTGAGCTGAGGGGAAAAATGGGCTGAAATGGGTTTTTTGAGGGATATTTTTGGTTTTTCAGGGTGAGGCCCCGGAATCCCCTCAGGCTGAGGGGAAAACTGGGTTTAAATGTGAGATTTTAAGGATATTTTTGTTTTCCTGGATGAAACTCTGGAATCCCCTCAGGCTGAGGTTGGAAATGGGCTGAAATGTGGCTTTTTAAGGAGAGTTTTGGTTTTCCAAGAGGGGAAAATTTGGCTTGAATATGGGATTTTAGGGAGATTTGTGGTTTTCCAAGTGAGCCCTCAGAATCCCCACGGGCTGAGGGGAAGAATGGGCTGAAATGTGGTTTTTTAAGGATATTCCTGATTTTCCAAGTGAGACCTTGGAATCCCATGGGGTCAGTGTGAGGACTGAGGGGGAAAACGGGCTGAAATGGTTCTTTTTAAAGGGTATTTTTGGTTTTCAGGGGGAAGCCCCGGAATCCCCTCAGGCTGAGGGGAAAATTGGGTTTAAATGTGGGATTTTATGGATATTTTCGATGCTTCATGTGAGCTCCCTGGAACCCCTTTATGCTGAGGGGGGAAATGGGCTGAAATGTTTTTTTTGCGGGATATTTCTATTTTTCAGGGTGAGCCCCTAGAATCCCCTCAGGCTGAGGGGAAGAATGGGCCAAAATGGGTTTTTTGAGGGATATTTTTGATTTTCAGCGTCAGCCCCTGGAACCCCCTCAGGTTGAGGGAAAAACTGGGTTTAAATGTGGGATTTTATGGATATTTTCGATGCTTCATGTGAGCTCCCTGGAACCCCCTTATGCTGAGGGGGAGAATGGGCCGAAATGGGTTTTTTGCGAGATATTTCTGTATTTCAAGGTGAGCCCCTGGAACCCCCTTAAGCTGAGGGGGAGAATGGGCCGAAACGGGTTCTTTGAGGGATATTTTTATTTTTCAGGGTGAGCCTCTGCAATCCCCTTAAGCTGAGGGGGAGAAAGGGCCGAAAAGGGTTCTTTGAGGGATATTCCTGTTTTTCGGGGTGAGCCCCCGGAATCCTCTTAAGCTGAGGGGGAGAATGGGCTGAAACTTTTTTTTTTGAGGAATATTTCTGTATTTCAGGGTGAGTTCCTGGAACCCCCTCAGTCTGAGGGGGAGAATGGGCCAGAACAGGTTTCATGAGGGATATTTTTGTTTTTCAGGGGGAGCCCCTGGAACCCCCTTATGCTGAGGGGGAGAATGGGCCGAAATGGGTTTTTTGCGGGATATTTCTGTATTTCAAGGTGAGCCCCTGGAACCCTCTCAGGCTGAGAGGGAGAATGGGCTGAAACAGGTTTTCTTGAGGGATATTTTTATTTTTCAGTGTGAGCACCCAGAACCCCCTCAGGCTGAGGGGGAGAATGGGCTGAAACAGGTTTTCTTGAGGAATATTTTTATTTTTCAGTGTGAGTGCCCAGAACCCCCTCAGTCTGAGGGGGAGAATGGGCCAGAACAGGTTTCATGAGGGATATTTCTGTTTTTCAGGG
The DNA here is from genome assembly GCA_038380795.1 of Pyrocephalus nanus. NCBI lineage: Eukaryota > Metazoa > Chordata > Aves > Passeriformes > Tyrannidae > Pyrocephalus > Pyrocephalus nanus. The sequence continues at coordinate 327,100 of JAWZSU010000043.1, forward strand.
TGAGCCCCTGGAACCCCCTCAGTGTGAGGGGATAGCTGTGTTTACCTGTGTGGTTCTGAGGGTGTTCCTCCTTGCCCAGGTGAGCCCCGGCCGCCGCAGCCGCCGCAGCCGCCATGGCCTCGCCGGCCGCCAGCCCCGACTCGTCGTGCCATGAGGGCCCGGCCTCGGTGGCCTCGGCGCCCGCGGGGACCCCGACCTCGGACTCGGAGAACCTGAGCCCCGACGAGCTGGAGCTGCTGGCCAAGCTGGAGGAGCAGAACCGGTCAGAGAGAGCCCTGGTCCTCCTTGCCCTTGGGGGGATTGGGCTGAAAATCCACCCATCTCACTTTTTGGGGGGGGAATAATTCTGGTTTTGGGGGGATATCTCCGTTTTCCGGGGCTCTTTTGGGGGGATCTCTCCTCCTTTGGGGTGGTTTTGTGGGGATACTTCAGGGTCTGGGGGCTATTTTGGGGGAATATCTCCATTTTCCAAGGCTCTTTTGGGGGAATCTCTTCTCCTTTGGGGTGGTTTTGTGGGGATACTTCAGGGTTTGGGGGCTAATTTGTGGGAATATCTCCATTTTCAGGGCTACTGTGAGGGAACATCTCCATTTTTAGGGCTATTTTGGGGGAATATCTGCATTTTTGGGGCTGTTTGGGGGGAATATCTCCATTCTGGGAGGGAATATCTCTATTTTTGGTAGAATATCTCCATTTTTCGTGGAATATCTCCCATTTTTGGTGGACTATCTCCATTTCTGGGGAAATATTTCCATTTCTGGGGCCATTTTGAGGCAATATCTCCATTTCTGGGGCTGTTTGGAGGAAATATGTCCATTTCTGGGGCTGTTTTGATGCAATATCTCTGGTTTTGGGGGAATATCTCCATTTCTGAGGGGAATATTTCTATTTCTGGGGCTATTTTGAGGCAATATCTCAATTTTTGAGGCTGTTTTGAGGCAATATCTCAGTTTCTGGGTCTGTTTTGGGGGAATATCTCAATTTCTGGGCCTGGTTTGGGGCAGTATCTCTGTTTTGGGGGCTGTTTTGAGGCAATATCTAAGTTTCTGGGCCAGTTTTGAGTCAGTCTGTCTGTGGGCTGTTTTGAGGCAGTATCTCTGTTTTGGGGCTCGTTTTGAGTCAGTCTCCCTGTTTTGGGGCCTGTTTTGAGACAGTATCTCAGTTTCTGGCCCCATTTTGAGGCAGTCTCTCCATTTCTGAGCCCGTTTTGAGGCAATATCTCAGTTTCTAGGCCCATTTTGAGGCAGTATCTCCATTTTGGGGGCTGTTTTGAGGCAATATCTCAATTTTTGGGCCTGTTTTGAGGCAATATCTCAATTTTTGGGCCCGTTTTGTGGCAATACTTCCGTTTCTGAGCCTGTTTTGAGGCAGTATCTCTGTTCTGGGGGCTGTTTTGAGGCAGTCTCCCTGTTTTGGGGCCTGTTTTGAGGCAGTATCTCCATTTCTGGGCCCATTTTGAGGCAGTATCTCAGTTTCTGGCCCCATTTTGAGGCAGTCTCTCTGTTCTGGGGGCTGTTGTGAGGCAGTCTCTGTTCTGGGGGCTGTTGTGAGGCAGTCTCTCTGTTCTGGGGGCTGTTGTGAGGCAGTCTCTCTGTTCTGGGGGCTGTTGTGAGGCAGTCTCTCTGTTCTGGGGGCTGTTTTGAGGCAGTCTCTCCATTTCTGGCCCCGTTTTGAGCCCGTCTCTCTGTTCTGGGGGCTGTTTTGAGGCAGTATCTCCATTTCTGGCCCCGTTTTGAGCCCGTCTCTCTGTTCTGGGGGCTGTTTTGAGGCAGTATCTCCATTTCTGGGCCCGTTTTGAGGCAGTCTCTCTGTTCTGGGGGCTGTTTTGAGGCAGTATCTCCATTTCTGGCCCCGTTTTGAGCCCGTCTCTCTGCTGGGGCTGCCCGCAGGCTGCTGGAGGCCGACTCCAAGTCGATGCGCTCCATGAACGGGTCCCGCCGGAACAGCGGCTCCTCGCTGGTCTCCAGCTCCTCGGCCTCCTCCAACCTGAGCCACCTGGAGGAGGACACCTGGATCCTCTGGGGCCGCATCGTCAACGAGTGGGACGAGTGGAGGAAGAAGAAGGAGAAGCTGCTCAAGGTGCCCGCGCCGGGGAACGTGGGCTGGGCTGGGGGTACACCAAGGGGACTGTTTTGGGGTGGGGGTACACGAAGGGGACTTTTTTGGGGTGGGGTTACACAAAGGGACGTGGTTTGGGGTGGGGTTACCCAAAGGGACCTGGGTTGGGGTGGATTTACCCAATGGGATGTGGGTTTGGGGTGGATTTACCCAAAGGGATGTGGGTTTGGGGTGGTTTTACCCAAAGGGACCTGGTTTGGGGTTCGTTTACCCAAAGGGACTTGTGTGGGGTGGGTTTATCCAAAGGGACCTGGTTTGGGGTGAATTTACCCCATGGGATGTGGGTTTGGGGTGAATTTAACCAAAGTGACCTGGTTTGGGGTGGGTTTACCCAAAGGGATCTGCTTTGGGGTGGATTTACCCAAAGGGACCTGGTTTGGGGTGGGTTTACCCAAAGGGACCTGCTTTGGGGTGGGTTTACCCGACAGGACCTGTGTGGGGTGGGTTTACCCAAAGGGACGTGGGATTGGGGTGGGTTTACCCAAAGGGACCTGGTTTGGGGTGGATTTACCCAAAGGGACCTGTGTGGGGTGAATTTACCCAAAGGGACCTGTTTGGGGTGGGTTTACCCAAAGGGACCTGGTTTGGGGTGAATTTACCCAAAGGGACGTGGATTGGGGTGGATTTACCCCATGGGATGTGGGTTTGGGGTTGGTTTACCCAAAGGGACCTGGTTTGGGGTGAATTTACCCAATGGGATGTGGGTTTGGGGTGGATTTCCCCAAAGGGACCTGGTTTGGGGTGGATTTACAATGGGATGTGGGTTGGGGTGGGTTTACCCAAAGGGACCTGCTTTGGGGTGGATTTACCCAAAGGGACCTGGTTTGGGGTGGATTTACCCAAAGGGACTTGGTTTGGGGTGGATTTACCCAAAGGGATGTGGATTGGGGTGGATTTACCCAAAGGGACCTGGGTTGGGGTGGGTTTACCCAAAGGGACCTGCTTTGGGGTGGGTTTACCCAAAGGGACCTGCTTTGGGGTGGATTTACCCAAAGGGACCTGGTTTGGGGTGGATTTACCCAAAGGGACCTGGTTTGGGGTGGATTTACCCAAAGGGACCTGCTTTGGGGTGGGTTTACCCAAAGGGACCTGCTTTGGGGTGGGTTTACCCAAAGGGACCTGCTTTGGGGTGGATTTACCCAAAGGGACCTGGTTTGGGGTGAATTTACCCAAAGGGACCTGGGTTGGGATGGATTTACCCAAAGGGACCTGGTTTGGGGTGAATTTACCCAAAGGGACCTGTGTGGGGTGAATATACCCCATGGGATGTGAGTTTGGGGTGGTTTTACCCAAAGGGATGTGGATTGGGGTGGATTTACCCAAAGGGATGTGGGTTTGGGGTTGGTTTACCCAAAGGGATGTGGATTGGGGTGGATTTACCCAAAGGGATGTGGGTTTGGGGTAGGGTTATCCAAAGGGACGTGGTTTGGGGTGGGTTAACCCAATGGGATGTGGGTTTGGGGTGGATTTACCCAAAGGGACCTGGTTTGGGATGGATTTACCCAAAGGGACCTGGTTTGGGATGGATTTACCCAAAGGGACCTGGGTTGGGGTGGGGTTATCCAAAGGGACCTGCTTTGGGGTGGGTTTACCCAATGGGATGTGGGTTTGGGGTGGATTTACCCAAAGGGACCTGTGTGGGGTGAATATACCCCATGGGATGTGAGTTTGGGGTGGGTTTACCCAAAGGGACGTGGTTTGGGGTGGATTTACCCAAAGGGACGTGGATTGGGGTGGATTTACCCAAAGGGACCTGCTGTGGGGTGGGTTATCCCGCAGTACCCGTGTGCTGGTCCATGTGTCCATCCATCCCCCTGTCCCCCCCTGTGTCCCCCCATCAGGAGCTGATCCGCAAGGGGATCCCGCACCATTTCCGAGCCATCGTGTGGCAGCTGCTGAGCAGCGCCACGGAGCTGCCCCTCAAGCAGCAGTACTCGGAGCTGCTCAAGATGTCCTCGCCCTGCGAGAAGCTCATCCGCAGGGACATCGCCCGCACCTACCCCGAGCACGAGTTCTTCAAGGGCCAGGACAGCCTGGGCCAGGAGGTGCTCTTCAACGTCATGAAGGTCAGGCCAGCGGGGTCTTGGGGGGTTTGGTTCCACCCCGGAACTCAGGGGTTTGGTTCCAACCCCAAAACTGAGGGGTTTGGTTACACCCCAAAATTTCAGGGGTTTGGTTCCACCCCAAAATTGAGGGGTTTGGTTCCACCCCAAACTTTGAGGGTTTGGTTCCAACCCCAAAACTGAGAGGTTTGGTTCCAACCCCAAAACTGAGAGGTTTGGTTCCAACCCCAAAACTGAGGGGTTTGGTTCCAACCCCAGAACTCAGGGGTTTGGTGCCACCCCAGAACTGAGGGGTTTGGTTCCAACCCCAGAACTCAGGGGTTTGGTGCCACCCCAGAACTGAGGGGTTTGGTTCCAACCCCAAAATTTGAGGGGTTTGGTTCCAACCCCAAAATTTGAGGGTTTGGTTCCACTCCAAAACTGAGGGTTTGTTTCCACCCCAAAGTCAGTTGGAGGTCTTTGGTTCCATCCCAACCTCAGTTTGAGGGTTTGGTTCCATCCCAACCTCAGTTTGAGGGGTTTGGTTCACTCCAAAATTTGAGGGGTTTGGTTCCACCCCAAAATTGAGGGGTTTAGTTCCACCCCAGACTCATTTTTGAGGGATTTGATTTCATCCCAAACTCAGTTCTGGGGGATTTGATTCCATCCCAAATTCTGAGGGGTTTGGTTCCAGCTCAAAGTCGTTTTGAAGGGATTTGGTTCCACCCCAAACCTGTTTTGGAGGGATTTGCCTCCCCCCCAGCCCCATTTTGGAGGGATTTGCCTCCCCCTCAGCCCCATTTTGGAGGGATTTGATTCCCCCCCTACCCCATTTTGGAGGGATTTGCCTCCCCCCCAACCCCATTTTGGAGGGATTTGGTTCCCCCCCAACCCCATTTTGGAGGGATTTGACTCCCCCCCAGCCCCATTTTGGAGGGATTTGGTTCCACTCCAGCCCCATTTTGGAGGGATTTGGTTCCACCCCAACCCCATTTTGGAGGGATTTCCTCCCCCCCACACTCAATTTGAAGTTTTTTTTTTCTACCCCAACCCCATTTTGGAGGGATTTGGTTCCCCCCCAACCCCATTTTGGAGGGATTTGGTTCCCCCCCAACCCCATTTTGGAGGGATTTGGTTCCACTCCAGCCCCATTTTTGACGGATTTGGTTCCACCCTAACCCCATTTTTGACGGATTTGGTTCCACCCTAACCCCATTTTTGACGGATTTGGTTCCCCCCCTACCCCATTTTGGAGGGATTTGGTTCCCCCCCTACCCCATTTTGGAGGGATTTGGTTCCACCCCAACCGCATTTTGGAGGGGTTTGGTTCCACCCCAACCCCATTTTGGAGGGATTTGGTTCCACCCCAACCCCAGTTTGGAGGGATTTTCCTCCCCCCAGACTTGCAGAACCGCCATTCTCACCTTTCCCTCCCCCTCCTTTTTTTTCCCTCCCTTTTGAGTTAAGAAACCCAAAGTTGAGAGTTTTTTGAGCTCTAAATCCCCCTTTTAAGCGACATCCTGACCCCGGGATGTGCCTCCCACCCAAAGAAATCCCTTTTTCCCACGGTCCCCTCCGGAGCAGGGATGGATCCCCAGCTCTGCCTGGAATTGTGTCCCTTTGCAGGCGTATTCCCTGGTGGATCGGGAGGTGGGATACTGCCAGGGCAGCGCCTTCATCGTGGGACTGCTGCTCATGCAGGTGTGGGGACACCTGGGGACACCTGGGAATGGGGACACTGGGAATGGGGACACCTGGGAATGGGGCTGGCACTGGGAATGGGGACACTGGGAATGGGGACACTGGGAATGGGGCTGGCACTGGGAATGGGGACACCTGGGAATGGGGACACCTGGGAATGGGGACACTGGGAATGGGGACACCTGGGGACACCTGGGAATGGGGACACCTGGGAGTGAGGCTGGCACTGGGAATGGGGCTGGCACTGGGAATGGGGACGCCTGGGAATGGGGACACCTGGGAATGGGGACACCTGGGAGTGGGGACACCTGGGAATGGGGACACCTGGGAGTGGGGACACCTGGGAATGGGGACACCTGGGAATGGGGACACTGGGAATGGGGACACCTGGGAATGGGGACACCTGGGAATGGGGACACTGGGAATGGGGACACCTGGGAATGGGGACACCTGGGGACACCTGGGAATGGGGACACTGGGAATGGGGACACTGGGAATGGGGACACCTGGGAATGGGGACACTGGGAATGGGGACACCTGGGAATGGGGACACTGGGAATGGGGACACCTGGGGACACCTGGGAATGGGGACACCTGGGAATGGGGACACTGGGAGTGGGGACACCTGGGAATGGGGACACTGGGAATGGGGACACCTGGGAATGGGGACACTGGGAATGGGGACACCTGGGAATGGGGACACCTGGGAATGGGGACACTGGGAATGGGGACACCTGGGAATGGGGACACCTGGGAATGGGGACACTGGGAATGGGGACACCTGGGAATGGGGACACCTGGGAATGGGGCTGGCACTGGGAATGGGGCTGGCACTGGGAATGGGGCTGGCACTGGGAATGGGGACACTGGGAATGGGGACACCTGGGAATGGGGACACCTGGGAATGGGGACACTGGGAATGGGGACACCTGGGAATGGGGACACTGGGAATGGGGACACTGGGAATGGGGCTGGCACTGGGAATGGGGACACCTGGGAGTGGGGACACTGGGAATGGGGACACCTGGGAATGGGGACACCTGGGAATGGGGACACCTGGGAATGGGGCTGGCACTGGGAATGGGGCTGGCACTGGGAATGGGGCTGGCACTGGGAATGGGGACACTGGGAATGGGGACACCTGGGAATGGGGACACCTGGGAATGGGGACACTGGGAATGGGGACACTGGGAATGGGGACACCTGGGAATGGGGACATCTGGGAGTGGGGACATCTGGGAGTGGGGACACCTGGGAATGGGGACACCTGGGAATGGGGCTGGCACTGGGAATGGGGCTGGCACTGGGAATGGGGACACTGGGAATGGGGACACCTGGGAATGGGGACACTGGGAATGGGGACACCTGGGAATGGGGACACTGGGAATGGGGACACTGGGAATGGGGACACCTGGGAATGGGGACACTGGGAATGGGGACACCTGGGGACACCTGGGAATGGGGACACCTGGGAGTGGGGCTGGCACTGGGAATGGGGCTGGCACTGGGAATGGGGACGCCTGGGAATGGGGACACCTGGGAATGGGGACACCTGGGAATGGGGACACTGGGAATGGGGACACCTGGGAATGGGGACACCTGGGAATGGGGACACTGGGAATGGGGACACCTGGGAATGGGGACACCTGGGAATGGGGACACTGGGAATGGGGACACCTGGGAATGGGGCTGGCACTGGGAATGGGGACACTGGGAATGGGGACACTGGGAATGGGGACACCTGGGAATGGGGACACTGGGAATGGGGACACCTGGGAATGGGGACACTGGGAATGGGGACACCTGGGAATGGGGACACCTGGGAGTGGGGACACCTGGGGACACTGGGAATGGGGACACCTGGGAATGGAGACACTGGGAATGGGGACACCTGGGAATGGAGACACTGGGAATGGGGACACTGGGAATGGGGACACCTGGGAATGGGGCTGGCACTGGGAGTGGGGACACCTGGGAATGGGGACACCTGGGAATGGGGACACCTGGGAATGGGGACACCTGGGAATGGGGACACTGGGAATGGGGACACCTGGGAATGGGGCTGGCACTGGGAATGGGGACACTGGGAATGGGGACACTGGGAGTGGGGCTGGCACTGGGAATGGGGACACCTGGGAATGGGGACACTGGGAATGGGGACACCTGGGAATGGGGACACTGGGAATGGGGACACCTGGGAATGGGGCTGGCACTGGGAGTGGGGACACCTGGGAATGGGGACACCTGGGAATGGGGACACCTGGGAATGGGGACACTGGGAATGGGGACACTGGGAATGGGGACACCTGGGAATGGGGCTGGCACTGGGAATGGGGACACCTGGGAATGGGGACACTGGGAATGGGGACACCTGGGAATGGGGACACTGGGAATGGGGACACCTGGGAATGGGGACACCTGGGAATGGGGACACCTGGGAATGGGGCTGGCACTGGGAATGTTCTCCCTCATCCCAAATGGAGCCCATTGGGGATCCCCCTTTGTCCTGGTGGGTTTAAACCCCCTGGAATCTCCTGATCCCATCCCACCACCCAAGGGGAACTGGCAATGTTCTCCCTCATCCTCCTCCTCCCAGATGGAGCTGATTTAGGGGTACCCACTTAGTCCTGGTGGGTTTAAACCCCCCTGGAATGTCCTGATCCCATCCCAGTACCCGAGGGGAACTGGGAATGTTCTCCCTCATCCTCCCCATCCCAAATGGAGCCCCTTGGGGATCTCCCTTAGTCCTGGTGGGTTTAAACCCCCCTGGGATCTCCTGATCCCATCCCACCACCCAAGGGGAACTGGGAATGTTCTCCCTCATCCTCCTCCTCCCAGATGGAGCTGATTTGGGGTTCTCCCTAGTCCTGGTGGGTTTAACCCCAATCCCCTCCTACCACCCGAGGGGAACTGGGAATGTTCTCCCTCATCCTTGTTATCCCAGATGGAGCTGATCTGGGGATCTCACTCAGTCTTGATGGGTTTAAACCCCCCTGGGATCTCCTGATCCCCTCCCACCACCCAAGGGGAACTGGGAATGTTCTCCCTCATCCTCCTCCTCCCAGATGGAGCTGATTTGGGGTTCCCCCTTAGTCCTGGTGGGTTTAACCCCAATCCCCTCCCACCACCCGAGGGGAACTGGGAACCTCCTCCCCCATGAGCCCTTTTTGGGGGGGTTCCCCCCTATCCCTGCTGGGTTCAGCCCCCCCGGGGGCAGCTCCCAGAGCCCCCCAGGGGCAGTGGTGTCCGTGGGGAGGTGACAGGGACGGTGTGGCCCCGCAGATGCCCGAGGAGGAGGCGTTCTGCGTCTTCGTGCGCCTCATGCAGGAGTACCGGCTGAGGGAGCTCTTCAAACCCAGCATGGCCCAGCTGGGGCTCTGCATCTACCAGTTCGAGTTCCTGCTCCAGGTGGGCACCCCCAGATCCCCTGGGGCGGGGAGAGAGGAAGGGAGAGGGGAGAGGGGAAGGGAGAGGGGCAAGGAGGGGGGTAGGGAGAGGGGCAGGTAGAGGGGAGAGGGAGAGGGGCAGGTAGAGGGGAGAGGGAGAGGGGAAGGGAGGGGGGAAAGGAGGGGAAAGGGAGAGGGGCAGGGAGGGGGGAAGGGAGAGGGGAGGGGAAGGAGGAAGGGAGAGGGGAAGGGAGGGGGGAAGGGAGAGGGGAAGGGAGGGGGGAAGGGACAGGGGAAGGGAGGGGGGAAGGGACAGGGGAAGGGAGAGGGGCAGGGAGAGGGGAAGGGAGAGGGGAGGGGAGAGGGGAGGGGAGAGGAGCAGGGAGAGGGAAAGGGAGAGGGGCAGGGAGGGGGGAAGGGCCGAGGCACCTCCGTGGGACGCTCCAGGTGGGGCCTGGGGGGGTCTCAGAATTGATCTGAGGAACCTCCAAAGGGGACAGAGGTGACACCCCCAAGGAAGGGCAGGAGGTGCTTGGGGGGATTCCGTGAGACCCCCCCAAAGGGACCATCCCTGAGATCCCAAAGGTTCCCTGAGACCCCCAAAGGGACCATCCCTGAGACCCCCAAAGGGACCATCCCTGAGACCCCCAAAGGGACCATCCCTGAGACCCCCAAAGGGACCATCTATGAGACCCTCACTGAACCATCCATGAGTCCCCCAAAGATCATCCCTGAGACCCCCAAGGGACCATCCCTGAGACCTCCAAAGGGACCAGCCCTGAGACCCTCCAAAGGGACCATCCCTGAGACCCCCAAGGGGCCATCCCTGAGACCCCAAAGGGACCATCCCTGAGACCCCCAAGGGGCCATCCCTGAGACCCCCAAGAGACCATCCCTGAGACCCCCCCAAAGGGACCATCCCTGAGACCCCCAAGGGACCATCCCTGAGACCCCCAAAGGGACCATCCCTGAGACCCCCAAAGGGACCATCCCTGAGACCCCCAAAGGGACCATCCCTGAGACCCCCAAGGGACCATCCCTGAGATCCCAAAGGTTCCCTGAGACCCCCAAAGGGACCATCCCTGAGACCCCCAAGGGGCCATCCCTGAGACCCCCAAGAGACCATCCCTGAGACCCCCCCAAAGGGACCATCCCTGAGACCCCAAAGGGACCATCCCTGAGACCCCCAAGGGGCCATCCCTGAGACCCCCAAAGGGACCATCCCTGAGACCCCCAAAGGGACATCCCTGAGACCCCCAAAGGGACCATCCCTGAGACCCTCTCTGAACCATCCATGAGTCCCCCAAAGATCATCCCTGAGACCCCCAAGGGATATCCCTGAGACCCCAGGGTTCCATGAGACCTCAGGGACCAGCCCTGAGACCCCCAAGGGACCATCCCTGAGACCCCAAAGGAACCATCCCTGAAACAGTTCAGGGACACCCTGAGACCCCCAAGGGACCATCTCTGAGACCCCTCAGGCCCCTCCCTGAGACCTCCCAGATCTCTCCAAAGCTCCAAAGGGACCATCCCTGAGACCCCCAAAGGGACCATCTGTGAGACCCCCAAAGGGACCATCTGTGAGACCCCCAAAGGGACCATCTATGAGACCCCCAAAGGGACCATCTATGAGATCCCCAAAGGGACCATCTGTGAGACCCCCAAAGGGACCATCTATGAGATCCCCAAAGGGACATCCCTGAGACCCTCTCTGAACCATCCATGAGTCCCCCAAAGATCATCCCTGAGACCCCCAAAGGGACCATCCCTGAGACCCCTCAGGCCCCTCCCCGAGACCTCCCGGTCCCCTCCAAATCCCCCCCCCCCATCAGCCCCATCCCCCGTCCCTGATGGCCGTGGGTGCCGCCGCAGGAGCAGCTGCCGGAGCTGAACGTGCACTTCCGCTCGCAGAGCTTCCTCACCTCCATGTACGCCTCGTCCTGGTTCCTCACCCTCTTCCTCACCACCTTCCCCCTGCCCGTGGCCACGCGCGTCTTCGACATCTTCATGTACGAGGTAACCGGCACACAGCCGGCCCCGAAACCGGGCACAAAAAACAGCCCCAAAAAACAACCCCCAAAAACCGGACACACAGCCGGCCCCGAAACCGGGCACAAAAAACAGCCCCAAAAAACAACCCCCAAAAACCGGACACACAGCCGGCCCTGAAACCGGCCCCAAAAAACAACCCCAAAAACCGGACACACAGCCGGCCCCGAAACCGGGCACAAAAAACAGCCCCAAAAAACAACCCCCAAAAACCGGACACACAGCCGGCCCCGAAACCGGGCACAAAAACCGGGCACAAAAAACAACCCCAAAAACCGGACACACAGCCGGCCCCGAAACCGGGCACAAAAACCGGCCCCAAAAACCGGCCCCAAAAAACAACCCCAAAAACCGGACACACAGCCGGCCCCGAAACCGGGCACAAAAACCGGGCACAAAAACCGGCCCCAAAAAACAACCCCAAAAACCGGACACACAGCCGGCCCCGAAACCGGGCACAAAAAACAACCCCAAAAAACAACCCCCAAAAACCGGACACACAGCCGGCCCCGAAACCGGGCACAAAAACCGGGCACAAAAAACAACCCCCAAAAACCGGACACACAGCCGGCCCCGAAACCGGGCACAAAAAACAGCCCCAAAAAACAACCCCAAAAACCGGACACACAGCCGGCCCCGAAACCGGGCACAAAAAACAGCCCCAAAAAACAACCCCAAAAACCGGACACACAGCCGGCCCCGAAACCGGGCACAAAAACCGGCCCCAAAAAACAACCCCAAAAACCGGACACACAGCCGGCCCCGAAACCGGGCACAAAAAACAACCCCCAAAAAACAACCCCCAAAAACCGGACACACAGCCGGCCCTGAAACCGGGCACAAAAAACAGCCCCAAAAAACAACCCCCAAAAACCGGACACACAGCCGGCCCCGAAACCGGGCACAAAAACCGGGCACAAAAAACAACCCCAAAAACCGGACACACAGCCGGCCCCGAAACCGGGCACAAAAAACAGCCCCAAAAAACAACCCCAAAAACCGGACACACAGCCGGCCCTGAAACCGGGCACAAAAACCGGGCACAAAAACCGGCCCCAAAAAACAACCCCAAAAACCGGACACACAGCCGGCCCCGAAACCGGGCACAAAAAACAGCCCCAAAAAACAACCCCAAAAACCGGACACACAGCCGGCCCCGAAACCGGGCACAAAAAACAACCCCCAAAAAACAACCCCCAAAAACCGGACACACAGCCGGCCCCGAAACCGGGCACAAAAAACAGCCCCAAAAAACAACCCCCAAAAACCGGACACACAGCCGGCCCCGAAACCGGGCACAAAAAACAGCCCCAAAAAACAACCCCCAAAAACCGGACACACAGCCGGCCCCGAAACCGGGCACAAAAAACAGCCCCAAAAAACAACCCCCAAAAACCGGACACACAGCCGGCCCTGAAACTGGCCCCAAAAAACAACCCCAAAAACTGGACACAGAACCGACCCCAAAAACCGGCCCCAAAAACCGGCCCCAAAAACCGGCCCCAAAAAATGGACACAGAACCGGCCCCAAAAACCGGCCCCGAAAAACAACCCCCAAAAAACGGACACAGAACCAGGCACAGAACCGGCCTCAAAACTGGCCCCAAAAAACAACCCCCAAAATCGGACACAGAACCAGGCACAGGACTGGCCCCAAAAAACAACCCCCAAAAACCGGACACAAAACCAGGCACAGAACTGGGCACAAAAAATGGCCCCAAAAAACAACCCCCAAAATTGGACACAGAACCAGACACAAAAAATGGCCCCAAAAAACAATCCCCAAAACCGGCCCTCAAAAAACGGACACAGAACCAAACACAAAACCGGCCCCAAAAAAACAACCCCCAAAAACCAGACACAGAACTGAACACAAAACCGGCCCCAAAAAAACAACCCCCAAAAACCAGACACAGAACTGAACACAAAACCGGCCCCAAAAAAACAACCCCCAAAAACCAGACACAGAACTGAACACAAAACCGGCCCCAAAAAAACAACCCCCAAAAACCAGACACAGAACTGAACACAAAACCGGCTCCAAAACCGGATACAAAAACCGGACACAGAACTGGCCCCAAAAACCAGACACAAAAGCAGCCCCCAAACTGGCCCCAAAAACCAGCCCCCAAACTGGACACAAAAACCGGCCCCAAAATCGGACACAGAACCGGACACAAAAAACGGACACAAAAAGTGGACACAAAACTGGCCCCAAAAACCGTACACAAAAACTGGACGCAAAAACTGGACACAAAAACCAGACACAAAAAACAACCCCCAAACGAGACCCAAAAACTGAACCCCAAACCAGCCCTAAAAAAGGACCCCCAAACCAGCCCCTAAAAACCAGACATAAAAACGGCCCCAAAAACCAGCCCCAAAACTGTCCCCCAAACAGCCCCCCAGGAGATCGTGTTCTGGGTGGGGAATAATCCCAAATCCCTGTTTGGGGTCATTATAGGGACTGGAGATCGTGTTCTGGGTGGGGAATAATCCCAAATCCCTGTTTGGGGTCATTGCAGGGACTGGAGATCGTGTTCCGGGTGGGGAATAATCCCAAATCCCTGTTTGGGGTCATTGCAGGGATTGGAGATCGTGTTCTGGGTGGGGAATAATCCCAAATCCCTGTTTGGGGTCATTGCAGGGACTGGAGATCGTGTTCCGGGTGGGGAATAATCCCAAATCCCTGTTTGGGGTCATTATAGGGACTGGAGATCGTGTTCCGGGTGGGGAATAATCCCAAATCCCTGTTTGGGGTCATTATAGGGACTGGAGATCGTGTTCCGGGTGGGGAATAATCCCAAATCCCTGTTTGGGGTCATTGCAGGGATTGGAGATCGTGTTCTGGGTGGGGAATAATCCCAAATCCCTGTTTGGGGTCATTGCAGGGACTGGAGATCGTGTTCCGGGTGGGGAATAATCCCAAATCCCTGTTTGGGGTCATTATAGGGATTGGAGATCGTGTTCCGGGTGGGGAATAATCCCAAATCCCTGTTTGGGGTCATTGCAGGGATTGGAGATCGTGTTCCGGGTGGGGAATAATCCCAAATCCCTGTTTGGGGTCATTGCAGGGACTGGAGATCGTGTTCCGGGTGGGGAATAATCCCAAATCCCTGTTTGGGGTCATTGCAGGGACTGGAGATCGTGTTCTGGGTGGGGAATAATCCCAAATCCCTGTTTGGGGTCATTATAGGGACTGGAGATCGTGTTCCGGGTGGGGAATAATCCCAAATCCCTGTTTGGGGTCATTGCAGGGACTGGAGATCGTGTTCCGGGTGGGGAATAATCCCAAATCCCTGTTTGGGGTCATTGCAGGGACTGGAGATCGTGTTCCGGGTGGGGAATAATCCCAAATCCCTGTTTGGGGTCATTGCAGGGATTGGAGATCGTGTTCCGGGTGGGGAATAATCCCAAATCCCTGTTTGGGGTCATTATAGGGACTGGAGATCGTGTTCCGGGTGGGGCTGGCGCTGCTGCAGCTCAACCAGGCCGAGCTGGTCCAGCTGGACATGGAGGGAATGTCCCAGGTACCGGGGGGGCTCCGGGGTGGGGGGCCCAGGGGGAGCAGTTTTGGGGTGGGGGGCCCAGGGGGAGCAGTTTTGGGGTGGGTGGGGACAGGGGGAGCAGTTTTGGGGTGGTGGGACCAGTGGGAGAAGTTTTGGGATGGGTTTGACTAGAGGGAGAAGTTTTGGGGTGGTGGGACCAGTGGGAGCAGTTTTGGGGTGGATTTGTCCACTGGGAGCAGTTTTGGGGTGGGTAGGACCAATGGGAGAGGTTTGGGGTGGGGGGACCAGTGGGAGAGGTTTGGGGTGGGGGGACCAGTGGGAGCAGTTTTGGGATTAGGTAGGACCAGAGGGAGCAGTTTGGGGTGGGTTTGACCAGGGGGAGCAGTTTTGGGGTGGGTTTGACCAGGGGCAGCAGTTTTGGGGTGGGTTTGACCAGGGGGAGCAGTTTTGGGGTGGATGGGATTAATGTGAGCAGTTTAGGGTGGGTGGGACCAGGGGGAGCAGTTTTGGGGTAGTGGGACCAGGGGGAGCAGTTTTGGGGTGAGTGGGTCCAGTGGGAGCAATTTTGGGGTGGGTTTGAGCAGTGGGAGCAGTTTTGGGGTAGTGGGACCAAGGGGAGCAGTTTGGGGTGGATGGGACCAATGGGAGCAGTTTTGGGGTGGGTTTGACCAGTGTGAGCAGATTTGGGGTTGTGGGACCAGGGGGAGCAATTTTGGGTGGGTGGGAGCAATTTTGGGGTGGGTTTGTCCACTGGGAACAGTTTTGGGGTGGGTTTGTCCACTGGGAACAGTTTTGGGGTGGGTCTGGCCGGTGGGTGGGGTTTGGGGGCTGATTTGGTCAATGGGTTGTGCTTTGAGGTGGGTTTGTCCAAAGGGTCGTGTTTTGGGGCAGTTTTGGGGCAGTTTTGGGTCAGATTGAGGCACCAGGACGTGGTTTGGGGTGGGTTTGTCCACAGGGTCGTGTTTTGGGGCAGTTTTGGGGCAGAATTGGGCACCAGGACTTATTCAGGCCTACATTTGTCCAACAGGACGTGCTTTGGGGTGGATTTTGCCCATTTTCAAGTGGGTTTAGGATGGTTTTCCCCCATTTTGGGGTGGTTTCCCCATTTTTGGGGTGGTTTGGAGTGGTTTTTGGGTGCTTTCCCCCGTTTTTGGGTGGTTTCCCTCATTCTAGGGGTGTTTCTGGGGTGTTTTCCCCATTTTTGGGGTGCTTTAGGGCAGGTTGGGGTGTTTTTAGGGTGTTTTCCCCTGTTTTTGGGGTGGTTTCTCCCATTTTGGGGTATTTTGGGGTGGTTTCCCTGTTTTTGGGGTGGTTTGGGGTATTTTTGGGATGGTTTCCCCCATTTTTGGGGTGGTTTGGGGTGTTTTTGGGGATGGTTTCCCCCATTTTTGGGGTGCTCTGGGGCAGTGCCCGCCGTGGCTGCCCTGGCAGTGCCCCCGCAGCACTTCCAGAAGGTGATCCCGTTCTTGGGGTGCTCTGGGGTGTTTTGGGGATGCTCTGGGGTGTTTTTGGGGTGCTCTGGGGTGGTTTTGGGGTGCTCTGGGGTGTTTTGGGGATGGTTTTTGGGGTGTTTTTGGGGTGGTTTGGGTGCTCTGGGGCTGTCCCTGCCGCTCTCCCACAGTACTTCCAGAAGGTGATCCCACACCAGTTCTCCCGTTATTGGGATGGTTTGGGGCAGTTTTTGGGGTGTTTTGGGGATGGTTTTGGGGTGGTTTGGGGTGCTCTGGGGCTGTCCCTGCCGCTCCCCCGCAGTACTTCCAGAAGGTGATCCCGCACCAGTTCTGCCGTTGTTGGGATGGTTTGGGGCAGTTTTTGGGATGGTTTTTGGGGTGTTTTTGGGGTGTTTTTGGGGTGGTTTGGGGCAGTTTTTGGGGCAGTTTTTGGGGTGTTTCTGGGGTGGTTTGGGGTGCTCTGGGGCTGTCCCTGCCGCTCCCCTGCAGTACTTCCAGAAGGTGATCCCACACCAGTTCTGCCGTTGTTGAGGATGGTTTCGGGTGTTTTTGGAGCAGTTTTTGGGATGGTTTGGGGCAGTTTTTGGGGTGTTTCTGGGGTGGTTTGGGTGCTCTGGGGCTGTCCCTGCTGCTCCCCCGCAGTACTTCCAGAAGGTGATCCCGCACCAGTTCTGCCGTTGTTGGGATGGTTTGGGGCAGTTTTTGGGATGGTTTTTGGGGTGTTTTTGGGGTGTTTTTGGGATGGTTTGGGGCAGTTTTTGGGGCAGTTTTTGGGGTGTTTCTGGGGTGGTTTGGGGTGCTCTGGTGCTGTCCCTGCCGCTCCCCCACAGTACTTCCAGAAGGTGATCCCACACCAGTTCTGCCGTTGTTGAGGATGGTTTCGGGTGTTTTTGGAGCAGTTTTTGGGATGGTTTGGGGCAGTTTTTGGGGTGTTTCTGGGGTGGTTTGGGTGCTCTGGGGCTGTCCCTGCCGCTCCCCCGCAGTACTTCCAGAAGGTGATCCCACACCAGTTCGATGCGTGTCCCGACAAGCTGATCCTGCGGGCGTGCCAGGTGAAGGTGAACCCGCGCAGGATGAAGAGGTGAGTGGGGGTCCCGCGGGGGGCTCGGCCCCCGGCCCAGGCCCCACGTGCGCTCTGCCCCCAGGCTGGAGAAGGAGTACGCTGCCCTCAAGAGCAAGGAGATGGAGGAGCAGGTTGAGATCAAGGTGGGGCAGCCAGGGCCACCACAGGGCCACCTGACCCATCCCTGGGGACACCACAGCCACCACAGGGCCACCCAACCCTTCCCTGGGGCCACCTGACCCATCCCTGGGGCACCCAACCCATCCCTGGGGCACCCAACTCATCCCTGGGGCCACCTGATCCATCCCTGGGGCCACCAAAGCCACCCTGGAGTCCCCTTGAGCCTCCCCAGGGGCACCCAACCCTTCCCTGGGGCCACCAAAGCCACCTCAGCAGCACCTCAGGCCATCCCAGGGCCACCCAACCCTTTTATGGGGCCACCACAGCCACCCCAGGGCCACCCAACCCATCCCTGGGGCCACCAAACCATCCCTGGGGCCACCAAAGCCATCCCTGGGGCACCTAGCCCTTCCCTGGGGCCACCTGACCCATCCCTGGGGCCACCAAAGCCATCCCTGGGGCCACCAAAGCCATCCCTGGGGCCACCCAACCCATCCCTGGGGCCACCAAAGCCATCCCTGGGGCCACCACGGCCACCACAGGGGCACCCAACCCTTCCCTGGGGCCACCACGACCACCCCAGGGACACCCAACCCATCCCTGGGGCACCCAACCCTTCCCTGGGGCCACCTGACCCATCCCTGGGGCCACCACGGCCACCACAGGGGCACCCAACCCTTCCCTGGGGCACCCAACCCATCCCTGGGGCCACCACAGCCACCACAGGGGCACCTCAAGCCATCTCAAGGCCACCCAACCCATCCCTGGGGCCACCAAAGCCACCCTGGAGCCACCTTGACCCATCCCAGGGTCACCTTGACCCATCCCTGGGGTCACCAAAGCCACCCCAGAGCTACCTTGACCCATCCCAGGGCCACCCAACCCTTCTATGGGGCCACCCAAACCATCTCTGGGGCCACCAAAGCCATCCCTGGGGCTACCAAAGCCATCCCTGGGCCACCAAAGCCATCCCTGGGCCACCCAACCCATCCCTGGGGCACCCAACCCATCCCTGGGGCCACCACAGCCACCACAGGGACACCCAACCCTTCCCTGAGGCCACCATGGCCACCACAGGGCCACCTGACCCATCCCTGGGGCCACCTGACCAATCCCTGGGGCACCCAACCCATCCCTGGGGCCACCATGGCCACCACAGGGCCACCCAACCCATCCCTGGGGCACCCAACCCATCTCTGGGGCACCCAACCCATCCCTGGGGCCACCAAAGCCACCCCAGGGGCACCACAGCCACCACAGGGGCACCCAACCCTTCCCTGGGGCCACCACAGCCACCACAGGGGCACCCAACCCATCCCTGGGGCACCCAACCCATCCCTGGGGCCACCTAATCCATCCCTGGGGCCATCCAACCCTTCCCTGGGGCCACCACGGCCACCCCAGGGGCACCCAACCCATCCCTGGGGCCACCCAACCCATCCCTGGGGCCACCACGGCCACCACAGGGACACCTCGAGCCATCCCAGGGCCACCCAACCCTTCCCTGGGGCACCCAACCCATCCCTGGGGCACCCAACCCTTCCCTGGGGCCACCAAAACCACCCTGGAGCCCCCTTGAGCCTCCCCAGGGGCACCCAACCCTTCCCTGGGGCCACCAAAGCCACTACAGGGGCACCCAACCCATCCCAGGGGCACCCAACCCTTCCCTGGGGCCACCAAAGCCACTACAGGGGCACCCAACCCATCTCTGGGGCACCCAACCCATCCCTGGGGCCACCAAAGCCACCCTGGAGCCACGTTGACCCATCCCAGGGTCACCTTGAGTCACCCCAGGGGTACCTCGAACCATCCCAGGGCCACCCAACCCATCCCTCGGCCACCAAAGCCATCCCTGGGGCCACCCAACCCATCCCTCGGCCACCAAAGCCATCCCTGGGGCCACCCAAACCATCCCTGGGGCCACCCAAACCATCCCTCGGCCACCAAAGCCATTCCTGGGGCCACCAAAGCC
Source organism: Pyrocephalus nanus (assembly GCA_038380795.1). NCBI lineage: Eukaryota > Metazoa > Chordata > Aves > Passeriformes > Tyrannidae > Pyrocephalus > Pyrocephalus nanus. The sequence continues at coordinate 346,511 of JAWZSU010000043.1, forward strand.
ATCCCTGGGGCCACCAAAGCCATCCCTGGGCCACCAAAGCCATCCCTGGGGCCACCAAAGCCATCCCTGGGGCCACCCAACCCATCCCTGGGGCCACCAAAGCCATTCCTGGGGCCACCAAAGCCATTCCTGGGGCCACCAAAGCCATTCCTGGGGCCACCAAAGCCATCCCTGGGGCCACCAAAGCCATTCCTGGGCCACCAAAGCCATCCCTGGGGCCACCAAAGCCATCCCTGGGGCCACCAAAGCCATTCCTGGGCCACCAAAGCCATCCCTGGGCCACCAAAGCCATCCCTGGGGCCACCAAAGCCATCCCTGGGGCCACCCAAACCATCCCTGGGGCCACCAAAGCCATCCCTGGGGCCACCAAAGCCATCCCTGGGGCCACCAAAGCCATCCCTGGGCCACCAAAGCCATCCCTGGGGCCACCCAAACCATCCCTGGGCCACCCAACCCATTCCTGGGGCCACCCAACCCATCCCTGGGGCCACCCAACCCATTCCTGGGGCCACCAAAGCCATCCCTGGGCCACCAAAGCCATCCCTGGGGCCACCAAAGCCATCCCTGGGGCCACCAAAGCCATCCCTGGGGCCACCCAAACCATCCCTGGGCCACCAAAGCCATCCCTGGGGCCACTCTGAGCCCCCCCCAGGGTTCCTGCCCCATTCCCGGGAATCATTCCCAGCTTTTCCCCCCCAGCGGCTCCGAACCGAGAACCGGCTCCTGAAACAGCGGATTGAGACCCTCGAGAAGGTGAACCCGGGGGGGACCCCAAAAACACCCCTGAAATCCCCAGGGGACCCCAAAAACACCCCTGAAATCCTGGGGGGACCCCAAAACACCCCTGAAAATCACAAGGGACCCCAAAAACACCCCTGAAATCCTGGGGGGACCCCAAAAACACCCCTGAAATCCTGGGGGGACCCCAAAAACACCCCTGAAAATCACAAGGGACCCCAAAACACCCCAAGGGACCCCAAAACACCCCTGAAATCCTGGGGGGACCCCAAAAACACCCCTGAAAATCCTGGGGGGACCCCAAAAACACCCCTGAAAATCACAAGGGACCCCAAAACACCCCAAGGGACCCCAAAACGCCCCTGAAAATCACAAGGGACCCCAAAAACACCCCTGAAATCCTGGGGGGACCCCAAAAACACCCCTGAAAATCACAAGGGACCCCAAAACACCCCAAGGGACCCCAAAACGCCCCTGAAAATCACAAGGGACCCCAAAAACACCCCTGAAAATCCCGGGGGGACCCCAAAAACACCCCTGAAAATCACAAGGGACCCCAAAACACCCCAAGGGACCCCAAAACGCCCCTGAAAATCACAAGGGACCCCAAAAACACCCCTGAAATCCTGGGGGGACCCCAAAAACACCCCTGAAAATCACAAGGGACCCCAAAACACCCCAAGGGACCCCAAAACGCCCCTGAAAATCACAAGGGACCCCAAAAACACCCCTGAAATCCTGGGGGGACCCCAAAAACACCCCTGAAAATCACAAGGGACCCCAAAACACCCCAAGGGACCCCAAAAACGCCCCTGAAAATCACAAGGGACCCCAAAACACCCCTGAAAATCCCGGGGGGACCCCAAAAACACCCTTGAAAATCCTGGGGGGGACCCCAAAAACACCTCAAGGGACCCCAAAACCCCTGAAATTCCCGGGGGGACCCCAAAAACACCTCAAGGGACCCTAAAAAAAAAAACTTAAAAATCCCTGTGGGACCCTAAAAAACACCCCTAAATGTCCCAAGGGGACCCCAAAAGCACCCAGGGGGACCCCAGAACACCCCTAAAAATCCTGGAGAGACTCCAAAACATGCTGGGGGGGACCCTAAAACCATCCTGGGGAACCCCAAAATGCCCCTAAGAATCCCGAGGGGACCCTAAAAACACCCTGAGGAACCCCAAATAAACCCGGGGGACCCCAAAAACATCCTGGGAGACCCCAAAACCACCCTTGCACACCCCAAAATCCTTCATGGGCACCACAAAATTCCTGTGGGGAACCTGAAACCACCCTGGGGGACCCCAAAAACACCCTGTGAGAACCCAAAAACATCCTGGGAAACCCCAAAACCACCCTTGGACACCCCAAAATCCCCCCGTTTTGAGGCAAAATCCCCCCATTCTGAGGTAAAATTCCTCTATTTTGGAGCAAAATCCCCCCATTTTGAGGTAAAATCCCCGCATTTTGGAACAAATCCCCGTTTTGAGGCAAAATCTCGCTGTTTTAAGGCAAAATCCCCACATTTTGGGATAAAATGCCCCCGTTTTGAGGCAAAATCGCTCCCTTTTGGGGCAAAATGCCCCTGTTTTGGGAAAAAACTCCCTCCTGTGGAGCGAAATCTCCCTGTTTTGAGGAAAAATCCCTTCATGTGGGGGCAAAATTCCCTCTATTTGACAGTAAAAGGCCCCATTTCAGGACCAAATCCCCCTCTGGTCCCACTCAGGACCAAAATCCCTTCATTGAGGGACAAAATCCCCCGTTTTGAGGCAAAATCTCCCCATTTTGAGGCAAAATCTCTCCATTTTGGGATAAAAGCCCCTAAAATCCCTGGAATTTCCCCATCCCGGGGTTGGGAAGCGCGGGAAGGTCCCGGGGGCTCCGCTCGGGGGGGGGGGGGGGGGTGAATAATCCCCTTTTGGTGCAAAATCCCTTTTTTTGAGGCAAAATCGTCTCCTTTTGAGGCAAAATCGCTCAGTTTAGGGTCAAAATCCCCCCGGCTTTCGGCAAAATCTATTTTGGGATAAAAGCCCCCAAAATCCCTGGAATTGCCCCATCCCGGGATTGAGAGGTGTGAGAAGGTCCCGTGGGCTCCGCTCGGGGGGTGAAATAACCCCCTTTTGGGGCAAAATCTCCCCATTTTGGGACAAAATCCCCCTGTTTTGGGACAAAATCCCCCTATTTTGGGACAAAACTCCCCCTGTTTTGGGACAAAATCCCTCAAAATCCCTGGAACTGCCCCTGCCCCGGGGTTGGGAGGCGCGGGAAGATCCTGAGGGCTCCGCTCGGGGCTCCTCCCTCTGCTCCGGGGGGGATGAAATAACCCCCTTTTGAGACAAAATCCCCCTATTTTGGGACAAAACTCCCCTGTTTGGGGACAAAATCCCTCAAAATCCCTGGAACTGCCCCTGCCCCGGGGTTGGGAGGCGCGGGAAGATCCTGAGGGCTCCGCTCGGGGCTCCTCCCTCTGCTCCGGGGGGGATGAAATAACCCCCTTTTGAGGCAAAATCCCCCTATTTTGGGACAAAACTCCCCCTGTTTGGGGACAAAATCCCTCAAAATCCCTGGAATCGCCCCATCCCGGGGTTGGGGGGCGCGGGAAGGTCCGGGGGGCTCCGCTCTGGGGGGGCCGGTCCCGAGCGGATTTTTGGGGATCAAAGCCCCGAAATGTCTGGAAGGGGCCGATCCCGAGCGGATTTTTTGGGGATCAAAGCCCCGAAATGTCTGGAAGGGGCCTATCCCGCGCGGATTTTTGGGGGATCAAAGCCCCCGAAATGTCTGGAAGGGGCCTATCCCGCTCGGATTTTTGGGGGATCAAAGCCCCGAAATGTCTGGAAGGGGCCGATCCCGCGCGGATTTTTTGTGGATCAAAGCCCCCGAAATGTCTGGAAGGGGCCTATCCCGCTCGGATTTTTGGGGGATCAAAGCCCCGAAATGTCTGGAAGGGGCCGATCCCGAGCGGATTTTTTGGGGATCAAAGCCCCGAAATGTCTGGAAGGGGCCGATCCCGCGCGGATTTTTGGGGATCAAAGCCCCGAAATGTCTGGAAGGGGCCGATCCCGAGCGGATTTTTGGGGATCAAAGCCCCGAAATGTCTGGAAGGGGCCGATCCCGCGCGGATTTTTGGGGATCAAAGCCCCGAAATGTCTGGAAGGGGCCGATCCCGAGCGGATTTTTTGTGGATCAAAGCCCCGAAATGTCTGGAAGGGGCCGATCCCGCTCGGATTTTTTGGGGATCAAAGCCCCGAAATGTCTGGAAGGGGCCGATCCCGCGCGGATTTTTGGGGGATGAAAGCCCCGAAATGTCTGGAAGGGGCCTATCCCGCTCGGATTTTTTGGGGATCAAAGCCCCGAAATGTCTGGAAGGGGCCGAACCCGAGCGGATTTTTGGGGGATGAAAGCCCCGAAATGTCTGGAAGGGGCCGGGGAGGGTGGGGGGGCCGGGGAAGGCTCCGGGGCCTCCTCTCGGTCTGGTCTGTGCGTCTGCTCCTCACTCTGTCTGTCCGTCCCTGCTCCAGGAGAGCGCGGCTCTCGCCGACCGCCTCATCCAGGTACGCCGAGCGCTCCCTCGGCCCCTTTTTCCCCTTTTCCCCCTTTTCCCGCTTTTTTTCCCCCATTTCCGCATCCTCCTCCTCCTCCTCCTCCCCTTTCCCGCCGCTCCCTGAGGGACCGGCCCCTCCTCCTGCTTTTCCGGAGGCTCCCGAGCGCCTTCCCCGGGGGGATCGGGATTGGGATTGGGATGGGGGGGATTGGGGATCGGGATTGGGATCGGGATCGGGATTGGGATGGGGGGGATTGGGATTGGGATGAGGATCGGGATGGGGATGGGGGGGATTGGGATTGGGGTCGGGGGGAGGGGGAAATGGGGGTGAAAAAGCCGCGGTTTGATGAGTTTGGCCAGAATTTGGGGACCTGGGGCGGGGGGGAGGGAAGGGAAGGGGGAGGGGTGGCAGGAGGTGTCCGTGGGGAGGGTGGCACCTCCTTGTCCCCAAATGTCACCTCCCAGGGCAGTGGCACCTCTTTGTCCCCAGTGTCACTCCCACAGCTGGTGGCATCTCCGTGTCCCCAGTGTCATCTCCTGTAGGGCTGGGGACATCACCTGTGACTGGTGGCACCTCCTTGTCCCCAGTGTCACCTCCTGTAGGGCTGGGGACATCACCTGTGACTGGTGGCACCTCCTTGTCCCCAGTGTCATCCCCCATGGGGTTGGTGTCACCTCCCTTAGGTCTGGAGATGTCACCGGGGGCTGGTGGCACGGCTTTGTCCCCTGTGTCACCCCTGGGGCTGGTGCCACCCTCCATGTGTCACCAGCTTGTCCCCACTGTCACCCTCTGTGGTGGCACCCCCTTGTCCCCCCCACTGCCACCGCCCCACTCCCAGTGTCACCCCAGGCTGGGCTGGCACCGAGTCACCACCCCCTGGCCGGGTGGCTCCTGTCCCCAGTGTCACCCTGAGCTGGGCTGGCACTGTCCCCGTGCCCCCTGGGCGAGTGTCGCCTGTCCCCCGCCGTGCCCGACTGTCCCCAGCTGTCCCCAGTGTCACTGTGTGCCAGGGTGGCACTGCCCCCGTGCCCCCCGGGCGGGTGGCTCTTGTCCCCAGCCTTTCCTGACTGTCCCCAGCTGTCCCCAGTGTCACCCTGGCCCAGGCTGGCACTGAGCCAGTGTCCCCGGCTGGGTGACTCCTGTCCCCAGTGTCACTGTGGGCCGGGCTGGCACTGTCCCCGTGCCCCTCGGGCAGGTGACCTCTGTCCCCCGCCGTGCCTGACTGTCCCCGCGGTGTCCCCAGCTGTCCCCAGTGTCACCCTGGACCAGGCTGGCACTGTCCCCGTGCCCCCCGGGCAGGTGACACCTGTCCCCAGCCATGCCCGACTGTCCCCGCGGTGTCCCCAGGGCCAGGTGACCCCTGTCACCCCGCCATGCCCGACTGTCCCCGCGGTGTCCCCAGGGCCAGGTGACCCCTGTCACCCCGCCATGCCCGACTGTCCCCGCGGTGTCCCCAGGGCCAGGTGACACGGGCGCAGGAGGCGGAGGAGAATTACATCATCAAACGGGAGCTGGCCGTGGTGCGGCAGCGCTGCAGCAGCGCCACCGAGAACCTGCAGCGAGCACAGAGCACGATCCGCGAGCTGCAGGGACAGCAGGTGTGTCACCAATGTCACCAATGTCCCCAAAGGGTTCCCAGTGTCCCCAGTGTGTCCCCAGGGCCCTCAGTGTGCTCAAAGTGTCCCCAGTGTCCCCTGCAGCAGCGCCACTGAGAACCTGCAGCGAGCACAGAGCACGATTCAGGAACTGCAGGGGCAGCAGGTGTGTCACCAATCTCATCAAAGTGTCCCCTGCAGGAACAGCAGGTGTGTCACTGTGTCCCCAAAGTGTCCCCTGCAGGGACAGCAGCTATGTCACTGTGTCACCAATGTCCTCAAAGTGTCCCCAGTGTCCCCTGCAGGGACAGCAGATGTGTCACTGTGTTTCCGATGTCCCCAGTGTCCCCTGCAGGGACAGCACCTGTGTCACTTTGTCCCCAGTGTCCCCTGCAGGGACAGCAGATGTGTCCCTGTGCCCCATCTGACACCCCTCCCCACCTCCCTCTGCCACACCCAAGATTCAGGTGGTCCTGGTGGGTGTCACCAAGGGGGGGGGCAGTGACAGGGGGGTGTGACAGATGTGACAGGGGGGTGTGACAGATGTGACAGGTGTCACAGGGGAATGTGACAGATGTGACTGGGGAAGGTGACGGTGACCCTGTGTGTCCCCAGGGGAACCCCTGGGTCAGCGAGGAGTTCGTCACCCCCCTGCAGACAGAGAGGTGACAATGGGGGTGTCACGGGGTGACAATGGGGGTGTCAGGGGGGTGTGACAGGGGTGTCACAGGGGTGATGTGACCCTTTCTGTCCCCAGGGGAACCCGCGGTTCAGCGAGGAGTTTGTCACCCACCTGCAGACAGAGGGGGTGTCACAGGGGTGACAATGGGGGTGTCCCAGGGGTGTCACAGGGATGATGTGACCCTGTGTGTCCCCAGGGGAACCCGCGGTTCAGCGAGGAGTTTGTCACCCACCTGCAGACAATCAGGGTGACAATGGGAGTGTCCCAGGGGTGTCACAGGGTGTGACAGGGGTGATGTGACCCTTTCTGTCCCCAGGGGAACCCGCGGTTCAGCGAGGAGTTTGTCACCCACCTGCAGACGGAGCTGGAGCGGTCGCGGCTCCGCGAGAGCGAAACCCTCGGGGCCCTCAAGGAGATGCAGGACAAGGTCCTGGACATGGAGAAGGTGACACGGGGACAGAGGGGACACCGCGGGGAGGGGAGGGGCACGCCTGTCACCTTGGGGGTGGCACTGTCACACCAGTGGCCTTGGGGGTGGCACTGTCACACCAGTGGCCTTGGGGACAGGCAGGGTCACACGAGTGGCCCTGGGGACAGGAAGTGTCATGAGTGGCCCTGAGAAGGTCCCCAGCTGTGTCCCTGTTGATGTCATGGCTGTCCCTTGTCCCCACTGAAGTCCTCTGTCCCCATTGATGTTCCTTGTCCCCAGTGATGTCCCCATTAAAGTCTCCTGTCCCCATTGATGTCCCCATTAAAGTCCCCTGTCCCCATTGATGTTCCTTGTCCCCAGTGATGTCCCCATTAAAGTCTCCTGTCCCCATTGATGTCCCCATTAAAGTCCCCTGTCCCCATTGATGTTCCTTGTCCCCACTGATGTCCCCATTAAAGTCTCCTGTCCCCATTGATGTCCCCTGTCCGCATTGATGTCCCCATTGATGTCCCTTGTCCCCATTGATGTCCCCATTAAAGTCCCCTGTCCCCATTGATGTCCCCTGTCCCCGTTGATGTCCCCTGTCCCCGTTGATGTCCCCGTCCCCATTGATGTCCCCATTAAAGTCCCTTGTCCCCATTGATGTCCTCTACCTCCGTGGCTGTCCCCACTGATGTCCCCTTCACTGGGAGTGTCCCCAGGGCTGTTCCCTTGTCCCCACTGATGTCCCCTGTCCCCAGCCATGTCTCCCTGTCCCCATGGCTGTCCCCTGTGCCTGTGGCTGATGTCCCTGTGCCCGTGGCTGTCCCTGTGTCCATGGCTGATGTCCCTGTGCCCGTGGCTGTCCCCCCTGATGTTCCTGTCCCCTCTGATGTCCCTGTCCCCCTTGATGTCCCTGTCCCCTCTGATGTCCCTGTCCCGCAGAGGAACACGCTGCTGCCAGACGAGGACAATGTGGTCCTCACTGATGTCCCTGTCCCCTATCCCTGTGGCTGTCCCCCCTGATGTCCCCTGTCCCCCCTGATGTCCCTGTCCCCCCTGATGTCCCCTGTCCCCCCTGATGTCCCTGTCCCCCCTGATGTCCCTGTCCCGCAGAGGAACACGCTGCTGCCGGACGAGGACAACATGGTCCTCACTGATGTCCCCTGTCCCCCCTGATGTCCCTGTCCCCTCTGATGTCCCTGTCCCCTCTGATGTCCCCTGTCCCCTCTGATGTCCCCTGTCCTGCAGAGGAACACGCTGCTGCCGGACGAGGACAACGTGGTCCTTGCCGATGTCCCTGTGCCTGTGGCTGTCCCTCTGATGTCCCTGTCCCCCCTGATGTCCCCTGTTCCCCCTGATGTCCCCTGTCCCCTGTCCCGCAGAGGAACACGCTGCTGCCGGACGAGGACAACGTGGTGCGGCTGCAGGAGGAGCTGCAGGCGCTGGCCCTGCGCGAGGCCGAGGCCGTCAAATCCCTCAGTGAGCTCCAGCAGCAGGTCAAGGAGCTCAGTGACACCTGGCAGGTGAGTCAGGGACACCTGGGGACAGCAGGGACATGGGGGGGACACCTGGGACATGAGTGGGGACTGCAGGGAGAGCGGGTGGGGCTGGGTCCCCTCCCGAACACCTGTGTCCCTTGTCCCTACCCTGGGCCCATCCTCTGGCCCCCGGGGGTACCTGACCAGGTGTGCCCAGGTGTGCCCAGTGCCTGTCCCAGGTGTGCCCAGTGCCTGTTCCAGGTGTGCCCAGTGCCTGTCCCAGGTGTGCCCAGTGCCTGTTCCAGGTGTGCCCAGTGCCTGTTCCAGGTGTGCCCAGTGCCTGTCCCAGGTGTGCCCAGTACCTGATCAGGTGTATCCAGGGGTGACCCAGGTGTTCCCAGCTGTCCCCGGTGTCCCCAGCTCTTCCCAGGTGTCCCCAGCTGTCCCCGGTGTCCCCAGCTCTTCCCAGGTGTCCCCAGCTCTTCCCAGGTGTCCCAGATGTGCCCCAGATGTGACCCAGCTGTCCCCAGCTGTTCACAGGTGTATCCCCAGGTGTCCCCAGCTGTCCCAGGTGTGTCCCAGCTGTCCCTGGGGTGTCCCAGGTGTCCCCAACTGTCCCAGGTGTGACCCGGGTGTCCCCGCAGGTGTCCCAGGGCCGGGGGCGCTGGAAGGACCCCCCAGGTGACCCCAAGGCCCTGCAGGAGGCCGTGCTGGGGGCGCGGCTGCGAGAGGCGCAGGCACAGGCGGAGCTGAGAGCGCTGCGGCAGCGCGTGCTGGAGCTGGAGACACAGGTACTGGGGAGACTGGGAGCACTGGGAGCACTGGGACAGGGGGGCTGGAGCTGGGGACACAGGTACTGGGGGGACTGGGGATACTGGGAGCACTGGGGGGACTGGGGCAGGCACAGGCGGAGCTGAGAGCGCTGCGGCAGCGCGTGCTGGAGCTGGAGACACAGGTACTGGGGAGACTGGGGATACTGGGAGCACTGGGACAGGGGGGCTGGAGCTGGGGACACAGGTACTGGGGATACTGGGGATACTGGGAGCACTGGGGGGACTGGGGCAGGCACAGGCGGAGCTGAGAGCGCTGCGGCAGCGCGTGCTGGAGCTGGAGACACAGGTACTGGGGAGACTGGGAGCACTGGGAGCACTGGGGGGGACTGGGGGGGACTGGGGCAGGCACAGGCGGAGCTGAGAGCGCTGCGGCAGCGCGTGCTGGAGCTGGAGACACAGGTACTGGGGATACTGGGGATACTGGGAGCACTGGGGGGACTGGGGCAGGCACAGGCGGAGCTGAGAGCGCTGCGGCAGCGCGTGCTGGAGCTGGAGACACAGGTACTGGGGATACTGGGGATACTGGGAGCACTGGGACAGGGGGGCTGGAGCTGGGGACACAGGTACTGGGGATACTGGGGATACTGGGAGCACTGGGGGGACTGGGGCAGGCACAGGCGGAGCTGAGAGCGCTGCGGCAGCGCGTGCTGGAGCTGGAGACACAGGTACTGGGGACACTGGGGATACTGGGAGCACTGGGAGCACTGGGACAGGGGGGCTGGAGCTGGGGACACAGGTACTGGGGATACTGGGAGCACTGGGAGCACTGGGAGCACTGGGAGCACTGGGACAGGGGGGCTGGGGCTGGAGACACAGGTACTGGGGATACTGGGGATACTGGGAGCACTGGGGGGGACTGGGGGGGACTGGGGCAGGCACAGGCGGAGCTGAGAGCGCTGCGGCAGCGCGTGCTGGAGCTGGAGACACAGGTACTGGGGATACTGGGAGCACTGGGGGGGACTGGGGCAGGCACAGGCGGAGCTGAGAGCGCTGCGGCAGCGCGTGCTGGAGCTGGAGACACAGGTACTGGGGATACTGGGGATACTGGGAGCACTGGGGGGACTGGGGCAGGCACAGGCGGAGCTGAGAGCGCTGCGGCAGCGCGTGCTGGAGCTGGAGACACAGGTACTGGGGAGACTGGGAGCACTGGGAGCACTGGGACAGGGGGGCTGGAGCTGGGGACACAGGTACTGGGGGGACTGGGGATACTGGGAGCACTGGGACAGGGGGGCTGGAGCTGGAGACACAGGTACTGGGGATACTGGGGATACTGGGAGCACTGGGGGCACTGGGAGCACTGGGGGGGGACTGGAGGGGACCGGGAACACTGGGACAGGGAGGCTGGAGCTGTGGACACAGGTGCTGACTGGGGAAACTGGGAGCACTGGGAGGGACTGGGGGGACTGGGGCACTGTGGCAGCGCGTGCTGGAGCTGGGGACACAGGTACTGGGGATACTGGGAGCACTGGGGGGACTGGGGTCTGAGCTGGGGGGACAGAGAGTTATACTGGGGGGTACTGGGGTCTGAACTGGGGGTCTTGGGAGGCAGTGGGTGACGGGGACAGGGGCTGGGGGTGACAGGGAGGTGACAGGGGGTGACAGGGGGTGTGACAGGGAGGGCACAGGGGGTGTGACGGGGTGACGGTGTGACCAGGGGGTGACAGGGGGTGACAGGGGGTGACGGTGTGATGGGGGTGTGACAGGGAGGTGACAGGGAGGTGACAGGGGGTGTCACTGCTGTCCCCAGGGTCAGATCCAGCGGACTGTCCTAGGCAGGGCAGAGCAGGGGGTGACAGGAGGTGACAGGGGGTGTGACAGGGATGTGACAGGGGATGTGACAGGGTGTGACATCGCTGTCCCCAGGGTCAGATCCAGCGGACGGTCCTAGGCAGGGCAGAGCAGGGGGTGACAGGAGGTGACAGGGGATGTGACAGGGGGTGACAGGGGTGTCACTGCTGTCCCCAGGGTCAGATCCAGCGGACTGTCCTAGGCAGGGCAGAGCAGGGGGTGACAGGAGGTGACAGGAGGTGTGACAGGGGGTGTGACAGGGGGTGTCACTGCTGTCCCCAGGGTCAGATCCAGCGGACGGTCCTGGGCAGGGCAGAGCAGGCGTGTGCGGGGCTGCGGGAGCGGTGACTCTGCAGAGCCTGGGGGTGACAGGGGGTGTGACAGGGGGGTGACAGGGATGTGACAGGGGATGTGACAGGGTGTGACATTGCTGTCCCCAGGGTCAGATCCAGAGGACTGTCCTAGGCAGGGCAGAGCAGGCGTGTGCGGGGCTGCGGGAGCAGCTGAGGGCGGGGACTGCACAGAGCCTGGGGGTGACAGGGGGTGACAGGGAGGGCACAGGGATGTGACAGGGGCTGTGACAGGGTGTGACAGGGGGTGACAGGGAGTGTGACAAGGTGTGACATTGCTGTCCCCAGGGTCAGATCCAGAGGACTGTCCTGGGCAGGGCAGAGCAGGCGTGTGCGGGGCTGCGGGAGCAGCTGAGGGCGGCGGCCGCGCAGAGCCAGGGGGTGACAGGGAGGTGACAGAGGGTGACAGGGATGTGACAGGGGGTGTGACAAGGTGTGACATTGCTGTCCCCAGGGTCAGATCCAGAGGACTGTCCTGGGCAGGGCAGAGCAGGCGTGTGCGGGGCTGCGGGAGCAGCTGAGGGCGGCGGCCGCGCAGAGCCAGGGGCTGCAGGCGCAGCTCAGCGAGAGCCACCGCAAACACGCTGAGGCTCAGTGCAAGGTGACAGGGACAGGGGGAGGGGACACGGGAGAGGGGAGGGGACACGGGGACAGGGAGGGGACACGGGGGAGGGGAGGGGACACGGGGAGGGGGGGGGACACCGGCAAACCCGGGACAGAGGGGACACGGTGGCCTCACAGCACCCCAGGGTGGTGCAGCGTGTCCTTGGTGACACCGGTGTCCCCTCAGTGTTCCCAGGGTGTCCCCAGGGTGTCCCCACAGTGTCCCCAGGGTGTCCCCAGGCTGTGGGGGGTGTCCCCAGGGTGTCCCCATGATGTCCCCAGGGTGTATGGGGTGTCCCCAGGGTGTCCCCAGGCTGTGGGGGATGTCCCCATGGGTCACATGGGTGTCCCCAGGGTGTCCCCAGGCTGTGGGGGATGTCCCCATGGGTCACATGGGTGTCCCCAGGGTGTCCCCAGGCTGTGGGGGATGTCCCCATGGGTCACATGGGTGTCCCCAGGGTGTCCCCAGGCTGTGGGGGGTGTCCCCATGGGTCACATGGGTGTCCCCAGGGTGTCCCCAGGGTGTCCCCACAGTGTTCCCACAGGTGACCCGGCTGTCCCTGTGCTGTCCCTGTGCTGTCCCTGTGGGTGTCCCTGGCTGTCCCTGTGGGTGACTTGGCTGTCCCTGCTGTCCCCTGGGTGACCCGGTGTCTCCTGGGTGACTGGGCTGTCCCTGGCTGTCCCCTGGGTGACCCCATGTCCCCTGGGTGACCCCATGTCCCCTGGGTGACTGGTGTCCCTGGCTGTCCCCTGGGGGACCTGGTGTCCCCTGGGTGACTGGTGTCCCTGGCTGTCCCTGGGTGACTGGGCTGTCCCTGGGTGTCCCCTGGCTGTCCCTGGGTGACCTGGGTGTCCCTGTCTGTCCCCTGGGTGACCCGGTGTCCCTGGCTGTCCCTGGCTGTCCCTGGGTGACCCGGTGTCCCTGGCTGTCCCTGGCTGTCCCTGGGTGACCCGGTGTCCCTGTGCTGTCCCTGGCTGTCCCCTGGGTGACCCGGTGTCCCTGTCCCAGAGCAAGGAGGAGGTGATGGCGGTGCGGCTGCGCGAGGCTGACAGCATGGCTGCCCTGGCTGAGATGAGACAGCGCGTGGCTGAGCTCGAGATACAGGTGGGGACACGGGACAGGGGACACGGGACAGGGGGGGGACACGGGGGGACAGGGGGGGAGGGGGGGGGACAGGGGGGGGACAGGGATTGGAAGGACAGGGGGGAGATGGGACGGGGGAACATGGGGGACACAGGGCCATAGGGACACGGGGACGGGGAGGACATGGTGGGACAGGGGTACACAGGGACATGGGGGGATAGGGGGACAGGGGGGGACAGGGGGGACACAGGGGGACAGGGGGGACACAGGGGGACAGGGGTACACAGGGACATGGGGGGATAGGGGGACAGGGGGGACACAGGGGGACAGGGGGGACACAGGGGGACAGGGGTACACAGGGACATGGGGGGACAGGAGGGGACAGGGGGGACACGAGGGGATAGGGGGGACACAGGGGGACAGGGGTACACAGGGACATGGGGGGACAGGAGGGGACAGGGGGGACACGAGGGGATAGGGGTACACAGGGACAGGGGGACAGGAGGGGACAGGGGGGACAGGAGGGGACAGGGACATGGGGGGGGACAGGGGAGACATGGGGGGACAGGGGGGACACGGGGGCAGGGGTACACAGGGACATGGGGAGGATGGGGGATAGAGGGGACAGTGGGGACACGGGGGACAGGGGTACACAGGGACATTGAGGGGACAGGGGGACAGGAGGGAACAGGGGGACAGGAGGGGACAGGGGGACAGGAGGGGACAGGGGGGACACGAGGGGACAGGGGTACACAGGGACGGGGGGATGGGGGGGATACGATTGAAGGGGACATGGGGGGACAGGGGGGACACGGGGCTATGGGGATGGGGGGACAGGAGGGGACAGGGAGATGGGGGGACATGGTGGAAGGGGACACAGGGGGACAGGGGTACACAGGGACATGGGGGGACAGGGGGGACATGGAGGGAACCCCAAGGAAGGGGCCATGAGGGTATATTGGGAGGGGACACTGGGACCATGGGGGAGGGGATACTGGGACCCCAAAGGAGGGACACTGGGACCCCAAAGGAGGAGACATTGGGACCCCAAAGGAGGAGACATTGGGACCCCAAAGGAGGGGGCACTGGGACCCCAAAGGAGGGACACTGGGACCCCAAAGGAGGAGACATTGGGACCCCAAAGGAGGGGGCACTGGGACCCCAAAGGAGGGACACTGGGACCCCAAAGGAGGGGCACTGGGACCCCAAAGGAGGGGGCACTGGGACCCCAAAGGAGGGACACTGGGACCCCAAAGGAGGGGGCACTGGGATCCCAAAGGAGGGGGCACTGGGATCCCAAAGGAGGGACACTGGGACTGTGGGGGAGGGGCACTGGGACTGGGAGGGGGGGACACTGGGACCCCAAAGGAGGGGACACTGGGACCCCAAAGGAGGGACACTGAGACCGTGGGGGAGGGGCCATGGGGGACCCAAAGGGAGGGGTTTTGGAGGACCCAAGAAGGGGGACAGGGGGACCCCCAGTGGGGACAGGGGGGTGGCAGGGGGTACCAGGGGGTGTTTGGGGGGTTCTGAGGGGGCCACAGTGACCCCATTATCCCCCCAGAGGGAAGAGGGGCAGATCCAGGGGGGTTTGGGGGTTCAGGGGGTTTTGGGATGCCACAGTGACCCCCTTCACCCCCCCAGAGGGAGGAGGGGGGGATCCAGGGGGGTTTGGGGGATCAGAGGGGTTTTGGGGTGTTCAGAGGGGGTTTGGGGGATCAGGGGGGTTTTGGGGTGCCACATTGACCCCCTTTCCCCCCAGAGGGAGGAGGGGCGGATCCAGGGCCAGCTGAACCACTCGGACGCCGCTCAGTACATCCAACAGCTCCGGGACCACATCGACGAGCTCAAGGCTGAGGTGGGGACACCCCTGGGGCTGGGGGGACACTGGGGGGACACCCACGGGGCTGGGGACACCCCCGGGCTGGGGGGACACCCCTGGGGCTGGGGGGACACCCCTGGGGCTGGGGGGACACTGGGGGGACACCCACGGGGCTGGGGGACACCCCCGGGCTGGGGGGACACCCCTGGGGCTGGGGGGACACCCCCGGGGCTGGGGGGACACCCCTGGGGCTGGGGGGACACTGGGGGGACACCCACAGGGCTGGGGGACACCCCTGGGGCTGGGGGGACACCCCCGGGGCTGAGGGGACCCTTGGATGGGACTCCCGGGCTGGGGGACCCCCAAAGGGTGGGGAGACCCCCGGGTGGGGCATCTATGGGTTGGGGACCCCCCTCAGGGGTGACCCTGGCCTGCCCGGGGTGTGTCCCCGATGTCCCCAAGGCCGGGACACCCCAGGGACAGTCCCTGGGCAGCCCCTGGTGCTGGCACTGCCACCACCGGTGACCCGAGTGCCACCCGTGATGTCCCCACGGGGTCACGTGGCCCGGGGACAGCTGGTGACAGAGTGTCCCCCTCTGCTCCCTCCCCCCCTTCTCTGCTGTCCCTTGTCCCCTCCTGTCCCTTGTTCTTTCTCTCATCCCCTCTTCCCTGACTCTTGTCCCTGTCCCTTTCTCTGTTCCCTGTCCCTCTCCCTGTCCTTGTCCTTTGTCTCTATCCCATGTCCCTGTCCCTCCCCCTGTCCCTTGTCCCTGTCCCCTGTCCATGTCCCTGTCCCTTGTCCCTCTTGCTGTCCCTGTCCCGTGTCCCTGTCCCTTCATCCCATCCCTTGTCCCTGTCCCCTGTCCCCATCCCTGTCCCTGTCCCTGTCCCCATCCCTGTCCCTGTCCCGTGTCCCTGTCCCTTCATCCTATCCCTTGTCCCTGTCCCCTGTCCCCGTCCCTGTCCCTGTCCCTTCATCCTATCCCTTGTCCCTGTCCCCTGTCCCCATCCCCGTCCCTGTCCCCATCCCCATCCCTGTCCCCATCCCTGTCCCCATCCCCATCCCCATCCCTGTCCCCATCCCTGTCCCTGTCCCCATCCCCATCCCTGTCCCCGTCCCTGTCCCCATCCCTGTCCCCATCCCCGTCCCTGTCCCCATCCCCATCCCCGTCCCTGTCCCCATCCCTGTCCCCATCCCTGTCCCTGTCCCCATCCCTGTCCCTGTCCCCATCCCTGTCCCTGTCCCCATCCCCATCCCTGTCCCTGTTCCCATCCCTGTCCCTGTCCCCTGTCCCCATCCCTGTCCCTGTCCCCATCCCCGTCCCTGTCCCTGTCCCTGTCCCCATCCCCATCCCTGTCCCTTGTCCCCATCCCTGTCCCTGTCCCCATCCCTGTCCCTGTTCCCATCCCTGTCCCTGTCCCCTGTCCCCATCCCTGTCCCTGTCCCCATCCCTGTCCCTGTCCCCTGTCCCCATCCCTGTCCCTGTCCCCATCCCTGTCCCTGTCCCCTGTCCCCATCCCTGTCCCTTGTCCCCATCCCTGTCCCTGTCCCCGTCCCTGTCCCCGTCCCTGTCCCCATCCCTGTCCCTGTCCCCATCCCTGTCCCCATCCCCGTCCCTGTCCCCACAGATCCGGCTGCTGAGGGGTCCCCTGTCCTTCGGGGGGGTGGCCCTGGGGACCCGCCTGGGGGACGAGGACTCGCTGGGCTCGTCGGACGAGGAGCTGCCCCCCTTCAGCCTCCCCCCGGGGGACATGGGGGACATTGGGGACATCGGGGACATGGGGGACAGCAGTGACAGCGAGGCCGAGGGGGCACCCCCAGAGCCCTGACCTGGGGACACTGGGGACATCACTGGGGACATTGGGGACATCAGGGGACATCGGGGACATGGGGGACAGCAGTGACAGCGAGGCCGAGGGAGCACCCCCGGAGCCCTGACCTGGGGACACTGGGGGACACTGGGGACATCTGGGAACAGCAGGGACATGGGGGACACTGGGGACATCGGGGACATGGGGGACAGCAGCGACAGCGAGGCTGAGGGGGCACCCCCAGAGCCCTGACCTGGGGACATTGGGGACATTGGGGACATCGGGGACAGAGAGACTGAGGGGGGACCCCCGGAGCCCTGACCTGGGGACACTGGGGGACATTGGGGACACTGGGGACATTGGGGACATGGGGGACAGCAGGGGACATCAGGGACATGGGGGACACATGGGGACAGTGAGATCGAGGGGGCACCCCCAGAGCCCTGACCCCTTGGGGACACTGGGGACACTGGGGGACAGTGAGACTGAGGGAGCATTGACAGAGCCATGACCCCTTGGGGACATTGGGGACATCATTGGGGACATCTGGGGACAGAGAGACCGAGGGGGCACCCCCGGAGCCCTGACCTGGGGACATTGGGAACATCATTGGGGACATCTGGGGACAGTGAGGCCGAGGGGGCACCCCCAGAGCCCTGACCCCTTGGGGACACTGGGGACATTATTGGGGATATCTGGGGACAGAGAGACTGAGGGGGCACCCCCAGAGCCCTGACCTGGGGACACTGGGGACATCACTGGGGACATCTGGGGACAGTGAGGCCGAGGGGGCACCCCCAGAGCCCTGACCCCTTGGGGACACTGGGGACATTATTGGGGACATCTGGGGACCATCAGGGACATGGGGGACACTGGGGGACATCTGGGGACAGAGAGACTGAGGGGGGACCCCCAGAGCCCTGACCCCTTGGGGACACTGGGGGACATTGGGGGACAGTGGGGACATCGGGGACATGGGGCCATCAGGGACATGGGGCCACCAGGGACATTGGGGACATGAGGGACACTGGGGACATGGGGGACAGTGAGACCGAGGGGACACCAACAAAGCTCTGACCCCTGGGGACACGGGACATTGGGGACACTGGGGACATTGGGGACATTGGGGACATGGGGACAGTGAGACAGAGCCCTGACCTTTGGGGACATTGGGGGCAGCCCAAGGGGGCACACGGGGACATGGGGGGACCTGCCAGCCCTGTGGGGGGTCCCCAGTCCGTGGGGGGACACTGAGGACACCCAGGGGACACCCAGGGGACACTGAGGACACCCAGGGGACACTGAGGACACCCAGGGGACACCCAGGGGACACCCAGGGACACTGAGGACACCCAGGGGACATCCAGGGGACACCCAGGGGACACTGAGGACACCCAGGGGACACTGAGGGGCACCCACAGCACCCAGGGGACACCCAGGGGACACTAAAGACACACAGGGGACACCCAGGGGACACTGAGGACACCCAGGGGACACTGAGGACACCCACAGCACCCAGGGGAAATTAAGGGACATCCCAAGTCCCCCGGGCACTTTGGGGACACCGAGGGACACTCATGGGACCCAGGGGACACAAAGGGACAACTGGGGGACCCAGGGGACACCCAAAGGACACAAAGGGACAGCCACAGCACCCAAGGGACACCGAGGGACACCTGTGGATCCTGGGACACCCAGGGGACACTGAGGGGCACCCAAGGGACTCAGTGGCATCTGAGGGGACACCAAAGGGACACCCAGGGGACAGTGGCACTTTGGGAACACCAGGGGAACTTGAGGGACACCAAAGGGACATCCAGGGGACAGTGGGACACACCCAAAGGACACAAGGGACACCCGAAGGACACTAAGGGACAACTGGGGGACAACTGAGGGGACACTGAGGGACACCCAGGACACACCCAGGGACACCCAAAGGACACTGAGGGACACCCAGGGGACATTGAGGGACACCCAGGGGACACTGAGGGACATTGAGGGCCCGATCCTGCGCACGGAGGGATCCTGGGACACCTCTGGATCCCAGAGGGACACGATCCGGGATGGGGACACAGCCAGGACACAGATGGACCCTGGGACATCACCAGATCCCAGACATGGATCCTGGACATGGATGGACCCTGGGACATGGATCCTGGACACGGATGGATCCCAGAAATGGATGGATTCCAGACACGGATGGATCCTGGACATGGACACAGCCCAGGACACGGACAGATCCCGGACACAGCAGGATCCTGGGATATGGCCAAATCCTGGGAATGAGCAGATCCTGGGACACAGCTGGATCCTGGACACAGCTGGATCTGGGACACAGCTGGATCCCGGACACAGCTGGATCTGGGACACAGCTGGATCTGGGACACAGCTGGATCTCGGCCCCAGAGCCCCCCCAGATTCAGGGGGACCCCCAAGGACATGGCTGGATCCTGGATCCTCCTGAACCCTCCTGGATGGATCCTGGATCCCCCTGAACCCTCCTGGATGGATCCTGAATCCCCTGGATGGATCCTGGATCCCCCTGAACCCTCTTAGATGGATCCCCCTGAACCCTCCTGGATGGATCCTGGATCCCCCTAAACCCTCCTAGATGGATCCTGGATCCCCTGGATGGATCCTGGACACGGGGGGGACTCTGGATCCCCCTGAACTCCTGAACTGGATCCTGGATCCCCCTGAACTCCCTGGATGGATCCTGGATCCCCCCAGATGGATCCTGGACACGGGGGGGCAATCCCATATCCCCTGGATGGATCCCGGACACGAGGGGGGGGCAATCCTGGAGCCCCCTGAACCCCTCGGATGGATCCTGAACCCCCGGATGGATCCAGGATCCCAGATCCCCGGGATGGATCCCAAATCCCTAGGATGGATCCCAGCTCCCCGGGATGGATCCCAGCTCCCCGGGATGGATCCCAGATCCCCGGGGTGGATCCCAGATCCCTGGGATGAATTCCCAGATCCCCGGGGTGGATCCCAGCTCCCCGGGATGGATCCCAGCTCCCCGGGATGGATCCCAGATCCCCGGGGTGGATCCCAGATCCCTGGGATGAATTCCCAGATCCCCGGGGTGGATCCCAAATCCCCGGGATGGATCCCAGATCCCCAGGATGGATCCCAGATCCCCGGGATGGATCCCAGATCCCCGGGGTGGATCCCAGATCCCTGAGATGAATTCCCAGATCCCCGGGGTGGATCCCAGCTCCCCGGGATGGATCCCAGATCCCCGGGATGGATCCCAGATCCCCAAAATGGATCCCAAATCCCCGGAATGGATCCCAGATCCCCGGGATGGATCCCAGATCCCCGGGTGGATCCCAAATCCCCGGGATGGATCCCAGATCCCCGGAATGGATCCCAGATCCCCGGGATGGATCCCAGATCCCCGGGATGGATCCCAGATCCCCGGGATGGATCCCAGATCCCCGGGATGGATCCCAGATCCCCAGAATGGATCCCAGATCCCCGGGATGGATCCCAGATCCCCGGGATGGATCCCAAATCCCCGGGATGGATCCCAAATCCCCGGGATGGATCCCAGCTCCCCGGGATGGATCCCAGATCCCCAGGATGGATCCCAGATCCCCGGGATGGATCCCAGATCCCCGGGATGGATCCCAGATCCCCGGGATGGATCCCAAATCCCCGGGATGGATCCCAAATCCCCGGGATGGATCCCAGATCCCCGGGATGGATCCCGGGCTCGGGGGCTCCCTCACGGCCGGTCCGAGGACATTTTGGGGGAGGGGACCCGGCCCCTCCCCCCCCATCGCTGTACAGAGAAATACAGGACCCAAAAACTCTGGAATTCACCCCAAAACCGTCTCTTGGCACCCCAAACCCCCAAGAATTCCCCCCCAAAATCCCTGGGAGTGACCCAAACCCCCTGGAATTCATCCCAAAACCGCCTGGCTGGGCTCCCAAACGTCCGGAATTCACCCAGGAGGAAACTCCTGGGACCCCAAAACTGCCGAGTCCGCCCCAAAATCCCTTCCTGGAGCCCCCAAATCCCCGAGTTTGGCCCCAAAAACAGCCGTGGGGACCTGAAACCCCTCCAATTCACCCCAAAATTCCTTCCTGGAGCCCCCAAATCCCGAGTTTGGCCCCAAAACCTCCAGAATTCATCACAAAATCGTATGCTGGGACCCCAAACCCCCTCCAATTCACCCCAAAGGAACCTGGAGCCTCCAAATCCCTGAGTTTGGCCCCAAAAACTTGAATTTCACCCCAAAAATCCCTGAGATTCAGCCCCCAAATTATTCTTAGACCCCTCCCCAAATCCCTGAGATTGGCCCCCAAAACCTCTGGAATGTCACAAAAAAAAACGTGCTGGGACCCCCCAAACCCCCGAAGTGACCCCAAAGAATCTCCTGGAACCCCCAAATCCCCGAGTTTGGCCCCAAAACCCTTGGATTTCACCCAAAACAGCCTCCCCCCCCCCCCCTAATGAGCACAGGGGGGCTCAGCAACACCTTTATTTGGGACCCCTGGAAATTGGGGGGGGTCTTCGGGGGGGTCCTTCAGGATTTAGGGGGTCCTGGGGGGGTCCCCAACGCTCGGGGGTGTCCCAGTTCATGGGGGGGGTCCCAGTTCAGGGGGGGGGTCCCGGCTGGAGACGGTTTCGGGTCGGGGGTCCGGAGCTTGGGGGGGGCAGAGAGAGGCTGGACCCCCCCAGTGCTCCCAGTTACCCCCATCCCCCCCTCCAGTGCTCCCAGTTACCCCCCCCCAGTGCTCCCAGTTACCTCCCCAGTGCCCCCAGTTACCCCCATCCCACCCCCCCAGTGCTCCCAGTTACCTCCATCCCCCCCCAGTGCTCCCAGTTACCCCCCCCAGTGCTCCCAGTTACCCCTATCCTGCTCCCCCAGTGCTCCCAGTTACCACCATCCCACCCCCCCAGTGCTCCCAGTGCCCCCCAGTATGACCAGTCACCCCCCCAGCACTTCCAGTATGACCAGCTCCGCCCCCAGCACTCCCAGTATCCCCAGTTCCCCCCCCCCCCAGCACTCCCAGTATGACCAGTTTCCCTCCCAGTATCCCCAGTTCCCCCCCCAGCACTCCCAGTATCCCCAGTTCCCCCCCCAGCACTCCCAGTATCCCCCAGTATCCCCAGTCTCGTACCTGGCTCCCCCCTGGGGGGGGGGCGGGGCCGGGCCCGGGGGGGTTCGGGGGGGGTCGGGGGGCGGCTGCGGGGGGGGAGGGGCGTCAGAATTTGGGGGGGGCCAGCCCGGAATTGGGGGGGGGGGAGGGGACTGAGGGGGGAGGGGTCAGGGTGGATCTGGGGGGGCCCGGGGGGGTTTGGGGGGTCCAGGGGGGGCCTGGGGGGATTAAAGGGGGGGGTTGGGGGGTCCTGGGGGTTGGGGGGGGGGAAATTTGGGGGTGGAATTGAGGGGGGGGGGAATTTGGGGGTGGAATTGGGGGGGAGGTCCCGGAGGGGAGTTAAGGTGGATTTGGGGGGGTCTGGGAGGATTTGGGGGGTTTATTTTGGGGGGGGGGGTCTCACCTGTGCGGCCGTGCACGACCCAAAGCCCCCCGGGAGGGGTCTGGGAGGATTTGGGGTGTATTTTTTGGGGGGGGTCTCACCTGTACGGCCGTGCACGAGCCAAAGCCCCCCGGGAGGGGTCTGGGAGGGGTTTTTTGGGGGGTTATTTTTGGGGGGGGGGTCTCACCTGTACGGCCGTGCACGAGCCAAAGCCCCCCGGGAGGGGTTAGGGAGGATTTTGGGGGGTTATTTTTTGGGGGGGGTCTCACCTGTACGGCCGTGCACGAGCCAAAGCCCCCCGGGAGGGGTCTGGGAGGATTTTGGGGGGTTATTTTTTGGGGGGGGTCTCACCTGTACGGCCGTGCACGAGCCAAAGCCCCCCCGGGAGGGGTCTGGGAGGATTTGGGGTGTATTTTTTGGGGGGGGTCTCACCTGTACGGCCGTGCACGAGCCAAAGCCCCCCCGCCAGCGCCGCCCCCACCACGAAGGCCCCGAAGGACACGGCGGCCACGGCCACGGGGGGCACCGAGGGGGCTGCGGGGGGGGCACGGTCAGACCCCCACACACCCCAGAGACCCCCCCCAAAAATCCCTGAAACCACCCCCCAAAATCCCTGAGATCCCCCAAAATCCCAGAGATCCCCCAAAATCCGTGAGATCCCCCCAAAATACCTCAGAACCCCCCAAAATCCCTGAGACCCCCCCAAAATCCCTGAGACCCCCCCCAAATCCCTGAGAACCCCCCACACCCCAGAGACCCCCCCAAAATCCATGAGACCCCCCCAAAATCCCTGAGACCCCCCCAAAATCCTGAGACCCCCCAAAATCCCTGAGATCCCCCAAAATCCCTGAGATCTCCAAAACCTCCGAAACCCTCCCCAAAATCCCTGAGACCACCCCAAAATCCCTGAGACGCCCCAAAATCCCTGAGACCCCCCAAAAACCTCCGAGACCCCCAAAAACCCCCGAGACTCCCCCAAACCTCCCCCCAGGGTGTTCCCAGGGGTCCAGGACCCCCCCTCAGCCCCCCCAAACTGCCCCCCCCAACTTCCCCCCCTCGAGGGCCCCCCCGTGCCCGGGACCCCCCCCGACCCCCCAAACTCCCCCCCCCTTGGGGGTCCCGTCACTCACCCGCGGGGGGGGGCGGGGGTCGCTGCCGGGGGGGGGTCGGGGGGCGGCGCAGGAGGGGGGGGAGCGGCGGGAACGGCGGGGGGGGGACCCCGAGGGGGGGCCCTGGGGGGGCTCCTGTGGGGGAGGGGCGGTTATTTGGGGGGGGGGGCGGCAAATCGGGGGTCCCGGTCCGGGGGGGTTTGGGGGTCGCGGGGGGGCCGTGTGGGGGCTTCCTGGGGGGAGGGGGGGTCCCGCAGGTGGGGGGTGGGGACACATCGGGGGTCCCAAAGGGGGGTCCCGGATCTCGGTCGGGGGGTCCCCGAGTTGGGGGGGATTCCAGGGGGGGTCCCGGGGTTTGGAGGGGATTCCAGGGGGGTCCCGGGGTTTGGGGAGATTCCAGGGGGGGTCCCGGGGTTTGGGGGGATTCCAGGGGGGCCCCGGGGTTTGGGGGGATTCCAGGGGGGCCCCGGGATTTGTAGGGGATTCCGGGGGGGTCCCGGGGTTTTGGGGGAGATTCCAGGGGGTCCCGGGGTTTGGGGGAATTCCAGGGGGGTCCCGGGGTTTGGGGGAATTCCAGGGGGGTCCCAGGGTTTGGGGGGGATTCCAGGGGGGTCCTGGGGTTTGGGGGGCCCCGGGGGGGTCCCGTTCATGGGGCCGGGGGTGAGGGGGGCTCGTCTGAGGGGTCTGGGGGGTCCCGTGAGGGGGTCCCAGAGGGGGGGCGGTCCCAGTCTGGGGGTCCCGGTCAGGGGATCTGGGGGGTCCCGTGAGGGGGTCTCAGGGGGTGTCCCAGTCTGGGGGTCCCGGTCAGGGGATCCGAGGGGGTCTCAGGGGGTGTCTCTGTCCGGGGGGGTCTCAGGGGGTGTCCCAGTCTGGGGGTCCCGGTCAGGGGATCCGAGGGGGTCTCAGGGGGTGTCTCTGTCCGGGGGGGTCTCAGGGGGTGTCCCAGTCTGGAGGTCCCGGTCAGGGGGTCCGGGGGGGTCCCGGGGGTCCCGTACCGGGTGGGGGGGTCCCGTGAGGGGGTCCCAGAGGGGGGGGTGTCCCAGTCTGGAGGTCCCGGTCAGGGGGGGTCTCAGGGGGTGTCCCAGTCCGGGGGTCCCGGTCAGGGGGTTCGGGGGGGTCTCAGGGGGTCCCGTACCGGGTGGGGGGGTCCCGAGGGGTCCCAGTGTCACCACCATGGGGCGGGTCACGGTGCGGAGCGCGCGCCCGGGGCGGGGCCGGGGGGCGGGGCCTGAGCCGGAGGCTCCGCCCCCCCGGCGGGAACAGCGCTCGGGCCGGCACTGAACGGGGGGGGGGGGGGGGAGTTAATTAAGGGGGACCGTTAATTGCTGGGGTGATCCCACCCGCTTGCAGTGCCCTCCGCACTGGGACCAGTTCCCCCTCCGCACTGGGACCAGTTCCGCCCCCACTCCCCGGTCCGGTGTCCCCTGTTCCCGATCCCGGTGTCCCCTATTCCCGGTGTGTTCCCCTATTCCCGGTATCCCCTATTCCCGGTATCCCCTATTCCCGGTGTGTCCCCTATTCCCGGTATCCCCTATTCCCGGTATCCCCTATTCCCGGTGTGTCCCCTATTCCCGGTATCCCCTATTCCCGGTGTGTCCTCTATTCCCGGTGTGTCCCCTATTCCCGGTATCCCCTATTCCCGGTATCCCCTATTCCCGGTGCGTGTCCCCTATTCCCGGTATCCCCTATTCCCGGTGCGTGTTCCCAACGTGCCCCCCCCCCAGCATTCCCGGTGTCCCCCCATTCCCACTGTCCCCTCTTCCCTGTGACCCCCCCCCGATCTCCGTCCCGTGTCCCTCATTCCCGATGTCTCCCATTCCCGGTGTCCCTAATCCCGATATCCCCCAATCCCAGTGTTCCCCATTCCCGATGTCTCGCATTCCCACCCCTCCCTGTACCTGAGGGAGCCCCTCCCGGGGGTCTCGGAGCCCCCCCCGTACCTGAGGGAGCCCGTCCCGGGGGTCCCGGGGGTCCCGATACCCCCTCCATTCCAGATCCCCCTGTTCCCAGATCCCCCCGTACCTGAAGGAGCCCGTCCCGGGGGTCTCGGTGCCCCCCCTCATTCCCAGATCCCTCATTCCCAGATCCCCCCGTACCTGAAGGAGCCCGTCCCGGGGGTCGCGGGGGTCCCGGAGCCCCCCCCAGTACCTGTGGGAGCCCCTCCCGAGGGTCGCGGTGCCCCCCCCATTCCCAGATCCCCCCGTACCTGTGGGAGCCCCTCCCGGGGTTCCGGGGGTCCCGGAGCCCCCCCCGTACCCGTGGGAGCCCGTCCCGGGGGGTCCCGGGGGTCGTGGGGCCCCCTCCATTCCCAGATCCCCTCATTCCCAGATCCCCCCGTACCTGTGGGAGCCCGTCCCGGGGGTCTCGGAGCCCCCCCCGTACCTGTGGGAGCCCCTCCCGGTGGTCCCGGCGGGTCCCTGGGGTCCCGGAGGTCCCGGGGGTCCCGGTGCCCCCCCCCGGCCCGGCAGAGGCTCAGTCGGCAGTGCAGGAACTGCAGCGGCTCCGGGAAGCGCGGGGGGAGCAGGAACGACAGAAGGAGCCTCCGCCGAGGCCCCCCCGGGACCCCCCCGGGCCCCCCCCGAGCCCCGCAGCCCCCACGCAGCACCACGAGCCCCGGGGGGGGGCCCACGGGGGGGGCCCGGCCACGAACGGGGGGGACACGAAACAGCGACGGAGCGAGAAACCCAGCCCGGGGGGGGCGTGGGACAGGGACACCTGGGGGGACACGGACACGGGGGGGTCACGGGGACAGGGACAGCTGGGGGGACATGGGGGGGTCACGGGGACACCTGGGGGGACACGGACACGGGGGGGTCACGGGGACAGGGACAGCTGGGGGGACATGGGGGGGTCACGGGGACACCTGGGGGGACATGGGGGGGGTCACGGGGACACCTGGGGGGACACGGACACGGGGGGGGTCACAGGGACAGGGACAGCTGGGGGGGACACGGGGGGGTCACAGGGACAGGGACACCTGGGGGGACATGGGGGGGTCACGGGAACACCTGGGGGGTCACGGGGACAGGGACACCTGGGGGGGACACGGGGGGTCACAGGGACACCTGGGGGGGACACGGAGGGGTCACAGGGACACCTGGGGGGGACACGGAGGGGTCACAGGGACACCTGGGGGGGGACACGGGGGGGGTCACAGGGACAGGGACACCTGGGGGGGACACGGACACGGGGGGGTCACAGGGACAGGGACATGGACACCTGGGGGACACGGGGGGGTCACGGGGGGGTCACAGGGACAGGGACACCTGGGGGGGACACGGGGGGGTCACGGGGGGGGTCACAGGGACACCTGGGGGGGACACGGAGGGGGTCACAGGGACACCTGGGGGGGACACGGGGGGGTCACAGGGACACCTGGGGGGGGACACGGGGGGGTCACAGGGACAGGGACACCTGGGGGGGACACGGGGGGGTCACAGGGACAGGGACACCTGGGGGGACATGGGGGGGTCACGGGGGGGTCACAGGGACAGGGACACCTGGGGGGGGACACGGGGGGGGTCACAGGGACAGGGACACCCTGAGGGGGGACACGGGGGGGTCACAAGGGGACATCGAGGGAAGGAACTGGGGGGTGGCACGTGGTGGGGGGGGGCGGTCACTGAGGGATGGGAGACTGGGGGGCACTGACGTCACAGGGGGGGTCACCGTGGGGGGGGAACCCCGTTTCTACCCCCCGTTCCACCCCCGCACCTGCAAAAAGATCGTTCCCCCCCGTGATCCCCCCCCGTGTCCCCCCCGTGTCCCCTCCACCTGCACAAAGACCCCCCCCCGTGTCCCCCCCGTGTCCCTCCTCTGTGACCCCCCGGTTTTGTCCCCCCCACCTGCACAAAGACCCTCCCCACCCCTTGTCCCTCCCCTGTGACCCCCCTGTGACCCCCCCGTGTCCCCCCCGTGTCCCCCCCACCTGCACAAAGACCCTCCCCCCCGCGGGCACCGCTCTGGGCCCGGGGTTCGGGGGGAACTCGGGGGAGGGGGCGACGTCCAGGCGGAGGCGGGGGGGGCGCGGGGGGCGGGGGGGACACCGGGCCTGGGGGGGACGGGGAGGGGTCACACCAGTGCTCCCAGTGCCTCCCAGTGCCCTCCCAGTGTCCCCTCCCAGAACCCCCTCCCAGTGCCTCCCAGTGCCCTCCCAGTGCCCTCCCAGAACCCCCTCCCAGTGTCCCCTCCCAGTGCCCTCCAGTGCCCCAGAGCCCCCCTCCAAGAGCCCCCCTCCCAGTGCTCCCAGAACCCCCTCCCAGTGCCCTCCCAGTGCTCCCAGAGCCCACTCCCAATGCCCCCAGAGCCCCCTCCCAGAGCCCCCTCCCAGTGCCCCCCCAGAGCCCCCTCCCAGTGCCCCCAGAGCCCCCTCCCAGTGCCTCCCAGTGCCCTCCCAGTGTCCCCTCCCAGAGCCCCCTCCCAGTGCCCCCAGTCCCCCTCAGCCCCAAGGACTCCTGCAATTCTCCCAGTTTCCCCCCCAGCGCCTCCCAGTAACTCCCCAGTGTCTCCCAGTAACCTCCACACGGCTCCCAGTTACTGCCCCCATCGCGAACTCCCCCTCCACCCCCCCCACACACACCCAGAGCCCCCCAGTGCTCCCAGTTCCATCCCCCAGCGTTTCCAGTTCCACCCCCAGTGCTCCAGTTCCACCCCCAGTGCTCCCAGTTCCACCCCCAGTGCTCCCAGTTCCACCCCCAGTGCTCCCAGTTCCATCCCCCAGCGTTTCCAATTCCACTCCCAGTGCTCCCAGTTCCACCCCCCAGCGTTTCCAGTTTTCCCTCCCAGTTTCCCCCCCCCCAGCTCTCCCCAGTTTCCCCCCCCCAGCTCTCCCAGTTTCCCCTCCCCAGTGCCCCCCACTCCACCCCGGGCCGGTTTCCGCTGCAGCGCGGCCGGGGGGGGGTCGGGGTCCCCCCCGGACCCTCGGGGTCACCCCACGGCCAGCCCGGGGGGGGCCCTGGGGGGACGGCGGCACCTCTGGGTGACCCCCCTGGACCCCCCATGATCCCCCGGGACCCCCCCCCATGACCCTTCGGACCCCCCATGACCCCCCTGGAACCCCCCTCATGACCCCCCGGGACCCCCCCCCATGACCCCCCGGACCCCCCCCCATGACCCCTGGGACCCCCCCCCATGACCCCCCGGACCCCCCCATGACCCCCCGGAACCCCCCCATGACCCCCCGGGACCCCTCTATGACCCCCCGGACCCCCCATGACCCCCCCGGAACCCCCCCATGACCCCCCCGGACCCCCCATGACCCTTCGGACCCCCCATGACCCTTCGGACCCCCCATGACCCCCCGGAACCCCCCCCATGACCCCCTGGAACCCCCCTCATGACCCCCCGGGACCCCCCCCATGACCCCCCGGACCCCCCCATGACCCCTGGACCCCCATGACCCCCCAAACCCCCAGGCCCCCCCATGACCCCTCTTTCTCCCCTTTGGACCTTTGAGACCCCCCCCATGGCCCCCCCTTGACCCCTGAGACCCCCGTGACCCCCCCAAATATCTGGGGCACCCCCTCCCCTGGCCCCCCCTCCCCGGACCCCCCAAAATCCCCCCTGGTCACGTGGAATCCACCCTGACCCCCCCACACCCCCTGGA
The DNA here is from genome assembly GCA_038380795.1 of Pyrocephalus nanus. Taxonomy (NCBI): domain Eukaryota; kingdom Metazoa; phylum Chordata; class Aves; order Passeriformes; family Tyrannidae; genus Pyrocephalus; species Pyrocephalus nanus. The sequence goes on from JAWZSU010000043.1 coordinate 375,464, forward strand.
CCCCCCCAAACACCCGAGCCCCCCCCGAGCCCCCCCCGAGCCCCCCCCGGGACCCCCCGAGCCCCCCCCGGGACCCCCCAAACCTGCGGGCCCCCCCCGGGCGGGAGGAGGATGAAGAGGCCGATGATGATGATGATGATTTGGGGGGGGGGCCCGGGGGGGCTCCACGGCGGTGCCATCGGGGGGGTCCCCGCGCGTGTCCCCCCCGTGTCCCCCGCGGGTCCCGCCGTGTCCCCAGCGCGGCCCCGGCCCCGCCCACGCGGGGGTGTCCCCGTGTCACCCCCTCCGAGGGGAGGGGGGATGTCCCCAAGTGTCCCCCCCTGGAGGGGGGATGTCCCCAAGTGTCCCCACCCCGAGGGGAGGGGGGATGTCCCCAAGTGTCCCCCCCGAGGGGAGGGGGGATGTCCCCAAGTGTCCCCCCCTGGAGGGGGGATGTCCCCAAGTGTCCCCCCCTCGAGGTCACCGCCCCCGAGGGGAAGGGGGGGGGATGTCCCCAAATGTCCCCCCCGAGGTCACCGTCGCCCCGGTGACACCCTTGGGTGGCAGTGACGTCACCGGGGGAGGGGGGGGGCGCCGGGCACCCCCGCGTGTCCCTGAGGTGGCCCCGGGGGTCCCTCCCTGTCCCCCCCCACCCCCACGTGCCCTCGAGGTCCTCCCCCCTCCCCGTGTCCCCCCAGTCCCCTCCCAGTGTCACCTGGATCCTCCCCTGTCCCCCCCGTGTCCCCAATGTCCCCCCCCAGTGTCACCTGGATCCTCCCCTGTCCCCCCCATGTCCCCAGTGTCCCTCGTGTCCCCCCCCCAGTGTCACCTGGATCCTCCCCTGCCCCCCCGTGTCCCCAATGTCCCCCCCCAGTGTCACCTGGATCCTTCACCTGTCCCCGATGTCCCCCCCTCTTGTCCCAATGTCCCCCCACTTCCTGTGTCCCCCTCAATGTCCCCCCAGTGTCCCCCCCCTTCCTCAACTCCCCCCGTGTCCCCCCTCGTGTCCCCATCGCCCTCCCACCCTCCTGTCCCTGCTGTCCATTGTGTCCCCTGTCCCCACCTCCCTCGTGTCCCCAATGTCCCCTCCCTGTCCCCTGCTCCCCCACCCCCGTCCCCAATGTCCCCAAATCGATGTCCCCAATGTCCCCCATCCCCCCAGCCACGTGTCCCCACCGTCCCCACCCTGCACCTGTCCCTGTCCCCGTGTCCCTGTCCCCTCTCCTGTCCCCAATGTCCCCAAGTCCATCTCTGCCATCCCCACCCGTGTCCCTGTCCCCTCTCCTGTCCCCAGTGTCCCCCGTGTCCATCTCTGCCATCCCCACCCGTGTCCCTGTCCCCGTGTCCCTGTCCCCTCTCCTGTCCCCAGTGTCCCCTGTGTCCATCTCTGCCATCCCCACCCCTGTCCCTGTCCCCGTGTCCCTGTCCCCTCTCCTGTCCCCAGTGTCCCCCGTGTCCATCTCTGCCATCCCCACCCCTGTCCCTGTCCCCCCCTCCACCCCCACCAGCCCCATCCCGGTGTCCTTGTCACCCTGTCCCCAAAAGCTCCATGTCCCTGTCCCCCTCCCCGTTCCCAATGTCCCCAAATCAGTGTCCCCAAAGCCCCGTTCCCAATGTCCCCAAATCAGTGTCCCCAAAGCCCCATCCCCATGTCCCCAAATCAATGTCCCCAGTGTCCCCGATGTCCCCATACCCATGTCCATAATGTCCCCACTGTCCCCATACCCATGTCCCCAACGTCCCTGCTGTCCCCCCTGTCCTCAATGTCCCCAAATCAATGTCCCCAAAGCCCCATACTCATGTCCCCGCTGTCCCCATGTCCCCAATGTCCCTGCTGTCCCCATCCCCATGTCCCTGATGTCCCCACTGTCCCCAATGTCCCCAAAGTCCCATCCCCATGTCCCCAATGTCCCCGCTGTCCCCATGTCCCCACTGTCCCCATCCCCATGTCCCTGATGTCCCCATTGTCCCCAAATCAATGTCCCCAAAGCCCCATCCCCATGTCCCCAATGTCCCCATGTCCCCGCTGTCCCCATCCCCCTGATGTCCCCACTGTCCCCAAATCAATGTCCCCAAAGCCCCATCCCCATGTCCCCGCTGTCCCCATGTCCCCGCTGTCCCCATCCCCATGTCCCTGATGTCCCCATTGTCCCCCAAATCAATGTCCCCAAAGCCCCATCCCCATGTCCCCAATGTCCCCATGTCCCCACTGTCCCCATCCCCATGTCCCTGATGTCCCCACTGTCCCCAAATCAATGTCCCCAAAGCCCCATCCCCATGTCCCCAATGTCCCCATGTCCCCACTGTCCCCATCCCCATGTCCCTGATGTCCCCATTGTCCCCAAATCAATGTCCCCAAAGCCCCATCCCCATGTCCCCAATGTCCCCATGTCCCCACTGTCCCCATCCCCATGTCCCTGATGTCCCCATTGTCCCCAAATCAATGTCCCCAAAGCCCCATCCCCATGTCCCCAATGTCCCCATGTCCCCACTGTCCCCATCCCCATGTCCCTGATGTCCCCATTGTCCCCAAATCAATGTCCCCAAAGCCCCATCCCCATGTCCCCAATGTCCCCATGTCCCCGCTGTCCCCATCCCCATGTCCCTGATGTCCTCACTGTCCCCAAATCAATGTCCCCAAAGCCCCATACTCATGTCCCCAATGTCCCCAGTGTCCCCATGTCCCCACATCCTGACTCCGACGCGGCCCCTCGGGTTCCACATGCGCATTTATAATAATAATAATAATAATAATTAATAATAATAATAATAATAATAATGAGGGTGAGGAGGGGGCGGCGCCGCCCGCGCCCCCCATGCACGACAACCCCCGGGGGGACACGGGGGGAGGGGACACGGGGAGGGGACACGGGGAGGGGACAGGGCAGCGAGGTGGCCCCGCCCCTGATTGTCACCGTGTCCCCAAACACGTCTGGGCGTGGCCCCCGGGCCTGACCCCGCCCACTGCTCCGTGTCCCCCGTGTCACACCCGGTGCCACCTCTGTGTCACACCCGGTGCCACCTCTGTCCCCTGCCATGTCCTGGTGCCATCCCTGTCCCGTGTCACACTCGGTGCCATCTCTGTGTCCTTTGTCACAGCCTGGTGCCACCTCTGTCCCCTGCCATGTCCCGGTGCCATCCCTGTGTCCCGTCCTGGTGCCATTTCCATGTCACTTCTTGGTGCCATCTCTGTCCCGTGTCCCTGTGTCCCGTCCTGGTGCCATCCCTGTGTCACATCCTGGTGCCATTTCCATGTCACCTCCCGGTGCCATCGGTGTCCTGTGTCCCTGTGTCCCATCCTGGTGCCATCCCTGTGTCACCTCCCGGTGCCATCTGTGTCCTGTGTCCCATCCTGGTGCCATTTCCATGTCACTTCTCGGTGCCATCTGTGTCCTGTGTCCTGTCCTGGTGCCATCCCTGTGTCACCTCCCGGTGCCATCCCTGTGTCACCTCCTGGTGCCATCCCTGTGTCACTTCTCGGTGCCATCCCTGTGTCACTTCTCGGTGCCATCTGTGTCCTGTCCTGGTGCCATTTCCATGTCCCATCCTGGTGCCATTTCCATGTCCCATCCTGGTGCCATTCCTGTGTCCCATCCTGGTGCCATTTCCATGTCCCATCCTGGTGCCATTTCCACGTCCCATCCTGGTGCCATTCCTGTGTCCCATCCTGGTGCCATTCCCGTGTCCCCTCTCCGTGCCACGTCCCCCGTGTCACTTGCCGGTGCCACCTCCTCGCTGTGCCGTGTGTCACATCCCGGTGCCGTCCTTCGTGTCCCCAGCGCCGTCCCTCGGTGTCACCTCCCCGTTCCCGTGACATCTCCGATGCCATCTCCGAGTGCCATCTCCGTGTCCCCAAATGCCATCTCCGTGTCCCCTCGTCCCGGCGGTGCCACCTCCTCGCCCCTCAGTGTCCCCTCAGTGTCCCCTCAGTGTCCTCGTCCCCTCTCATCCCCAGCCCCCCCCCGGTGCCCTGGGCCACGTCCCGCTGTCCTCCTGTCCTGGGTCCCCTCCTGTCCTCGTGTCCTGGGTCACCTCCTGTCCTGGGTCCCCTCCTGTCCTCGTGTCACACCCGGGGCCACCTCCCGGCCTGGCCCCAGCCCTGGCCCCGCTCGGGCTCCTGGGGACACCGAGGCCACGCCCGGGGACACGGAGGGGACACCGAGGCCACGCCCGGGGACACGGAGGGGACACGGAGGGGACAGGAAGGGGACAGGGGTGTCCCCCGGCACTGGGGACACGGGGATGTTGGGGGGGACACGCTGGGACATACTGGGATGTGCTGGGACATACTGGGATGTGATGGGACACGCTGGGACATACTGGGACATGCTGGGACATACTGGGACACGCTGGGACATACTGGGATGTGCTGGGACACAGCGGGGTCCACGTGGTGCCAGGTTCCACCAGGACACACTGGGGACACCCTGGGATGTCCCAGGACACACTGGGATGTGCTGGGACACGCTGGGACACGCTGGGACACACTGGGATGTGCTGGAACACGCTGCCATGTCCCGGGACACGCCACGTCACGCGTGTCCGTGTGGCTGCCGGGGCCGTGGTGGCCGTGGGGGTGTCACCATCACCTTGGGGTGTCCCAGCCCAGCAGGTGTCACAGGGGGTGTCACAGGGGGTGTCACAAGGGGTGTCCCAAGTGTCACAGCCCCAGGGGGGTGTCCCAGGTGTCACAGGGGGTGTCCTGGGCCTGGGTGGGTGTCACGGCCCCAGGAGGTGTCACAGGGGGTGTCCCAGGTGTCACTGTCCCAGGTGTCCCAGTCCAGGGCAGTGTCACAGGTGGGTGTCCCCAGCGGTGTCCCCATCCCAGGACAGTGTCCCCAGTGGTGTCCCCATCCCAGGCTGGTGTCCCCAGCGGTGTCCCCGTGTCCCAGGACAGTGTCCCCATCCCAGGACAGTGTCCCCAGTGGTGTCCCCGTCCCAGGCTGGTGTCCCCAGCGGTGTCCCCATCCCAGGACAGTGTCCCCAGCGGTGTCCCCATCCCAGGACAGTGTCCCCAGTGGTGTCCCCGTCCCAGGCTGGTGTCCCCAGCGGTGTCCCCATCCCAGGACAGTGTCCCCAGTGGTGTCCCCATCCCAGGCTGGTGTCCCCAGCGGTGTCCCCGTGTCCCAGGACAGTGTCCCCATCCCAGGACAGTGTCCCCAGCGGTGTCCCCATCCCAGGACAGTGTCCCCAGTGGTGTCCCCGTCCCAGGCTGGTGTCCCCAGCGGTGTCCCCGTGCCCGCTGGCGCTACCTGGTGAAGAAGGGCAGGTGGTGCTGGCCCAGGGTCCCCCCCGGGCGAGGGGACTCTGTCCGGGCCATCACGTCCTTGAACCAGGAGGCCACGTCCACCTCCAGCGTCTCGTAGCGCTTGATGAAGGTGTGCTCCTGGGGGGACAGGGACATTGGGGACATTGGGGACATTGGGGACAGCAGGGACACAGGGGGGACATGGGGACACAGTGCTTGATGAAGGTGTGCTCCTGGGGGGACAGGGACATTGGGGACATTGGGGACATTGGGGACAGCAGGGACACAGGGGGGACATGGGAACACAGTGCTTGATGAAGGTGTGCTCCTGGGGGGACATGGGGACATTGGGGACAGCAGGGACACAGGGGGGACAGGGGGGACAGGGGGACACAGCGCTTGATGAAGGTGTGCTCCTGAGGGGACAGGGACATGAGGGGACATCAGGGACACAGGGGGACACGGGTGACAGGGGGACACTGCAGGTGACAGGGGACACAGGGGGACACGGGTGACGGACACAAGGAACAAGGGGACACAGTGACAGGGGGACACTGCAGGTGACAGGGGGACACAGTGATGGGGGGACACAGGTGACAGGGGATACAGGGGACATTGCAGGTGACAGGGGACAGGGGGACACTGTGACAGAGGACACAGGTGACAGGGACACAGTGACAGAGGACACAGGTGACAGGGGGACACAGGGGACACTGCAGGTGACAGGGGACACAGTGACAAGAGGACACAGTGACAGGGGGACACAGGACACTGCAGGTGACAGGGGGACACTGATAGGGGACACAGGGGACAGGGGACACCGCAGGTGACAGGTGACACAGTGACAGGGGACACAGGGGACAGGGGACACAGGGGACACTGTGACAGGTGACACAGGGGACACAGTGATAGGTGACAGTGACAGGGCACTCTGTGACTCACCAGTAACTTGTTGTACTTTGGTCTCTTCCTGTGGTCCTTGGTGAGGCTGTGGGGGGGGCAGGGGGGGTCAGCGCCCTGGGGACCCCCTGGGCTGTGTCCCCATGTCCCCCTCGTGTCACCCCCGTCCCTGTGAATCCCCCGTGTCCCTCCCATGTCCCTGTGTCCCCCCTGTGACCCTCCCGTGTCCCTGTGACACCCCTGTGACCCCCCTGTGTCCCTGTGTCCCCCTCCCGTGTCCCTGTGACCCCCCCATGTCCCTGTGACCCCCCTGTGACCCCCCCATGTCCCTGTGTCCCCCCTGACCCACCAGTCCCGGACAAAGGCCTGGAAGTCCCCGGAGAAGCCCATGGCCGGGGGCAGCAGGGGGGGGTCCTGTGTCCCCCCCCTGTGTCCCTGTGACCCCCCTGTGACCCCCCCATGTCCCTGTGACCCTGTGACCCCCCCTGTGACCCCCCTGTGACCCCTCCTGACCCACCAGTCCCGGACAAAGGCCTGGAAGTCCCCGGAGAAGCCCATGGCCGGGGGCAGCAGGGGGGGGTCCTGTGTCCCCCCCCTGTGTCCCTGTGACCCCCCTGTGACCCCCCCATGTCCCTGTGACCCTGTGACCCCCCCTGTGACCCCCCTGTGACCCCTCCTGACCCACCAGTCCCGGACAAAGGCCTGGAAGTCCCCGGAGAAGCCCATGGCTGGGGGCAGCAGGGGGGGGTCCTGTGTCCCCCTCCCGTGTCCCTGTCACCCCCCCCGTGTCCCTGTGACCCCCCTGTGACCCCTCTGTGCCCCCCCTGACCCACCAGTCCCGGACAAAGGCCTGGAAGTCCCCGGAGAAGCCCATGGCCGGGGGCAGCAGGGGGGGGTCCTCCTGCAGCACCTTCGTCAGCACCTCAAAATCCGTCTTGCAGTTCTGGTACGGGAACTGCCCCGTGGCCAGCTCCACCTGGGGACATGGGGACATTGGGGACAGCATTGGGGACATTGGGGACAGCATTGGGGACACTGGGGACACTGCCCCGTGGCCAACTCCACCTGGGGACATGGGGGACATGGGGACAGCATTGGGGACATGGGGACAGCATTGGGGACACTGGGGAACTGCCCCATGGCCAGCTCCACCTGGGGACATTGGGGACAGCATTGGGGACATTGGGGACACTGCCCCGTGGCCAGTTCCACCTGGGGACATTGGGGACATTGGGGACATCATTGGGGACATCATTGGGGACATTGGGGACATCGTTGGGGACATTGGGGACATTGGGGACATCGTTGGGGACATTGGGGACACTGCCCCGTGGCCAGCTCCACCTGGGGACATTGGGGACATTGGGGACAGCATTGGGGACATTGGGGACAGCATTGGGGACATTGGGGACATGGGGACAGCATTGGGGACATTGGGACATCATTGGGGACATGGGGACACTGCCCCATGGCCAGCTCCACCTGGGGACATGGGGACATTGGGGACATTGGGGACATCATTGGGGAACTGCCCCGTGGCCAGCTCCACCTGGGGACATTGGGGACATTGGGGACATCACTGGGGACATCATTGGGGACACTGGGACACTGCCCCGTGGCCAGCTCCACCTGGGGACATTGGGGACATTGGGGACATCACTGGGGACATCATTGGGGACATTGGGACACTGCCCCATGGCCAGCTCCACCTGGGGACATGGGGACATCATTGGGGACACTGGGACACTGCCCCGTGGCCAGCTCCACCTGGGGACATTGGGGACATGGGGACATTGGGGACATTGGGGACATTGGGGACATTGGGGACACTGGGGACATTTGGGACAGGGGCACAGGGGACATTGGGGACAGGGACATGGGGACACGGGGACATTGGGGACATTGGGGACATTGGGGACACCGGGGACATGGGGACATTGGGGACACTGGGGACATTGAGGACAGGGACATGGGGACACGGGGACATTGGGGACAGGGGGACCGGGAGGAGGGGACATGAGGGACACGCCCAGGGACCTGGGGACATCTGGTGACCCAGGGGGGTGAGGGACACGCTGGGGACCAACTGGAAACGTGCTGGGGGACCCCCCAGGATGGGCTGGGAACTGATGGAGACTCAGGGGACACCCTGGGGACACCTTGGGGACACTGAGGATGGGGGGGGACACCCTGAGGACATCTTGGGACACTTGGGTACACCTTGGGGACACCCTGGGGACACTGTGGGGACACCTTGGGGACCCTGAGGACAGGTGGGGACACCCTGGGGACACTGTGGGGACACCTTGGGGACACCCTGAGGACGGGTGGGGACACCCTGGGGACACCTTGGGGACACCTTGGGGACACTGAGGATGGGTGGGGACACCCCGGGCACACATTGGGGACCCTGAGGATGGGTGGGGACACCCTGGGGACACCTTGGGACACTTGGGTACACCTTGGGGACACCCTGGGGACACTGTGGGGACACCATGGGAACACTTGGGGACACCCTGGGGACACCTTGGGGACATGGTGGGAACACTTGGGGACACCTTGGGGACACCCTGGGGACATGGTGGGGACACTTGGGGACACCCTGGGGACACTGTGGCGATGCCTTGGGGACACTTGGGGACATTTGGGGACATGGTGGGGACACTCAGGGACACCCTGGGGATGCCTTGGGGACACTGAGGATGGGGGGGGACACCCTGGGGACACCTTGGGACACTTGGGGACACCTTGGGGACACCTTGGGGACACCCTGGGGATGCCTTTGGGACATTTGGGGACATTTGGGGACATTTGGGGACACTTGGGGACACCCTGGGGACATTTGGGGACCCTTGTGGACATTTGGGGACACTCGGGGACACTCGGGGACACCCTGGGGATGCCTTGGGGACACTTGGGGACATTTGGGGACCCTTGGGGATATTTGGGGACACCCTGGGGATGCCATGGGGACACTTGGGGACATTTGGGGACCCTTGGGGACATTTGGGGACACTCGGGGACATTTGGGGACCCCTGGGGACATTTGGGGACATGTGGGGACCCTTGGGGACATTTGGGGACCCCTGGGGACATTTGGGGACCCCTGGGGACATTTGGGGACACGTGGGGCCCTCACCAGGGAGATGCCGAGGCTCCACACGTCGGCCCGGATGTCGTAGTCGGGCTTGGTGGGGTCGGGGGGGTCGATGCGCTCGGGCTGGGGGGACAGGGGGGACACTCAGGGGGGACCCCAAAACATGGGGGGGACCCTCAGCACCCCAAAAACATAGGGGGGACACAGAGCACCCCCAAAACATGGAGGGGACCCTCAGCACCCCAAAAAATGGGGGGGGACACACAGCACCCCCAAAATATGGGGGGGACCCTCAGCACCCCAAAAAACACGGGGGGGGGACACACAGCACCCCCAGAACCCCCCAAACATGGGAGGGACCCTCAGCACCCCAAAAAACACGGGGGGGGACACACAGCACCCCCAAAACATGGGGGGGACCCTCAGCACCCCAAAAAACATGGGGGGGGGACACACAGCACCCCCAGAACCCCCCAAACATGGGAGGGACCCTCAGCACCCCAAAAATAGGGGGGAGGACACAGAGCACCCCCAGAACCCCCCAAACATGAGGGGGACACAGAACACCCCAAAAAAAAATGAGGGGGACACAGAGCACCCCAAAAAATGGGAGGGGACTCACAGCACCCCAAAAAATGGGGGGGGACACACAGCACCCCCAGAACCCCCCAAACATGGGGGGACACAGAGCACCCCAAAAATAGGGGGGGGACACACAGCACCCCCAGAACCCCCCAAACATGGGGGGACACAGAGCACCCCAAAAAACATGGGGGGCACCCTCGGCACCCCCAGAGCACGGGGGGAATCCCCAAACTGGGGGTACTGGGGGTACCTGAGGACCCCCCACCCCATCGGCACAGCCGGCACTGAGGGGGCTCAGGGAGTCACCCCCTGGACCCCCATCCTTGAGCCCCCTCCTGTGACTCCATCCCTGAGCCCCCCAGAACCCCCCAGCACCCACCACCCTGTCAGCAGCACCCCCAGCACTCCTGGGCTTGGTCTTGGGGTCACCCCCTGGACCCCATCCTTGAGCCCCCCCTGTAACTCCATCCCTGAGCCCTCCCTGCCCCCCCCCCAAAGCCCCCACACCCCCCCCGGACCCCCCAAAGTCCCCCAAAGCCCCCCAGGCCCCATGGCCATGTAGGCAGCACAGCCCGCACTCCGGGTCTTGGCCTTGGAGTCACCCCCTGAGCCCCCAAACCCCCTCCGGATCCCCCAAAGCCCCCCAGACCCCCCAAAGGCCCCCAAAGCCCCCCAGACCCCCCAAAGCCCCCCAGGCCCCATGGCCATGTAGGCAGCACAGCCCGCACTCCGGGTCTTGGCCTTGGAGTCACCCCTGAGCCCCCAAACCCCCTCCGGATCCCCCAAAGCCCCCCAGACCCCCCAAAGGCCCCCAAAGCCCCCCAGACCCCCCAAAACCCCCCAGGACCCACCGCCATGTAGGCAGCACAGCCCGCACTCCGGGTCTTGGCCTTGGGGTCACCCCCTGAGCCCCCCGACCCCCCTGAACTCCCTGGCCCCCCAGATCTCCCAAAGCCCCCCAGGACCCACCGCCATGTAGGCAGCACACCCCGCACTCCGGGTCTTGGCCTTGGGGTCACCCCCTGTGCCCTCTGAACCCCCAGCCCCCCCTGACGCCCCCCAAAGCCCCCCAAGCCCCTCAGGACCCACGGCCATGTAGGCAGCACACCCCGCACTCCGGGTCTTGGCCTTGGGGTCACCTCCAGACCCCTCCAGTCTCCCCTATGCCCCCTGAGCCACCCAGCGCCCCCCAAAGTCCCCCAAAGCCCCCCAGGACCCACGGCCATGTAGGCAGCACCCCCAGCACTCGGGGTCTTGGCCTTGGAGTCACCCCCTGACCCCCCCAGCCCCCCAAAGCCCCCCAAAGCCCCCCAGCACCCACCACCATGTAGGCAGCACAGCCCACACTCCGGGTCTTGGCCTTGGGGTCACCCCCTGTGCCCCCTGAGCCCCCCAGCTCCCCAAAGCCCCCCAGACCCCCCTGACGCCCCCCAAAGCCCCCCAGACCTCCAAAGCCCCCCGAAGCTCCCCAGCACCCACCGCCATGTAGGCAGCACACCCCGCACTCCGGGTCTTGGCCTTGGGGTCACCCCCTGGACCCCCTGACTCCCCTAGCTGCCCCAGAGCCCCTCAGACCCCCCAAAGCCCCCCAGAGCCCCCCAGACCCCCCAGCCCCCCAAAGCCCCCCAGACCTCCCAAAGCCCCCCAGGACCCACCGCTCTGTCAGCAGCACACCCCACGCTCCGGGTCTTGGCCTTGGGGTCACCCCCTGTGCCCTCTGACCCCCCCAGCTCCCCAAAGCCCCCCAGACCCCCCTGACGCCCCCCAAAGCCCCCCAGACCTCCCCAGCTCCCCCAAGCTCCCCAGCACCCACCGCCATGTAGGCAGCACACCCCGCACTCCGGGTCTTGGCCTTGGAGTCGACGAGGCGGCCGCTGATGCCGAAGTCGCAGAGCTTGACCTGCCCCCGCTCGTCCAGCAGGATGTTGGACGGCTTCACGTCCCGGTGGATCACCCCGTGCTTCTCCTTCAGGTACAGCAGCGCCTTCACGATCTGCAGGGGGGACCCCTCAGTGCCTCTGACCCCCCCAGAGCCCCCCCAAATCCCCCCAGAGCCCCCCACTCACCGCCACCGTCATCTTGCCCAGGATGCGCTCGGGGATGGGGCCCTGGATGCGCTTCTTGAGCTTCTCTGCACAGGTGCCCATGAGCTCCATGGCGATGAACACGTCGGTCTGGGGGGCACAGGGGGTGTTGGGGGGTCTGGGGGGTTTGGGGGAGGTTCTGGGGGGCTTTGGGTGGCTTTGGGGGGCACGGGGGGGTTTGGGGGGCACAGGTGCCCATGAGCTCCATGGCGATGAACACGTCGGTCTGGGGGGCACAGGGGGTGTTGGGGGGGTCTGGGGGGCTTTGGGGGACACTGGGGGGGTTTGGGAGGTCTGGGGGGCTTTGGGGGGCACTGGGGGGGTTTGGGGGGCACAGGTGCCCATGAGCTCCATGGCGATGAACACGTCGGTCTGGGGGGGCACAGGGGGTGTTGGGGGGTCTGGGGGGCTTTGGGGGACACAGGGGGTGTTGGGGGGTTTGGGGGCACAGGAGGCACAGGGGGGGTTTGGGGGCACAGTGGGGTGTTGGGGGCACAGGGGACATTGAGGGCACAGGGGGTGTTGGGGGCACAGGGGGTTTGGGGGGCACAGGGGGGTGTTGGGGGCACAGGGGAGTATTGGGGGGCACAGGGGGGTGTTGGGGGCACAGGGGGTTGTTGGGGGGCACAGGGGGGTGTTGGGGGGCACAGTGGGGTGTTGGGGGCACAGGGGGTTGTTGGGGGACACAGGGGGGTGTTGGGGGCACAGGGGGGTGTTGGGGGGCACAGGGGGGGTTTTGGGGGCACAGGGAGGTGTTGGGGGCACAGGGGGGTGTTGGGAGGGCTTGGGGGAGCAGAGGGGAGTATTGGGGGGGGTTGGGGGCACAGGGGGAGTTGGGGGCACAGGGGGGGTTGGGGCACAGGGAGTTTTGGGGGCACAGGGAGTTCTGGGGGCACAGGGGGACGTTGGGGGGTTTGGGAGACTTTGGGGGGGTCTGGGGACACAGGGGGTGTTGGGGAGGGGTTTGGGGACACAGGGGTGCCCTGCCAGGTGCCCCCCATCCCAGGGGGCTCACGTTGGTGATGAAGGTGCTGAAGCACTGCACGATGTAGGGGCAGCTCCCCCAGCCCCCCAGGTGCCCCCCAGGTGTCCCCCCAGGTATTCCTCCAGCCCCCCAGGTGCCCCCCAGGTATTCCCCCAGCCCCCCAGGTGCCCCCCAGGTGCCCCTCACGTTGGTGATGAAGGTGCCAAAGCACTGCACGATGTAGGGGCAGTCGTGGCTCTTCAGCACCACGTCCAGGTCCATCAGGATCCGCTTGTTCTCCTCACGGTTCCCAGAGCGCCGCATTTGCTGGGGGGGAGGGGGGGTCAGGGGTCATCTCAGGGTCCAGGGGGGTCATCCCAGGGTCCATGAGGGGGTCAGGAATCATCCCAGTGCCCATGAGGGGTCAGGGGTCATCCCAGTGCCCATGAGGGGTCAGGGGTCATCCCAGGGTCCAGGGGGGTCATCCCAGGGTCCATGAGGGGTTAGGGGTCAATCCCAGTGGCCATGGGGGGTCAGGGGTCATTCCATTGACCATGGGGGGTCAGGGGCCATCCCAGTGCCCATGGGGTCATCCCAGTGCCCATGGGGGGTCAGGGATCAATCCCAGTGTCCATGGGGGTCAGGGGTCATCCCAGTATCCATGGGGTCATCCCAGTGCCCATGGGGGGTCAGGGGTCATCCCAGGGTCCATGGGGGGTCATCCCAATGTCCCCAGGGTGGAGGAGGGCTGGAGGTGTCCCCTGGGCAGGGGGTGCCCTGGAGGGTGTTCCCAGGGCAGGGGTTGTGCCCCAGGTGGTGCCCTGGGGGGTGTCCCGGGCAGGGGGTGCCCCGGGGGGTGTCCCGGGCAGGGGGGGTGCCCCAGGGGGGTGTCCTGGGCAGGGGGGGTGCCCCAGGAGGTGTCCCTGATCAGGGGGTGCCCCAGGGGGTGTTCCCAGGATGGGGGGTGTCCCGGGGGGTGTCCTGGGCAGGGGGTGCCCCAGGAGGTGTCCCTGATCAGGGGGTGCCCCAGGGGGTGTCCTGGGCAGGGGGTGCCCCAGGGGGTGTCCTGGGGGGTACCCCAGGGGGTGTTCCGGGCAGGGGCTGCCCTGGGCAGAGGGTGCCCCAGGGGGATGTCCCCAGGATGGGGGTGCCCCAGGAGGTGTCCCTGATCAGGGGGTGCCCCAGGGGGTGTCCCCAGGATGGGGGTGCCCCAGGGGGTGTCCTGGGCAGGGGGTGCCCTGGGGGGTGTCCTGGGCAGGGGGTGCCCTGGGGGGGTGTCCTGGGCAGGGGGTACCCCGGGGGGTGTCCCGGGCAGGGGTGCCCACCTTGACGGCGATGACGTGGCCGGTCTTGCGGAAGCGCATCTTCCACACCTGCCCGCAGGTGCCGCTCCCGATCTCCCCCAGGTTCTCCAGGTCGTTGATCTCGGCCTGGTATCGCTGGGGGGGGCACAAAGGGGGGGTCGGGGGGGTACAGGTCACACCCAGGCCCCCTCCTGCTCACCTGGCACTCCCCGGGCTCACCTGACCCCCCCTGTGCCCCCCCAACAAACTCACCTGTGCCCCCCTGTGCCCCCTCCACTCACCTGAGCCCCCCCCAAGTCAGGTACCCTCTCTGTGCCCCCCAATGACTTATCTACCCCCCCACAAACTCGGGTACCCCCTGTACCCCCCTGACCACCCCCCACAGACCCCTCCCTACTCACCTGCCCCCCCATACCCCTTATGCCCCCCCCAACTCACCTGCCCCCCCCGTACCCCCCTATACCCCCTGTGCCCTCCCTGCTCACCTGCCCCTCTGTACCCCCCCCTACCCCCCTATACCCCCTGTGCCCATCCCCATATTCACCTGTGCCCCCCCAACTCACCTGCCCCCCCCGTACCCCCCTATACCCCCTGTGCCCCCCCGACTCACCTGCCCCCTCCGTGCCCCCCCTGTGCCCCCCAGACTCACCTGTCCCCCCCTGTGCCCCCCCATGCCCCCCCAGACTCACCTGTCCCCCCCACAGTCAGGTACCCCCTGTGCCCCCCTGTGCCCCCCAGACTCACCTGTCCCCCCACAGTCAGGTACCCCGTTTGTTTCATGATCTCCTGCAGCTTCTGATCGATCTCGATGCTGGGGGGGCAAGACCACAGACCAGCCAATCAGAATGGGGCAGGGGGAGAGCTCGGCCAATCGGAATGGGGCATGGGGAGAGTGCGGCCAATCAGAATGCGGCACAGGGAGAGCTTGGCCAATCAGAACAGAGCATGGGGAGAGCTCGGCCGATCAGAACAAGGCACAAGGACAACTTGACCAGTCAGAATGGGGCTTAAAGAAAACTCAGTCAATCAGAAAAGAGCATGGAGAGAGTTCAGCCAATTAAAATGGGGCACAGGGAAAACTCGACCAATCAGAACAGGAACTGGGAAGAGCTCAGCCAATTAGAACAGACCACAGGGAGAGTCTGGCCAATCAGAGCAGGGCAGGGAGAGAGTCCAGCCAATCACGACAAGAGTGGGATCCTGGCCAATCAGAGCACAGAGACACACCCACACAACTGGCCAATCAGAGCACAGGGTCCACCCACACCTCTGGCCAATGAGGGGCCAGGCCCTATGGACCTCTGGCCAATCAGAGCAGGAGATCGCCCCGGATCTCTGACCAATCAGCACCTGCAGACTCCTGTGCATCCACCAATCAGCACGAGCCCCCTGCCCGGCCAATCAGGAGACACAATCCCCCGCCACCTCTGGCCAATCAGAGGACAGGATCACCCCACCCCTCTGGCCAATCAGAGCGCAGGATCTCCCTGGACTTCCTGCCAATCAGAGCATGGGATCCCCACAAACCCCTGGCCAATCAGAGACAGGATCCTTCAACCTCTGGCCAATTACAGAACAGGAGCTCCCTGAATTTGCAGCCAATAAGAGGATGGAATCGCCCAGATCTCTGCCCAATCAGAGCACAGAATCACCCCACCCCTCCAGCCAATCAGAAAACAGGATCCTTGAACCTCTGGCCAATCAGAACACACCTGAGCTCCGGAGCTCTGACCAATCAGAGCACAAGACCACCCCCCCTCCCCACGACCCTCCGCCCAATCAGCGCAGACCCTCCCACCACCCACCCAATGGCAGCCCACGGGCGGGGTGAGGGGGCGTGGCCAGTGGGGTGCAAGGGGCGTGGCCAATAGGGTTTTGGGGCGTGTCCTCACCTGTCTCCGCTGCGGGACCCCAGGAAGGGGGGCGGGGGCAGTCCCAGCATGTGGCGGGGCCGGGGGGGGGGCGCAGGCTGGGGGCTCTCAGGGGGACCCCCCCGGCCCCCCTCGCTCACCAGGGGCAGCTGCAGAGCTGGGGGAGACACGGGGGGGTCACGACCCCAGAGTGGGGGGGCACGGGGGGGTCACGACCCAGAGTGGGGGGGCACGGGGGGGTCATGACCCCAAACTGGGGGGGCACGGGGGGGTAATGACCCCAGAGTGGGGGGGCACGGGGGGGTCATGACCCCAAACTGGGAGGGCACGGGGGGGTCATGACCCCAAACTGGGGGAGACACGGGGGGGTCATGACCCCAGAGTGGGGGGGCACGGGGGGGTCATGACCCCAGAGTGGGGGGGCACGGGGGGGTCATGACCCCAAACTGGGGGGCACGGGGGGGTCATGACCCCAGAGCTGGGGAGACACGGGGGGGTCATGACCCCAGAGTGGGGGTCACCACCTCAAACTGGGGGGCACGGGGAGGGTCATGACCCCAGAGTGGGGGGGCACCACCTCAAACTGGGGGGCACGGGGAGGGTCATGACCCCAGAGTGGGGGGGCACCACCTCAAATTTGGGGGGACATTACCCCAGATTGGGAGGACACGACCCCGAATTGGGGTTTCATGACCCCGGATTGG